>OZ018319.1:61822860-62225435 GCA_963969495.1 Ceratothoa steindachneri
CCGGTTCCCAGTGGTACGGTGCCATATTAAGTGCCAGTACTTCACCGGATGGGCCAACGTAGTCGCGGCCCCGATAAAATTCTGTTCTGTCCTTATTGGACAGAGCGCACAGCTCTCCTAAACCCCCATTTCTCAGCTAGTCGTTACCAGGGCCCAGGCGAAGAAAGATGTATCGCTTCCGCTACCCCTATCGTCCCCAGAGGTCGACCTCGCCACCAATGTTCAATTTGCTGAGGCGCAGAAGAATTGCCCCACATTACAACCCCTGTGGAAAAAAAGCAAGGAAGAAGGAGACTGAAACGGTGCGAGGCAATCGGAAGATCTAATACACCATAAAGGACGCGTTATTATACTGTTCTTCTGTCGAACCGGAGAGTCCCCCGACCAACGCGTTATGTGTGTCGAGAACGTATATCGAACCCGTTCTAAAGATGGCTCACGATGGCCTAATGGCTGGACATTTCGGTCATAACAAGACGGCACAGCGAGTTTTTAAATATTTCTTTTGGCCAGGCGCGGCCAAAGAAATGATCGACTTCTGCAAGTCATGTGACTGTTGTCAGAAGGTCACTTCCAATGGGCGTGTAGCCCCCAACCCCCTTAAAAAGACCCCGAGAGTTGCCGAGCCCTTCGCCCGGGTCTCAATCGACCAAATAGGCCCCATTCGTCCCCCGTCGAGCGAGGGATACTCCTATATTTTAACCCTCGTCGATTGCGCCACCCGTTTACCAGAGGCTATCCCCATGAAGAAGATTGACAGCCTTTCTTGTGCAGAGGCTTTAATCTAAATCTTTTCCCGAGTAGGGATTCCAAAGGAGATCTTATCTGACAGAGGACGTCAATTCACCTTTGAATTGATGGATTGTATCGGTCGACTTCTTCTCATCAAGCCCCTCTTCACGACGCCCTGGCACCCTTCCGCTAACAGGATGTGCGAAAAGTTAAACCGCACCCTCAGAATGGTACTCAAGAAGGTGTGCCACGACCAGCCCTAATATTGGCACCGCTACCTCCCTGTAGCGTTATTTGTTTGTCGCGAATTCTCCCATAGGACTTTGGGGTTTGCTCCCTCTCAGCTGTTATATGGACGTAACGTCCGAGGACCGATGAACATTTTAAAAGAATTGTGGTCCAATCCTAGAATGGATGAGGAAATTAAATCCTCTCACGCGTACGTGTTAGACCTGCGTACGTGGTTAGAAAAATGTGCGGACATCGCTCTCCGGAACGCCGATGTAAACCTGGCGAAATACCGCACCTACTTCGATCTAAAACCAAAGGCGCGCTCGTTCAAACTGGGTGACGAAGTAATGCTCTTGCTTCCCTCCGAGGCAAATAAGCTCCTCCCGCACTGGAAAGGACCTTTCTCCGTTTTAGAGCCCCGCGGCCCGGTGGAGTACCTAATCGAAACCCCCTCCGGTAATAAGATTTACCACATCAACCTCCTAAAAAAATACCACCGCCGTGCTTGCCTAAAAAACTTAGTCATCCTAGACGAAGAACCCGTCCTCGAAGCCGCCTATCCCGTTGAACCCTTGTGTCTGGTCCAAACGGTGTGCGTAGAAGCAGACGATGAGTATCCCGTGCCGTCTCTTCCTTCCCCCCAAGCGGAGCCTAACTCCAACTTGGACGTAACCTCCAATCTCGCCCATAATGAGAAGGCTCAATTGCTTGCCTTATTGGAAGGCTTTCCCGACGTCATTTCAGAATTCCCGGGTTGCTCCACCCAATTTACACATAAGATTGTCCTCACTACTCAAGATGCGATAAGGACCAATTATTACCACATACCAGTACATTCACGGTCGACTTTCAATGCAGAGATCGAGAACTTATTAAAATTAGGAATAATAGAACCCTCATCGTCCGATTTTTGCTCCCCCTTGTCATGGTTAGGAAGCCTGACAAGTCGTTTAGGATGTAAGTCGATTTTTGCAAATTAAACGCGGTTACACAGTTTGACGCGGAACCGATACTCGTAATCGACCAAAGTCTTCAAGCCTTAGAAGACGCGAAGTTTATCTCCGAGATCGACCTCTGCAAAGCATACCACCAAGTGCCGCTTTCAGAGCAATCAAAACCCTTTACCGCTTTCGCTACTGAAAAGGGATTATTTCAGTTATTCGACTTCCTTTTGGGCTGGTAACTGCTTGCGGAAGTTATAACCGGATCATGCGCCAGTTGTTAGATGGCTTATCGAATGTGACGTTTTATTTCGATAACATGTATGTCGCTACTCGTACCTGGGACCAACACGTACAGTCTCTGTGCGCGCGCTTCGATCCTCGTTACGCGTACACGGGTTCACGGTAGGCCCCACAAAGTGTCAAGTCGCCTATGACACTATTAATTATCTTGGCTTTCAGGTCGGTAGGAATCAAATGCTTTCCCAGGATGACAAGGTAAAGGCCATTTCAGAAATGCCGCTCCCCCGAATGAAGAAACAGCTTCGTTCCTTTTGGGGATCCATGTCATCCTATCGTTGTTTTGTGCCGAATTTCGCTGCCATAGCCTCGCCCCTTAACGACATGCTTAAGAGAAAATGCCCCGATCCAGTCAATTGGAGCCCTTCCGTGGAAGATCGCTTCTACCAGTTAAAGGACAAACTAATCTCTGCCCCTATTTTGAGATTACCAAATCCTAATAAAACATTCGGGGTTCGAACCGATACCTCCCAGGATGGCCTAGGTTGTGCTCTCGTCCAATATGATGACAATGGAGTCGGATATCCTGTAGGATGTGCTAGTAGGAAGCTGTCCTATCGCCAAAAGGCGTATACCATCATAGAGATCGAAGCGTTAGCCATAGTGTGATCTATTCGTAAGTTTATGATGTATCTCATAGGTAACGAATTTATTTTCAAAAATGATCACAAACCCCTGGCGTACCTAAAAAACTGTAAGAGCCAAAATGCGTTGGAGCCTACTACTCATGGAGTACAAATTTCCGATAATGTATTTTAAAGACACCGACAACTGCCTAGCCGATACTTGAGTAGGAATCCAATAGATGTCCCCCCTCCAACAACCTGAGTATATAGTAAAATTCGTGTTTGACTCATTTTGTAAATACTAGTTTCCTTTTTTAACCTTGTTGGTGTAGTGTGTGCGCATGTATATATTAAGTTATCTGTGGTTACATATATGTAAACCTCGTGTAGTGTTATGCTTTTTTTTTCTATCGGTTGATAAACGTTGAAATTGTAGCTTCATAAGTTCCCCTCTTGATGAAATTAGTTGTAGACATTTTTTTCGCTCCAAAGTGTTCTGTGCTGTAAAAATGTCTTTGGATAGGGAGAAGTGTAGAGGGGTCCGCTAAAATAGTATGTCGTAGAATGGACTCTCGACGATATACCATATATAACTATTCGTTGAAGGAACTATTCAATTATATTTAGAGTGCGTGGTTATCTGGTTGACCGATATTATTTATCTTCAATATGCTTGAGAAGTGGAACTGAGCTCAAGGATAATAATATGGCTATCATTAATAAAATAGAGTTTTATTAATAAAACTATCAACAACACACAAAACGGAAAATTTTTACATAAACAGAGAATGGGAAGGGTCCTGGGAATATCTAGCTTATCCGAGGATCAAGATTTGGGAGAGATTTAAAAAGGTAAACAAATGAAAATTAAAGGGATGGGATGGTTCAGTAAACCATTTAAAGCACAGGATAGGATTGACAAAAAGGTTAAATACTCAAAGGTAACGTTCAGCTTACGTAATTAAAAGTTGTTGTGCAGAGGAAGGCGACGTGAAGGAATCTTCGGTCCGCTGGCGAGTTCCAGCCGAAGGGGGGATTAAATGATCCTGACGTGACGTCTTGGGTATGAGAACCGTTTCTTGACGAACTGGCTTGAAGAACAATGGCTGTTCTACTTTGTTCTCTTCTGAACAACAGGAGGGGTGAGAACAGTCTCTTGTCTACGAACTCAATGAACAATGGCTGTTCTAACGTTGTTCTCTTTATGAACAACAGGGGGGAGGGTGAGAACCGTCTCTTGTCTACGGGCTCAAAGAACAATGGCTGTTCTAATGTTATTCTCTTTCTGAACAACAGGGGGGGAGGGGGGGTGAGAACCGTTTCTTGTCAACGGGCTCAAAGAACAATGGCTGTTCTAACGTTGTTCTCTTTCTGAACAACAGGAGAGGCCTTGTGGACTTGGCGTCTTGAAGGCTCAAACCTTGGCACTCAAGGGATATTGTCCTCTTCTGGACAAAGATGGAGGATCTCGAGGTAGAGGGCCCTGGTGCACAAGGTGAGACCGGATCGGCGGGATGTCTCGCGAAGATAATCTGGATCTCGAATCTGCTCTTATTGGTAAAGTTTCCATATAAATAGTCGAGCCATCCCCTTGGCGTAGGGGACAATGGAGTGGAGGCTTCGAGGGAATGCCCAGCCGCGCTTGAGAATAATACCTTATCTGCCCATAAGCCTAACTCAATTTGGCGAGGTCGGCGCATGGGGCGAAACGAGGGGAGGGGGGGGGGATGAACCTCCTTGGTTAAATATTGACTCAGATGGAGCGATAACGCGCCCGGCTTCAAGGCGAAGATGCACGTGGGTAGCAACGTGTTTCTAAACAACATGTGATAGCGGTCGAAATTAAGCGGCCTCAAACCGTTCTATCACATAGTAGTATTTCCCTACCTCCTAAGATATTACTTCGTGAGAGAAAGCGAGCCGTTATCCATCACCCCCACCCCCTCCGACTTTCTCCTTTTTGGACTTGCCGCCAGGTCACTGAGAAATGCACACCGAGGCATGACGCTGAAATTGAAGGCTACCTCCTCCCCGGTTCACCCCCCCTCCCGCCCAGGTCAGGAGATTACTCATCTATTGTGTAGATTTGCCTCGAACAACTTTCATGGCTCCGCCTGCTGGTCCTTCCATTTGACTTGCTGATCCCGGCCTCTTACTCTTTTCCGCAAGGACACGCTCGGTTGTCTCAGCCGATAATAAGGGTTCGAGAAGGCCTCTCTCTCTCTCTCCCTTCCTGTTTTGGAGAATCCGGGTATATATGCACCCTCCCAAGGATTACCCACATATTCGGTTAGACGACGATTTCACCAAAGGAGTTCGATTCAACGACGCTCTCTCCCGAGAAGTGTTTAGTGACGGTCGCAGGCCACGGAACAGCTGGACATCACACTCGTATTGTCGGGTCAGGGAGAAGAGGCTCTTGAGGCAACATCAGCTTTTCTCAACCGCCTTCAGATCAAGGATTGAAGAAGCCGTCCTCCGAAGTTCTTCTAGTGACCTCTTGAGGACAAGAGTCCCGATAGCTCACTCGATCCGAGTTTGGATAAGTCACCTCCCCCCTTCGAAGTTCGTCCGGTGACCTCTTGAAGAGAAGAGGCCTGTATCTCGCTCGATCCGTGTTTGGAGAAAGTAGCACCACCCTCTCAGGTTCCTAGTTACACCCGTGAATAATCAAGGTCACCAAGGCCTCCCCTACACACCAAGTTCGCCCCGCTTTACTCTCGAGGTTCAAATGAACTAAATCGCTCACTACCATTTTAACCATTTAATAACCCTGGTTATCCAATTAGTATTCGGAACCTAATTCCGTCTTATTCATGTACCTATATACAGTGGCGGCAACAAAAAAAGTGACATGTGACAATTCGGGGAAAATGAAACAGAAAAATGTAACTTACATATTTTATTATGAATATTTCATGAAAGTTAATACTTGGTCATGTTGCCCTTGCACTTGATGACCATTCTGAGTCGATTGGGCATTGATTCAGCGAGGTTTGCGAAGT
Source organism: Ceratothoa steindachneri (assembly GCA_963969495.1). Classification (NCBI taxonomy): domain Eukaryota; kingdom Metazoa; phylum Arthropoda; class Malacostraca; order Isopoda; family Cymothoidae; genus Ceratothoa; species Ceratothoa steindachneri. The sequence goes on from OZ018319.1 coordinate 61,828,636, forward strand.
AGGTGGGGTCGATCGTAACCCAGATCTTCTTCAGTGATTCTATCAGGTCCTTGATGCTGCCGGATGCTGTCTCTTGAACTTTGGATTTCATCAGATTCCAAGCATTCTCAATAGGATTTAGGTCCGGGGAATTACCAGGCCACTCCAAAACACTAATATTATTATCATTGAAGAACCTTTTTACTAACTGGGACCTGTGAGCAGGGGCACCATCATGCATGAAAAATTCACACCGATGAATTTCCCAAAATGGCAGCATGTGCTGCTTCAAAACTTCGAGATAGTTAGTCCCCCTCATGGTTACATTCTTGGGAAGGAAGTACAGACCTCCTCTGCCCTTGTTTCCACTAAAGGCACCCCACACCATCACACTATCAGGGTGCTTCACAGTTTTCACGGTATATTTTGGGTCATACCGAGACACATTGCTGGGACGACGCACGATCTTTGACTCTCCTCTGACCAGCCTAAAGGTGCTCTCATCACTGAACATCACCTTCTTCCAATGGGCAGCTGTCCAATGTTTATAGGTCTTGCAAAAATTGAGCCTTTTCATCTTCATAGCCTTGGTAAGAAGTGGCTTCTTGGCAGCGCGGCGAGCCGGTAGGCCTAAGTCCTTCTGTAAGCGATGACGGATGGTCCTGAGGGCGACGTTCTGGAGAAGGTCTGGGTGTTTTTTCTTGATTGAAGCGGAGGTTACAGAAGGGTATGACATCACTTCACGCCTTAGGATATTATCAGTCCTTGGAGATGTCTTCCTAGCTGCACCAGTGCCCTCCTTCCTCTTTGGTATGGTACCTGGTGGCAATAACTCAGCTGCCCGTTTTAGGCGATAAATCGTATTTCTTGAGGTTCCTAAATCTGCTGCTACATCAATAAAAGACTTTCCCTGCTCTAATAGGGTCAAGGCACGGCTTTTCTCTGTCATAGAAAGCTTTTTCCGCCCCATTGTATCCACTTGCACAGAAGTTATAGCACGTCAAATGTAGGCACGAATGCAGGAAATCAGCACGCTGGAGCGTTGTACACCAAAAGCTCACTGTACGAGCTCAAACGAGACAGTGAGTTCCAATAAAGCGCAGTTCTGTTGTCTTAGCTCAGGAGAGTCATCCACTCGTGGCATAAGCCCCGCCCCTTTTCATTGGCTTGTTGGCAAGTAAAATCGTGAAAGCGATTTTATGTATCGATTTCTATTGCCAATATTCAATGTCACTTTTTTTGTTGCCGCCACTGTATATCCTATTTATTTTGTGCCTTTTATTTAGTGTGTATTAAAATCTATTTTTGTCGTTGTTTTTGGAATATCCCTTGGTCACGCAACTGCGCTAACTATTCAAATCGCACTCTTAGAACAATAACAGTTGTTGCCTTGCTTAGCCTACCTTAGAGCCTGTGTGCGTATATTCCCGTACACTTGGCCATACTTCTACACTGTCCCTGTGCTGGGTGGACTGGTAGATTGTGATTTGTTTGCATTATTTACACCCTTTTCTTCAACAGATCCGATATTTCTTTGCATTATCTGCACTTTAGTGTGCTGGCTAGGGGATTTCAGGTGACTCCCGGAGGCTTATGTGGCTTTCCGCCCACAAAACTCACGGTTGGACATCCCAGCCTCAGTGCCTCGGGGAGGATCAGCGGATATTTATCTTCTACATATTTGAAATTTCTCTAGCTTAACCAGTTTCTCTACAGAACTTTACTTACAACTTCCCGCGTGCTAAGAACTCGTTGCTATCGTGCTTTAAATTAGAAGGGTTTTTTTTCATCTTGAAAACATATCCACCTCTATTTCCAAATACTCCGTAAGGAGAAGGCCATATGTTTCTCTGGCCGCCATGCTGACGAGACTCAGCGCACCGTCTGCCCCCAGCTTAGCCTCTATTCTTTCCTGTGGTAATCTCTGTACCAACTCGCTCACATCTTGCTCCTTCAATCGTCCCTTTAAAATTCCCTTTTTGCTACACTTTTGTTGGACCTTTTTTCTCGTGCACATGGACCTCATCCATCACGACCCGACGCCCATTTAGATCATGGAATCAAACATTTACAACAAACTGGATCCGTCATCCTGACTTGCCTACCACGTCAAGTGTAGGAAGATTTCATCCGGATTTTCCCAAGGGGTGGCGGAGAAGGCCTATACCACTACGCCAAGTGATAGCGACCGGGGCCACTCAAAGTCGCCCATCAGTGCTCTTATTTTGTTGCGGTCAGTGTTGGCCGTCACAGGCGAAATCTTGTTTAATGGCCATAGAAAAAATGCCAAAAGCCCTCTCTAACACCATCGGAGCCGCTCTCGAGCAGCTACAAATCAGAAAAGGAGGTTCTTCCCTTGTCCTTCCTCAAGGTGCCCCTCCAATCCTCTTTAAACAGAGAGGAAGCTTACTCCTCTCCTAGGAACACGGGTGTGGTGGACTCTCGCCAATCCTCTTCTCTGGAGTCGCCCAAGGGCTCCTTCATCTCATTTCCAGCGGCAGTCCCACCGTACTTTAACAAGGGGCCGACAAGAAAGCAAGCAAACGGGCCAAAATTGACCGCTCCCGGTGGCAGCAGCTCGATAGTGCAAGGGATAGCAGGGCCCATTAGTCCGTGCCCCTAATGTCCTGCAGTCAAGCATTCTCAATATAAAGAGGGCAAGCGAACCTGCCCCACTCTCTTGTCTGATGGACGCCGGTTTGTCGGCCAGAGACGACAAGACAAAAGGTCCCTTGATTGGGATCCGTGATGTCTTAGAGGGGAGGGGGAAATGGCCACATGGAGCTTTCCCCTTTGAGATAGACAATGCCCAGCAGGTGAATCAGCCCCAGAAGGCAGGATCTTTCATGGGAGTCCGTCTCAGTGAAGGCTTTTTCTCAGACGGTACGGGCCCGTAGTGACGCACAAGGAGAGGAGGGATTTCCTCCTAAGGATGGTCTCCCTTTGACAGCTAAGATCTTCTCTATTTTAGAGAGGGACCTGGCTGAGCTCTGTCCATCTGGTCTAATGGTTCCTTCCGGCAGGGGAGAGAAGTGGGTTCATTCCCCACTCTCATCTCCCCCAAAAGAAAAGAAAAAGACTAAGAGAACTTATGGTTCTTATCCCTCCACAGGAACTCCAGTGACGGGCGGGTCAGCTGCCGTTTCTGCAAGAAACTAGGCCAAGATCAGAACGTCCGGCCCCGATGCCGGCGCGATCACCATTCACTGTGCGCCAAGGCATCTCTAAACCAACTGGCACCGAAGCTCATCCGTGTGGGTGGTCCCAGACTAAGACCAAAGTCGCAAATGCACCACCGGAGCCTCGATTACGTCATGACTCCTAATGAGAGACTACCTGGCATTTTCAAGCCAGCTGGCTCCAAACGCTTTCTGGCTATTCACTCCACTGATGGTAGAATTCTGGCCAGAGACAACGTATTCCATCAGACGAGACCACTAGCTAGCCTGATTGATAGAGAGCCGAATGTGACGCTTTTCTCGGACAAGAGCCTACTGGCGAATGTGTCCTATCTCTATGAAGAGGCCATGATTAGTCACGCCGGTGGTGAGTGTGACGCCGCACTCTACTATGAAAGTCGTAAAAGGAGTGGTTTATGAGAGGAACTCGCGGACTACCCCATATATAACATCACTTTAGATCTAGCCAACCAAGGACCAGATGAAAAAACAGGGCAGTGCCACGAGAACTGCCACTACACGCTTCATCACGTTTGACAGTGATAGGCTTCCTGAGTTGGTCCGCGCCACTTGATATCAGTACCGCGTAAGGACTTGGTCCTGGCGCGCCCGGCGTAGCTTGGAACCTCTTACGCCTCATTGTTAAAAAGGAACCCTCTGCTCCTGTCCCCTCCAAGCTTACGAGCACGGTCGTTTCCACGCCTACTCGGAACCCTTAGCAGCAATCTACCCGGCATGCGTCCTCCACTAGTAGAGCCAGTAGCACAAAGGGTTCACACCTAGCCTCGGCTAAAGCTAAGTTTCCCCCTTCCCTAGCGTGACCGTTTCCCGCAAGGCGAAAATGCCGCCCGCCTTCACCGAGTCATGCGACTCACAATAGGCAACACCCCTGCAGGTTGTCGTGAAGCCGTCTTCCGGAGTTTCTAAAGCTGCCGCCAGAAACCAGTCCAGCACGAAAGGAGCTTCGGCTACTAAACCCAAACCCAGTACTAAGATGGGTGGCTCGAAGACTGTGGATTCTCCAAAGGACGGACCTGCACCTCTGAAGCCGCCACAGGGCGGAAGCAGGAAATGGCTAGCATGACCAGCCCAATCCCCACCGATAGTACTTCGAAGGCGACAGCGCATTTAGCGCATTTTTCAGCCAAAAGCGCCCAAAGTTCGGCCATTCCCGTGAGGGTCTGCTGACGAAGAGGGTTCCCACATCTCCGCTGAGCTAGGATAGGAGTGAATATTCATTCAATGCAATTGCCGTGAACTCTGGGCCAACTGGAATGAGCTGTGGTGGCTGGTCTCTTCTTGTTTTCCCTCAGCTATCGTTTTGCTGGAGAGTTTTTTCTAATCTTAGGAGCCCATCTGGTGACTTCATACTTGGGGCATAAGTCACCGAACTACAGCAAAGCCTACTACTAGGCTATAATAAAAAAAAATATAAGAATACATGAATAAAACCACTAAACAATATAACAACAACAAAAAAAGAAGAAGCAAAAAGGCAACAAGGAAGCAGGCTCCGGCATCGGCAATAGGCCCACCTTCCACCAGGGAGAGGAAAATGTGACCTACAACAGTAAAATAGAGTAGAGGAGGCCAGCCTCCTCAAAAAAGTCGTATAGTTCACAAGTCTGTTTGCACGAATCCGTCCCGAGTACAATGGACAAGCGCTAGCGACCACGCTCGTCTAGGTACTGGGACAGGTAACATGCGTGAAGATCACCCAGACTGGGACATTCAACAAGAATGTGCCGAACAGTCTGGAAAACAACGCAGTCGTCACAGTAAGGCGCATACGAGCGCTATATCAAATGGCGGTGCATCCTGCGAGTGTGTCCTATTCAGAGACAACAGAAATCAGCCTGAAGCTGTCGCACCATTGGGAGGTAGGTCCATGGGAATAGTCGCGGCGCAATGGCACACAACTTTGAGTTGCCTTTGACCTTCTCCCATTTTCTTTGCCAAGAAGACCGGAGAGCTGCCCTTATTCTGGCAATGTAATCAGTGTGAGGAAGAGCAAAACGCTGGTCTGGTCGCCCAGTGCTCGCGGATTCTTTGGCGCCCTCATTCCCCGCACTTCCGACATGTCCAGAAACCCCCAAGAAGATAATCTCGAGATCGGCGCGGCTCGGCAAAACTGTGGCGTCACGGATATCGCGAACTAAGGGATGCGGAGATTTCAATGCCCTGAGAGCAGTCAGAGCTCTTTGTGAGTCGCTATAAATCACAATCCCGTCTCCGAGCAGGGCACGTCGTGTTATCTCCCGTACCTAGCTTTGTATCGCAACCAGCTCTGCGTGAAGACATTGGCAGCGACTGGCATAGTCCCGCTGACTTCAAACAGAGGGGTTACGGGGTGAAAACCACCCCCCTCTTGGGACTTGAGGTCATCCGTATACACTGGCATGGTTTCAGTGTGAGACGAAGTGTGCTCCAAAAAGGTCGAACGCAATACTCCCGGCGCTGTACAAGCTTTGAGAGCAGAGGCGTGGTGACAAATATTCAAAGGTGGTGGTACCCTTCAGGATAGCGTCCTGGGCAGAACTAGCGACGCCACCGGCCCGAGAGCTATACCAAGCTTTCGAAGGAGTTTCGTAGCCCTAACGCCAAGGGACTTAAGGTATAACTGGCGTCTCTCGGCGGAATAGGCACTGTCGAGATCAGCTGCAGATGCAGTGAGAACTGTTGGCGACTGAGGGAGGCACCGGACTCGGGAGTACAGGCTATTAATGCACTGTACATGGCGCAGAGCGGGTGGCATCTCCCCAGCATCGACAAGTAGGCTCTCAATGATGGACGTGTGGAAGGCACCGGTCGTCAAGCGAAGTCCGATGTGGTGGATCGAGTTTACCTTCCAAAATACACGCTCAGCTGCGGATGTTTAAAACTCGCATCCGTAGTCGAGCTTCGAACGAACAAAGGGTCGATAGAAAAGTAAGTCAGTAGCCCTATCAGTGCCCCAAGCGCTGAACCTCACGGAGCGAAGAATATCCATGGCGCGGGTACAAGAGACTCTAAGGCTGCGAATATGAGCCTACCGTCTGTCAAATACAAGACCAAGGAAACGGTGTGAGTCCACCACTTTAATGCGAATCCCATTTAGAAATGTCCGGGTCAGGGTGGAGCGGTGGATGGCGGCAGAAGTGCACCACCTTATTCGTGGCCAAGGAAAATCAAAACTTGTGCGCTTCGGCATAGCGAGAGACGCGGGTCAATGGCTGTTGGAGTCAACGCTCCAGAGTTAGCATCTGGGCCGAGCCAAAAGAGATAGAAAGGTATTCCACATAGAGCGCAATGCGAAAATCTTCCGACAGCACCGAGGTGATACTGTTGATGCTCAGAGCAAAGATTGTGACACCAAGGATACTTCCCTGCAGAACACCCCTTTTCTGCTCTATTGCGCTGGAGAGGGATTCTCCCCACCCATACGCGGAGTCGACGATCTGGCAAAAATTCACAGATAAAGATTAAGAAGCGTCCCTTCGCCCCCATCGTATGTAGAGTCTCCATGATACAGTATCTCTATGCGGTATCATAGGCTTTCTCCAGATCGAAAAACACCGTGTCGTAGTGCTCTCTACGAATAAGAAGGAAGGCCATGCAGACGGCATTTTCCAGTCGGAGCAGAGCATCCTACATGGAGTGGAACTTGCGGAAGACGCACTGTGGAGAAGACAGATGGCTACCGCTGTCTAGAAAAGAAGGCTAATCTAACATTTACCAATTTCTCCATCAACTTGCACACACAAGAGGTTTGAGTGATTGGACAAAATCCGGCCAGTGCCAAGCTCACCATACATAATGTCTTTGGGCAGTCCGCCATCCTGCATGAAACCTACATGGCCAGGCCAGCGCAGGCGTCCCTTGGTAAGCAGAGCAAACATGCTGAGGGTTCTTTCCTTTGATAGAACGTCCTTGTTAGGGACGTGATCGTGCCATGAAATGCCGAGAATCCTTCTGAGAAAGCGTAGGTGTATAGTTTTGAACCTGCGTTCTTGGCGGGTATACAAAGTCTAGCTTTCACTTATGTAGAGTAGTGTACTCAGCACGCAGACTTGATACACTTGTATCTTTAGCTTCATGGTGAACCAAGGAATTCTCCCAAACTCTCTTTGACAGGCGGGTTATTGATGCAGCTGCCTTGCCAAATCTCGAATTTATCCTTCGGACAAGATTAAGACTGATGTATACGGTGATGCAAAATCTTCCACCACGTCGAGGGTGCAGTCACCGATGAAAATGCATGGGACTGAGATAATATATTGGATTAAAATGTTGGTCCTTTTGAGGATGATCGTCAGGCCAAACTCTTTTCAGGCAAAAGCGAAACATCTGATGCGCTCTTGGAGGGCAGCCTCAGTGTGTATCTCGAGAACGAAAACTTTTTGTACCTTTGTCTTTGTACGGAATCGTGTGAGGTTAAACCGACTGTCATCGCTTCTAGTGTGAAGGTAGACGCCCTTTTTAGATTGACTGTAGGTGTAGCGCAGCAACAAGAAGAACAGGATGCCGTAAAGTTTGGGCGCGAGCACACAACCCTGTTTGACTCCGCTCTTGATCGGGAACGGTTTGTAGGAGGAGCAGTCATACTGGAAGGTGCAAAAGACAAGCACAGTAGCAATTCGCCAGGAGTCTGAGAGGGTGCCCTTTCTCCAGATCTTGTTGAACAAATCTCACAGAAAATCCATGCCTCGCTCACCCAGGTGTCGAAGCACGGCGTACGAGACATCGTCCAGACCAGGGTCGGTGTCCACGCACGAAACAACAGAGGAACGCAATTCACTCAAAGTAAACCTGTCGTTGAAGGGTTCTCCGCCTCTGGAGGTAAAGTCCAGTTGGCGGCCTTCCGCGACATCACGACGCGCAGTGAATGCTGGCGGAGCTGCATCCTGGCTAGATAATGCGGAGAAAGCGGTCGTGAAGGATTCCGCCACGGACGTGGGGTCCGAGATTGCGGTCTCATTCTTATTGAGAACGGGAAGGGGGGACCTGCGTGAACTTGCCCCGGATCCTTTTGACTCATTTTAACACATCTGCTAGAGCGGTCTTCCCGTTAAGTGAAGACACGTATGCCCGCCAAGAAGAGCGCCGGGCGTGCTTCGAAATACTTGAGACCATGCTGGACGCTGTTCGACTGCCAACCCTCTTTGGGTTCAAAGGTTTTGCGACCCTACCATCTCAGGCTGGGGGCCGGGCTGGAGGAGGCACCATTTACACCCGGCATGATTTTTCTATTCTTCTTTTTGCTTTAAATACTTCTTTTCAGGCTCTAGCAGTGCAACTGCACCCGGAGAGGAGGTATACTGTTATTATTTGCGTATATTTCACCCTCAATCGAGTTTGACGCGGGGGAAATATGCCGCGTCGAGGCACAGTTTCCAAGGCAATTTCTCTTGCTCGAGGTGATTACTCGATTAATCCCAGGGTTAAGGTTCTTGCCGATTTGATCAATCAGCTGGAGATAGGGGTCCAAAATGTGGATTTGTTTACGCATTACTGCCCGAGAACGGCTTCATTTTTCCTCTCTTGATCTATCCTTGGGCTCTCCGGATGCATAGACTGATTTTGGGTAGGGGTAGTCGATGACATCCATAGTAGTGATCATTTTCCAATTTAAATATCATTTACTGGAACACTGCCGTCTGGTAAACCCCATCCCCCCGCCCCGTTTCCTCCCATTGGGGCTTTTTGCGGGCGCGGAAGTGCGCATTTCAGGAAATGATTGATTTTTCTGTCCCAGTCGACGGAGTTTAGGTCCATGGATGAGGCCGTTAAGTTCTTCTCTGACAACTTTCATCGCCGTGGGCCAAACCTAACTACTTATCCTAGAACGTCTGGCTGTTTTTCAAACCGACCGCAGCGCTATTTGATAGAGCGCTCGCCGGTACCATATTGTTATGACTGCGTTGCCCTCTCCCGCCGACTTTTCGGCACATTCTTGTTGAATGTTTCCAGTCAGGGTGATCTTTGCGCACGTTACCTGTCCCGATACCGGGACGAGCAGGGTTCCTTGTACTCGGGACTGGTTGGTGCACACAGACATGTAGACTAAATGACTTTTTGGAGGATGCTGGCCTCTTCCATTTATTTGACTCTTTGTTGTAGGTCACATGTTCTTGCACCGGGGTGAGTTGGACCTATCCCCGACGCCGGAATCTGCTTCCTTCTATTTGCTTTTTATCTTGTTTTTTTTTGTTGTTTTGACCTGTGTCTTAGCTTTTGTTATTTACATCTTTTTAATTTAGTTTTTTGTGAATAAAATCTTTTATTAAGCTGTAGCTTAAACAAGGCGACCTTTGCCCCATTAGGCAGTCGCCAGACAGGCTCTTTAAAAAACAAGCAAACTTTGAAATATATCCACTCTACTTCCAAACTTATTCATCTCTACTTCCAAACATATTCACCTCTATTTTCAAATATTCATCTTCTCATCTAGATATTCAGTTTTCTAGATTATTCATTTGTTCAGAGCCTTATTTTTTCTAATTTCTACTTTTGACTATTCATTTATTCTCTTAAAGATTTAGTTTTCTTTTAAATATTTATTCTAAGTTGATCTTTCTTTCTAGCTTTTCTTTAAACTTTTATCTGTTCTTCTAATTTTTTTTCTTCTTTTGTACATTCATTTACTCTCCTAAACTTTTTTTCTAAGTCTATTTTTAATCTATTTTTTATAAACATTAATTTCGACTAACAAAAATCTATTTTGTCTTATTAGCATTTATTTCTCCTATTTTTTTGTCCTAATTTCTTCTTAATCCTTATCTTTTCTTTTAACCATTGTTTTTAAACATGCATATTTTCCTGTAAACTGTGTACTGTATTCCTTCAAACTATCCTTTTTTTCTAATAATTTAGTTCTTTTGAACATTAATTTTTCTTCTAATTATGATTCCCTCTAAATTCATTTCTTGACTTTCTTTTATTTTAAACATTGAATTCTTCCAAGCCTATATTTATTTCTTAGAACCCTATATTTTCTTTGTAAGCATTTATTTATTTTAAATGTTCATTCCTTTCTTTAAACATTTATTTTAAATTGCAGTGAAAATTCTCATGGACGGGACGAAGAACGAGAGACCCATGAATCCGGCTTTGCCGTCCGAAAGGGTTGGCCCAGATATCGGCCCTGAGGAAGACCCGGTGACTCTCGGAATTTACCTCGAAGTTCCAACTCACTCGAGGAGAAGGCGATCCTTTCAGTGTTCTATAAGCAGTGAAACCAACAGTGAATCTGGAACAATCGGTACGACACTACTTCTTCCTATTAAAAAAAACCACCTCACTTATCTCATACATTGAAAATTTCGATAAAAAGCCATTACGACCTTGTTTTGCATATATGCAACGGAGTTGTTTAGCTATGATTAAATTGACTGATGAATGGCGAATAATAATGGTTTACTAGTAGAAATATAAAAAAAATGGTTGAATGACGTTGTTTGTTGTATTTTATTAATATTATAAAAATATAAATTTCAAAATTATAATAGAGACTAATCATAGGGGTGGTAGAATTTTCCCGGATGGAGGCTGGAGGTTATGTTGGCCTCCTTCTGAAGAGAATGGAAATTGCACCGTGGAAGTCAGTCTGCGGTGGAACTGCAGTGCCGGCTGTGAAGATGGTGTCGTCCAAGGGCGCTGACTCTGCTCTCTGCCGTCTGCGCCCTCTTCTTTCGAACCACATCTTCTCTCTCTTTTGCTCTGTTGAACTTATGGCTAAATTGATGGCAAGTTGCCAGCTGCTGCGATCTGCAGCCACCGCTTCAAAGCTTGACGGCGCAATGCCACCGGCATGAGGTCCTGCTTGCTCACGTCTTTGTAGCGGAGTATGGGCCTTTCTGCGGGTCTGGAGCCAGTGGCAAGCTCACCATACATAATGTCTTCGGGTAGTCCGCCATCCTGCATGGAACCAACATGGCCAAGCCAGCGCAGGCGTCTCTTGGTAAGCAGGGCAGACATGCTGAAGATTATTGCGCTTGCCAGAACGTCCTTGTTAGGGACGTGATCGTGCCATGAAATGCCGAGAATCCTTCTGAGAAAGCGTAGGTGAAAGGTGTTGAGCCCTTGTTCTTGGCGGGCGTACAGAGCCCAGTTGTCACTTATGTAGAGCAGTGTACTCAGCACGCAGGCTTGATACACTTGTATCTTTATCTTTATGGTGAGCATGGAGTTCTCCCACACTCTCTTTGACAGGCAAGTCATTACTGCAGCTGCATTGCTAATTCTCGAATTCATCCCTCTAGACGGTGGAGCCAAGGTATGTGAAATCTTGCACCATGTCGAAGGTGCAGTCCTTGATGAAGATGTGGGGGACTGAGCTAACATCTTGAATCCAAATTTTGGTCTTTTTGAGGCTGATCGTGAGGCCAAGCTCTTTTCAGGCAAAACCGAAACATCTTATGAGCTCTTGGAGGGCAGCCTCAGTGTGTGCTGTCAGGGCGGCATCGTCAGCAAACAGCATCTCGAGAACGAGGACTTTTCGCACCTTTGTCTTTGTACGGAGGCGTGCGAGGTTGAACAGACTGCCATGGCTTTTGGTGTGAAGGTAAACGCCCTTTTCAGATTGACTGAAGGTGTAGCGCAGCAATAAGAAGAACAGGATTTCGAAAAGTTTCGGTGCGAGCACACAGCCCTGTTTGACTCCGCTCTTGATGGCGAACGGATCCGAGAAAGAGCCGTCATACTGGACGGTGCCTTTCATCTCTCCGTGAAAGGAAATGATTATCCTCAGGAGCTTGGGTGGACATCCAATTCTCTGCAGGAGTGTGAACAAGCCTGACCTGCTGACCAGATCGAACGCCTTTGTCAGGTCTATGAAGGCGATGAACAAGGGGCGTCTCTGCTCGTGGCACTTCTCTTGCATCTGCCTTCGATAAAATATAATAATGTCAATCGTTGATCTCTTGGCTCTAAACCCGCACTGCGCCTCTGGGTAGACACACTCTGCGAGCAACTGAAATCTGTTCGGTGTCACACGGACGAAGGTTTTCCGTTCCTAACAGTGCTCAGGAGAGATTTCCACGATAGTTGTTACAATAGCTGCGATTACCTTTTTTTTGTAAAGCGTGATGATGTTGGCATTTCGCATGTCCTGAGGCACAGTTGCCTCCTCCCAGCACTACAACATGAGTTTGAGGAGATGGTTGAGGCAGCTGGTCTGTCTAGCTGCTTTGATGACCTCAGGGGATGGGGTTTGTTATCGTTCCCTGGAGCTTAGCCGTTCGAGAGTTAATGGCCTCGCTGAGCTCCTCAGTGGTGGCGGGATCATCGAGCTCTTTCATGAATGACTGAGGGCTCGTATTTTCCCTGGCTATATCTGTGACCTCAGCCTCCCTTGAGTATAGCTCTTGGTAGTGTTCTGCCCATCTCTACATTTGTTTTGCATGGTAGGTGATGATTTTCCCAGTGGTTAACTTCGGCAGGGTGATCTTGATATCACATGGGCCAAAGGCCTTATTCATACCCTCATACATGGCTTGAATATTGCCGCAGTCGGCGGAAAGCTGGATGCTTTGACATTGGTTCTGACAATAGTTGTAAGCGCACTGTCTAGAAATCCGTTGGTTATCGCTTCTGCTCCTCCTAAGGGCATTAAGTGTCCTTTCACAGAGGTATTGCTTGTAATTGAGTAAGGCAGTCCTTTTGGATGAGATAACTGGCTCAAGGTCCTCGATTCCGGCTTCAAACCAGTTGGGGTCGTTCTGCTCTCTCTTTCCAAAGCAAAGGTCACAATAGCAAACTTGTGGCGTCGCGGATGTGTTCCCATCTCTCTTCCGCGATTCTATTTAGGTAGTTGCTAAGGGACTCTTGAATGGCGTCTGCAAAGCGTTTGCGTAGTCCATGGACTGATTACTTAGCTGTGTTGATTCAAGGCCGTCCTTTCTGCTTTGATCCATAGATACGCTTGGGCTGAAGACGCACCTTACTAGCGACCATGGAGTAATTAGTGCCGCAGTCAGCGCTTTGGCAGCTGCGTGTAGTGAGAATAAATTTCAGCAAGGGTATTCGAGTGATAACAAGATCCAACTGGTGCCAGTGACAGGATCTGGGTTTCTTGCAGGACACTCTGTGATTGGAGTTTGTAGGGAAAAACGTGTTCGTGATGCAGAGGTCATGAAAGGAGCATAGCTCGAGGAGTCTTTTCCAGTTCTCATTGAGTTTGCTGACGCCAAAGTGGCCAGGAGAAATAGTCTGAACCAATCCGAGCGTTAAAATCGCCAAGTAGGTACAAGTGTTCTGAGGTGGTTAGTTTCTTGATGGCGGTCTAGAGCTCTTCATTAAACTCGCGTTTCACCTCTGCTGAAGAGCAAAGCGTGGGGGCGAACATGCTTATGATGTTTACGGGGCCTGATGTGGTTCTGAGGCGACGGGAGAGGATGCGGGCCGTGCCTTCTGAAGGCGGCTCGATTGAAGGCAGTAGAAAGTTTCGCACTGCAAAACCTTTGCCATGCACTCGGTGCTCCTCCGGGGCTTTCTCCTGCCAGAAAAATGTATAGTCCTTTTCTTTTAGGCTGCCGTTAGATGGAAGTCTGGTTTTCCAAAGTTCGGCAATATCAATATTGAGCCTTTTGAGCTCGCCACTGATGATTACGATCTTTCTTGAATCTTTGACCTGTTGGAGGTCATCGGAGGGGCCAGGGCTCATGGTCCGGAAATTCCAAGATGCCAGTCTCAGCGCTGACGGCTTTATTGATATTCTTCTTTTTTTTCATGGTGTAGGGTTTGCAGTCTGCTTTTCGGCATTTTTCCTGAGCTCCAAGAACCCATTGGAGCAGGCAGACTGTGACAGGTCAGAATCTTACTTGCTGGGGGCTGCCCAGCTTGAGGCGGGCGATAGCTGACCAATGGAACGCGATGATTCCTCCCACCGTCGGAGACAGGCCGTAGGGTCCGAGCTCACTCCAATACACTCTAGATTTATAACTCGTAACTGCTGCCTGCCGTATTGTTTCTGTCACTGGGACAACGGCACTGGAGTGGCCTCTCCAGGGCGCACTCCTAGGCAAAGTGTATGGATATCCTGGGTTGCTGATTCTCCAAGATCTCTCTCTCTCTCTCTCGGCCCACCGGTGTCATCTAAAGGAATGCAGAGCAGTACGTTTAGCACCAGGTTGACTGCAAGAGATGCCGGAGTCAGTGAGCACAGCGCACTGGTCCACCTTCGGGGCCCCACTCCTAATTTGGAACGTTTACTCCCCTACACTTGGCCGTTGGATAAGTCAAAAATCTCCTCTGCCCGGCTAGCCGTTGGCTGCTAGAGGGAGTTCCTCCTCCTAGTTCGATGGTATAGTGTAAACACCATTCTCTCAGGTGGTTTAGCTCGCCGGCTGAGGCAGTGTAGCGGGGTGTGGCGCTGGGAGCCACCACGTAAGAGTGTAGGAAATGGATGAGGACCAGTAGTGCCCGTCCACCCTACCATGTAGGGTATAGCCGTCAGACAGCAAAGGTACTACCTCTACCCAGAGCCCTCTATACCCCAATGGGGGTAATTAATATATAAATAGGTAAAGACGGGAACAAGCCGCCCCAAAGTTATTCCATAGGAACCCTCAGATTATATCTAAGCAATTTCAATGCACAAGTTTCAGTTATGAAAAAAGCAATTACTGTATATGCATAGACTGGGAATGAGGTATATATTTTATTTAAATGACGAAAAACACAGACATAAATTTACTTAACTTTAAAACGTGAGTTTTGAACGTCACCCAGTAATCGTTTGCGCTCAGTACCAAAATATCAACAGCCTTTTCCCTAAAATACAGAGTCGGTCATCTGACATTCTACACCCCTTCAATGTTTTAATCGTGCATTTATTGCTAGTAGATTTGAAAAGATGAGTAGTACATGACGTAATGCAGGATAAAACACACTGCGTAGCAACGATTCAACAAATTCATGATTGTCTGTCATGCGAGGATGTGGGCCAGTAATTATTACAACTTAATGCAGCCAAGTTCAAAGTTGTCAATCTGATACAATTGTTGATAAGAACCATCCTCATTCCTCCCACTGAAGTTTGCGCGTTCGCAGAGTGAAGCAAAGAAAGATCAAAGTTTGAATCGTTGTTTTTGAAGAATCCAGTTTACAGTGAAGAGATTAGGAAATCAAGGTATGGAATGTAAAGGGTCTGTCGGGAATTACCACTAGATTTGTTTTTAAATTGTCTCGATGTGTTTGTCATCCACACAATGAGTTGAATGTTTATTTTTTATGTCAGAAAGGTTAACTTTACAAAAACACCCTAAACTGCTTTTCTGTCTCTGTGCTATGTAGATGTATTACGAAAATCAAATTGTGAATGTGCAAGAAATAATGTTAATTGGTTTAATTGCTGAGGAAAGGAAATAATAACCATGGTGAGCTGGATACAAGCAACAACTGATGTGCAGACTGTCTTGTATTTTCAGTATCTGTTGTTGACTGTAATTTTAATTGAGTCAAGATGTCTTCAACCTTTTCGCTCAATATTCTAATGATTTTATACGTTCTAGTCTACGTGTCTCGTGCAGGATAGGAACATTATGAAATAAGGACTTTTTTATTTTCACGAAATAATGAAATGGTTGATTGTGTCTGATGCAAGAGCATTAAGGTCATTGGTAACCAAATTGAGCCAAAATGAGGAACACTTTTGTTTATTTAGGAGTTCTATATTAATTAGGCACTCGTGTTATTCAATAGAGTAAATCCAAGAATATTTTGGGGACGAAAAATTGATCTCGATGGACGGATCAACAATGAATAATTGTTCTCTCCTTGAAATCTCTGCTAATATTAAAAACCCATTGGAATTATTGGACGCAAGCACCAAATCGATTCTCAGAGCTTCCTCATATATGCTTAGCAGCTCATTTTCAGTTTGAAGCGATGAGTATCATGCATTTTTAGCAGCAGCTTCGAAATGAGTTTTCAAAACAGTATTACTGACCTCAATGCGTCTATCATACTGCTAATGTACCTGTCCCTTTTCTTCCTTTCCTCACAAAGTCAAATCATTTGTTCTACAAATGAACTCTTGAAAGAATAGAAAATAGTTTTGCCTGTTTTTTTTTTAACTGTGTAAGAATCTAACCTGGCATGATTTTTTATTTGTAATTCCCTTGAATACAGTCAACATGCCGTGCAGATGGAATGTGATTTCGCGCACTTTCATTGAAATCCTTATACTTTGTAAAGGGACGGTAACGAATACACCTTGAAACTCTTGATCAACACTCTGTGGGAACGAAATACGATATATACAAATAAGTTTTCAATTTTCAAGAATATTTCATCAAAAGAGCAGAGTTTGTTAAGCACGCATGTCTAACACTTCGCTTTCCACTTCCAAACATCTTTTTTTAAAGTCATGTCTAATGAGGGTTGAAGGGTTTTAAAAGCAAACTATGTTTATCATCAGTTATCCTAATTTTCGAATTCACATAAAGTTCCACATCAAGATCTGACCAATTTTGATTATATCAACAATATTTTTAGTCGCGTGCAAGTGAGTCTATGTTAGTATGTGCGTCGGTCGGTCGGTCGGTCGATCAGATGGTAACCATTTTACTTTTCCTTGAGGTTTTGAAAGTTTTGAAGGTCGTAAGGTCAGTTGATGTTTGTTTATTGATAATACGTTTGTTAATTATTTTTTTCCCAAAATTATTGAAGTAATTGAGAGAACGCAACTTAGGTCTGTTGACTTTGTTTTAATCTACAGTGAGATGTACCATTCTGTTTTCTGCTTCTCGTTCCAAGCGTCTCCTTCATTTAAAGCGCCCGACTCCTCACATGACTACATGGGCATAAATCGCCGTTCCTCACGATTGGGATAATTTAGTTTTTACATCTGTAAATAAGGAATTAGTGTCTTAAGACACCATACACAATTAGGATAAGGAATACATCACTAATTAGCAGACATAAAATAAATAAAAAGTTACAAATTATACACAACATTTCCCCCCCCCCCTCCAAATCAAAAGAAGCTCCTCCTACCTCCATCCGGCACTGGATGGCAGCTTATCCGTATATCCTGCAATTTGCTATGAAACCAAAACTATATTAAGTTTACATATATAAAGTTGATGAAATTAATCTATATTTAAATATACATCGTACCATAGAAGATCAAAGAAAAGGATAACAAATGGTACGTGTATGCTGGGGTACTTGAGTGTTTCTATAGGTATGCTAATGGAAATTTCGATATAAGTGTAGAAATTAATTTACAGGTCGCACGTGCTGAGCAATTAGGACGACTGTTCATTATTCAATTTCTTATCCATTTTTCTAACTGGTGAGGGACCCAAATATTTGACATATAAAATTTCCTAAGGTCAATTTTATCCATTGGTCTGATCATGAGAGCTCTCATCTTTTAGGCTTCAGGAGTGATAATTTATGATTCCGGCTGCAACTAAATTCACGCGTTTAAATCATATTCTTGACCTTATAATAATCACGGATGGACAATTTGATAAAACTTTCATAAATGGATCACATTGGCAATAGAGATCATAAAGTGATTAGTTTTTAACCAATCTTACACACCAAACTTAATGAATAGCGTACTTTGTGGCCAAACTTAGAAATGATACCTTCCATTGCTTTCGTGAGGAAATGGTATTAAGAAATTGGTCTAAATTTCGGGAGAGATAACGTAGCCAATATCTACATGAAATTAATACTTCGCTCGTGAATAAATGCAACATTAAACAGGTCTTTGATCCACATCTCATTTGTAGGTACGATTAAAAAAGATATTCGAAACATCGAGTTTCAAAAAGAAATAACATCGATGAAAATCGAAGTGGATATACTCTCCGCTGGCACCGTGCAAAGTAAAATAATTCTGGTGATATTTTAGAATTTAATTTTACGGCAGTACACTGAATTATCTCTCCTACATTTAATTGACAACCTTTGTCGGGTAGGTGATGCTGGCGAGCCTTCCATTCTGCTACTTTTCGATCTCTTAGCATCATATGACACTGTTGATCGATCCCTTCTTCTTCACCGCTCCTTTGAGTTACTGGGAATATCTGTAGTATCCTATCTTTGATAGCGTATTCAATCTCTTCATATTGAAAATGGTATATCTCAAACGGCGGAAGTGAGTTTTGTTTTCCCGAAAGGGTCATTTCTTGGTCCGCTTCTGCATTTTCTTTCCTTGCTATTCATATGCGTCGTCTTACCCTATCATTTCCTTTCTATGCTGATAACTCGCAAATCTATCTCTCCTTTCTCCGGCTCCCAATATGAGCCTCCCATATAAGGCGTCGTTTGAAAACAAGACCAAGGAAACGGTGCTAATCAACACTTACAAACGAACCCCCTTTAGGAAGAAGTAGAGAAAGTGACTGGTGCGACAGAGTGGAATGCCTTATTAAGTCTTACTAGTCGTCGACATAACAACCAGGATCTGATAATCTGTCATTTGACAGGCTCAGATGCGGGACCCGGCACTACTAGTTGGCTTGGCAGCCAACAGGGCAGTAAAGACCGATCGCATAGGTAGTGCAGCTTCATGCCCACGAAAACAGCCGCATGGGGCTCGTCATCCCATTACGAGTGGGGAAAAGGTTATTGAGGCGTAAGCCGCACTTCCCATTATTCAAGACCTTACGACAAGGAGCCCTTCAAGCCTGGTTTCTTGCAACCCGCGGGCGTTAAAGGGTGGTTTATAGAGCATTTGAAACATTTCTTCCCACATGGCATATGGTAGTTGACCAGATTCTTAAAAACAAGATAGAAGAAGAGATAATAAGGGTTAAAAGAGGGGATGATCTTAGAAACAAGGGGTGGATGGAGGAACCGGCAGAACACATACTCGCTTCCCAGAGGCCAGGCCAAGGAGTTAAAGGTCCACTTAATGAGGCAGGCCTTCATTAAGGGCACTCAAGTCCCGAGGGAGTGCCTCTCCTCTTGGTACCACAGGTAACAATCTACACAGGGTACCTCTCCCCGGCGGGTCATAAAGTTAATGAAGAGATATTTAAGGAAAGTTTACGTGCAACATAAAATTAGACCCTGTAGAACTGATCAACATTGTTTTAACATAGAAAATTACTATTGTTTTAAAAGATAAAATTTATGTCCCCTTTTCCTTGCACTCTGATCTTCTCTTCTTCCCCTTTTTCGTTTCCTGGATTATTCTCGAGTGGTTCTTAAGGTATTTACCGGTTTGTAATTCTGTACTTTGAGTAAATTGCTCGAGTCATCTGTACAAGTGTATATACGTGCGTTCTTCTCAGTAAAAAGTATACAAATATAAAAATAATAAAGTATGAATATGACTATGAACATACTCTTTTTAGGTATTAGGATAAGTTGAATCCAGTGGATTGTTCTCCTGGACCGGATAGCCCTCGTGTGTAATGAAGGGTCTCTGTTTGTGGTAGCAATAGTAGTCTTCTGTTTTTCTCTCCTAACTGATTTTCATTTTATTTCGTTTTCTTTTTCCTTCCTTTCTCTTCACTTTCCTTGTTTTCTTCTCCTTTATTCTTTCCTTATCTCATTTATTCTTCCTCGTCCCCTCGTTACTTCCTCTTCTCCTTGCTCGTTCACCTTATCCTTTTTTTCTCTTTTCTTCTTCCTCCTTTTCTTCTCCGTTCTCTTTACGCTTCCCCTTTCTCTTCTTTCTCCTTAATCTTCTTTTTCCTCTTCTGCTCCTGCCCATTCCATTCACTTGAAGGAACTCCGGGTCTTCCAGCACAATGTAAAGCGCTCTTGGTCTACTACTAGTAGAACTCTCTTATCTTTTTTATTTATTGCGAGAGCTCTACTACCAAAATCCTCAAGGTATCACAGCTCTGCCTTCGCTATCTCCACTTTACTTTACCCTTCTAAATCTGCAACCCCTGCTGGTACACAGTTCCCCCTACAATCCCCCCCCCCTCCCTAGCCTCTGCAATCTTACCGCGGTACACTATCAAAAAACAATTTGCTCTCTCACATATGTAGCTATGTATATGGAAGATAAATTGTCTCTAGCGTTGTTAGGAGACATTTCGCTTCTACAACATCGAGGTCAAGCAAAAAATATACGTGGTTGAAGCAAATCTTCTGGAGGAAAAGATTGGGAAATTAAAAATTCCTTGCATTCTTCATCGTTTCGAATTCTTGGTGCACAAAAGCGACAACAACAAAACGAAAAGACGTCCAACAAAGATTTTGTGAAAGTAAATCTCTTAATGTGTGATTTGCGGCCCTCTCTACACTATATGATTTTAAAATAATAATTAGTAATGGGGTAAAAGCTACTCAACTAGTATTAACACTTCACACAATGAATCAAGTTTTATATTAGGCAACATTGGGTTTGGTTATTCGCCGGGTGGGGATTAATTTGTGTCGACTATATATGCTGCGACTCTAGCAGCAACGTTGGTACGGTCTCCACTAAGAAAGATAACACAGGATTAAAGGACTTTTCAATCATTGTATATATTTTCGTGACTAAATTGCTAATTGTTTTGGTCTAAATTTAGAATAGTCGAGTATTTTATATTTCGTTAGGGTAACTGAAAACTTGAAGTTAAACGTGCATACTTATTTTGTTTTTATTTTCATAAAGCCTTAATAATATTCAATAAGTACATTCCAATATAGGCTTAATATATAAAAATCTCAGTTTCTTGACACATGCTCTAAGCTCTGCTTTACTGGCCTTCGAAGCACGATGCCAGTAAAGTATGATCGAAATTTTGATGATTTTCAGAACATCATATTCCAGAGCACGACTAACTTTACGTAAGAGTCTTCCAGACTCAGTGAAAGGAATTGCAATTAATTCTAAAGTAACGAGACAGAATTCCATCTTCACTTTTAGCCTTATATTGAATGGGAGAGGCGCCGTTTAAATGACACGCAAGGCGACGAAGCAGCATTCGTTAACAAGCCTTTGATACTCTATGTAGGTTAGATCTTACCCATTTAATATTCACTCTTTGCGATGTGCAAAAATGGAACGTTGTATCGGTGTTAATTGATCTCCACATACAGAATGTACTGTTAAAGATATTTGCAAAATGAAGGCAAGAACATTATTTAATTATAATTAAACTTAGTAACTACTGATGCCGTGGTTTGTAAATCTGACGGGCGTTTGTTTGATGGTCGTTTGTAGAATTCCAGGTTTTAGGAGAAAATTAAGATAGAGCCATGCTTAACACTTTAACACCTTTGCAAACATAGGCTGCAATGATAGAAAGGCATTCCATCTCCTGGGTATGTACTCCATAGTCAGGGTACAAGACTTATATAAACATGCCCCTCGAAAATAACGCAGTCGCTAGACAATATAAAGACCCAAATTGTCCCCGCTCAAATATACCCCTTATAAAAGATCGATTCAACATATCACAATGCTGAGTCGCCCTCCCCCCCTTTATTTAATGGGCCCTCATCTCACATACTCCTTGATCTACCCTCGTCAAGGAGGAAAATGTGCTCCCCTTTCACACTTAAACAACCATTAGCGTGACGAATACTCCCACAAAACCAACCCCGTTGGTTTAATAAGACAACCCAACCGTTTACTTGTAGAAATCACCCATCTAACTCGCTCTAGAATGCACGTCCCCATTGGCTTACTAGTCACGAACCAATTCTTCATCACCATTCTGCCCTACTCACTTCACCTCGCGACTGCAGCAACTACGCTACTTAGGGACAACAGGCACGCAGCACTGAATGGCACCCCATCGGATGGTAGGCGACATCCACTCACCGGCAGTGCCCGAGAAGTGCAAGCATTCCTGGCAGTGTCCAACACGTTAATATATATATATATATATATATATATATATATATATATATATATATATATATATATATATATATTTATTTAGAATTATGCGGTTAAAAAGGCAAGGTTTAAGCTAACCAAGCCTTTCTTCAAGCCCCTGGAAGGAGCTCTTTGATGTTCCCCTAACACCATCCAAATGGTTCTGTACTCCCTTAAATAAGTGATAATCAGAAGGAGCGACGTCAGGAGAATATGAAAAATGAAGCAATCTTTCCCAACGGAGCTCCTCCAAGAGATCTTTGGTCATTCGAGCAACTTTGGTCCTTTGGCCCAAAGTGGCTTTCAAACAACGAAATTGACTGCAGTAGATATTAGCATTAATTGTTTGATTGTTTTCTAACAGTTCGTAGTGAACAATCCTTCAATATCCCACCATACACTCAGCATGATCGTTTTGGATGAAGTCCTGCTCTTCGTTGTTGAGAAATTCTGCTTCTTCGACTCAACCACGAATGGTGGCGTTTAACGTTATGATAAACGATCCACTTCTGATTAACAGCAACATGGCTGCCCGAAATTGGTGCCTGAAGGTGTGGTGAAAGCAATGAGTCAGCAGGAAACAAGCTGTTAAAAATTCACGAGATCGATCTTACAATCACTAGAACCTGTCCAATCCTTTTCAGTTGGTTAGGTTAGGTTAGGGTAGGTTAGGTACACCTAACCTATTAATGATTATTATTACGGCACTCAACGTCACATTGGCCCTAGGTTAGCCTCTTCTTCTTCTTTCCTACTTCCTTACTCTCCCTACAACCTCTCCCACAACTTTCTATGGTCGCCCTCTAATTTCACAGGGTGGATGCCGACCAGCTTCCTCTCACTCAACTATCCCGGGACATGGCTGATGGGAGAGGCGATAATGCCCACCTCACCCCTGAGCTACGGCTTAGGGTGGTGAGCTTTTAACAGCCTGCTTCATCCCCACACACATCTTCCTCAAATACCCATTTCACTCTCTATCGATTTTACGCAGAGCCCAAGGTGTAGCCGACATGCTGAATCGCTGCCTAGCCACTGGGCGAAAAGGTGTGGTCCTAAATAGAGGCAGCTGGTAATGCCGGCCCTGTGTTCACCCCTCGCAGAGCGGGCTACTGCGGGGGGTGATTAGCGTTTCCTTCCTGATGAGAATTTAAAAAAAATATAACTCTCTCCATTTCCCCTTCACCATCGACAGAGCAGCCTTCGGGCAGCTCCACCGAAGAAATGATGGTCCTCCCCACCTCCCATGCCTTTGCAGGGGACCCTCCAAATCTCTTTAGCCGGAGAGAAGGCTTATTCCTCTCCTTTGCCTACGGGAGTAAGAGACTCCTCACCCCCTTCTCTGGAGCCGCCTTTGGGCGACTCCCTTTCTCCAGCGGCAGTCGCCCTTTTACTTTCTAAAGGAACTGTCAAGAAAGGCAGGCGGGCGAGAATTGATGGGGAGGAGGGGAGACAGGGCCCGTCTGCCCCTCCCCTCTAAAGACCTGCACCCATTCGGAATACTTCTGCGGGTTCTACCAATCACAAACGTTCCTCTGGTAAAGCTGGCGACACAAAGAGTTCCCAACCAGGCCGGGGTAAATCCAGGACTCCATTCACTTCCCACAGCGTGAACGTTTCCCGTAAGGCAAAACGGCCGTGCGTCTTCACCGAGTCACTAAACCCACTGGAGGCAATACCCCTGAAGTTGGTCGTAAGTCCATCTTCCGGGGTTCCTAAAGCTCCCCTCCTGAAAGGAGGATAGCACTAAAGGAGCTTAGGCTCCTTCGCCCACACCCGGTGGGGGGCTGGGTGGCTCGGAGACGATGGATCCTCCAAAAGAGGGACCCCTGCCCCTCAAGTATCCCCGCTCACCTAAGGTTTCAAGGCAAAGGGAGTAAAAGACTCGCATGGCGAGCTCAACCTCCCCTACTAAGTCCACGAAGGCGACAGCTCGTTCAGTGTTTTATTCGGTTAACAGCGGCCGGAGTTCTGCCTCCGGGAAGCGTACGGCCATAGCCGTGAGGGTATTCTATTCGAAGAGTGCCCTGCATCTCCTCCGAGCTAGGCCTGGAGGGCTTATTCCTTTAATGGAATTTCTGCGGACTTCGGGCAAACTGGAAGAAGTTGCGGAGGTTCGTCTCGTCCCGTTCCCCGTTAGGTATCTTTTTGCAGAAGACAATGCCGGGAGTGTGCCCCCTGCCCACTCTCCGGGGTATAAGGATTTTTCCACCCGAACACCACGGGGAGGGGACCTGGCAGGATGCGCCATTTACACCAGGCATCATGTCTCTGTTCTCCTCTTTGTTTTAGATACCTCCTTTCAGGTAGTAGCTGTGCAGCTGCACTTGGATAGGAGGTATACTGTTATTTCCGCGTATATTTAACCGTCAGCCGATTTCGACGCGTGGGACTTCCGCCGCACCCTGACACAGTTGCCGAGGCCCTTTATCTTGCTCGGAGATCTAAACGGTAGACACCCTCTCTAGGGAGACTACTCGAATAATCCCCTGAGTCAAGTCATCCCCGAGAACTGCTTCAAATTCCGGCCTCGATCTAGAGTTGTGCTCTCCAGATACACAGCCTGAGTTTGGGTGGGGGGTGGTCGATGACCTCCATGGTAGTGATCACTTTTCTATTTAAATATCATTTTATGGTCCGTTGCTGCCCGAAGGCCCACCCCGATGGTGCTTAACGCGTGCACGGTGGTCCGCATTTCAGGAAATTACTGATTCCTCTATCTCAGTCGAGGAGTTTAGGTTTATGAGGACGTTGAGTTCTTCTCGGGCAACCTCATCGCCGTTGGTTTAACTACTATTCCTAGAACATCTGGCCGTTTTTTACGCCGAACACTCCAGTGGTGGCCAGCCTATAGCGAGACGGCCCTCTAACAAAATCGTTATGGTTACATGCGCTATATGCGCCGCCCGAACGATTTCACTGTCTGTGGATTTCGTCGCGCTACGGCTAGGTTCCGGTATATTTCGAAGCACGCACGCCGCTCGTCTTGGCGGCCATACGTGTCTTCACTTACGGGAATACCCCTTTAGGAGATGTGTGGAAGCGAGTCAAAAGGATTCGGGGCAAGTTTTCGCATGATCTCCCCCCCCCCCTCCCGTTCTCCAGGAGAATGGGACCACAATCTTGGTCCAGCCTCCATGGCGGAATCATTCACGCCCGCTATTCTTTAGCCATGATGCTGCTACACCAGCATTCAATGTGCATCGTGATGTCGCGGATGGCCGCCGATTGGACTTTACTTCTAGTGGCGGAGAATGCTTCAACGACAGGTTTACTATGAGTGAAATGTGTTCTGCTCTCGCTTCGTGCGCGGCCACCGCCACTGGTCTGGATGATGTCCTGCACGCCATGCTTCGACACGTAGGTGAACGAGGTGTATCTTCTGATTCCTGGCGAATCGCTACTGTGCTCGCTTTTCACAAACCTGGAAGAGGTTTTTCGACCCCAACCGGCTTTTGCCTAATCTCTCTAACTTCCTGCGTGTGCAAGTTGATGAAGAAATTGGTAAATGTTAGATTAGCCTTTTTTCTGCACAACGGAGGCCATCTGCCTTCTGTACAGTGCAGCTTCTGCAAGTTCCACTCCACTTCGGATGCTCTGCTAGGAATGAAAAATGCCGTCTGCAAGGTCTTCCTTCGTAGACAGCACTACGCCACGGTGGTTTTCGATCTAGATAAGGCCTATTATACCACATGGCGATACGGTATCATGGAGGCTCTCCACAGGATGGGGGCGAGGGGACGTCTCCAAATCTTTATATCTGAATTTTTGCGAGATCGTATATTCCGCGTACGGGTAGGGGGAGACCTCTCTGGCCCTCGATCTCTTTTGATCTCTTTTCGCGCGGTCCAGATGCTAACTCTGGAACATCTACTCCAACAGGCATTGAACCGCGTCTCTCGCTATGCCGAAGCGCACATTCTTCAGTTTTTCTCGGCCACGAATAAGGTGGTGCACTTCTGCCACCATCCACGCCTCCACCCTGACCCAGACTTGTTTCTAAATGGGATGCGCCTAGAAGTGCTGGACTCACACCCTTTCCTTGTTCTTGTATTTGACCGACGCCTCACCTGGGAGGCTCATATTCGCAGCCTTAGGGTCTCTTATACCCGCGCCATGGATATTATTTGCTCCGTGACATTTAGCGCCGCGGCGCTTATAGCGATACTGCCTTGCTCATTTATCGATCTTTTGTTTGTTCAAAGCTCGACTACGGATGCAAGTTTTATGCATCTGCAACCGAGCGTGTATTGCGGAAAGTGGACTTGATCCACCACACCGGCCTTCGCCTAGCGAAGGCCCGTGTGGTAGAAAGTGGCTTCCGCACTTCCCCATTTAGACCCTACTTGTCGATGCTGGGTAGATGACACTCGTTCTGCGCTGTTCACAGTACATTATTCACCTGGGTGCGCGAACCAGACGCCTCCCTCAATGTCAACAGCTCTTACTGCATTCACATTTGATCTTGACGGTGCCTATGCTGCTGAGAGACTCCAGTCATACCCTAACCCCTTCGTGTTTTGGGCTAGGAAACTCCTTCGATACCTAGGTGTAGCTCTCGGGCCGGTGGCCTGCCTACTTCTGCCCAGGATGCCACCTTAAACGGGAAAAGGTGGTACCGTCCAGGGTGGCTTCCCTGCTTCTGCCCAGGACACCACCCTGAACGGTACCACCTTTTACCATTTTTCGCCACGCCTCTTTTGTCAAAGCTTCTACAGCGACGGGAATATTGCGTTCTGCCCTTTTGGAGCACACTTTCTGTCACGCTGGAACCGTGCCAGTCAGTGTATATGGATGACTCCAAGTCCAAAGAGGTAGTCGGTTTCCACGCCGTATCCACTCTGTTTATAGTCAGCAGGGCTCTGCCAGGCACTGCATCTGTCTTCACGGCCCAGCTGGTTGCAATACACCGTTCGGTACGGGAGATTACGCGATGTGGCCAGGTTCGGAGAACGGATTGTGATTTATAGCGACTCACAAAGCGCCCTGCGTGCTCTTGAGGCATTGGAATCTCCGCATCCCCTGGTTCGCGATATCCGTACTACTTTTAATGTTTAAACTCCATGGGATTTTAGATAACAGTTTTCATGTGTTTTATTTTTACATTTCTATAGGTAGATAGTCAATTAAACATTGCAGCGCAGTTTATATACATATTTTATTCAAATAGAAATTTAAGCATTATATAAATCGTTTTTAGAATAGAATATTTCACTGAATAAATAAATAGTGACTCTGAAACATCCTGAATGAAGTCAGCAATATGGGGTCTTATTTTGAGGAAATTTGTTTCGCCGAATCAAATAGTTTGTGTGAAAAAAAAATGGATTCCATCTATATCGTTTATGATGATATATCTTGCTTCACACTTCCTGAACATGTGTTTATTAATAATGACGAAATCCCTCAGAATTCTCTTTCCCGTCATGGAGTTTAGCATGACTCGTCTTAGGTAACATTTCCTGAGCCTTTAATTCACGCTAGAATTTATCCCATAGTTCACCATGGAGGATCACTTGAAGATTATCTCTCAGGAGAAGACAGTCCTAGGCTCTTCACCGAAATGGTCACATACACCGAAACTGACAACCAAAAAGTTTGGAAGGAAGCGGCGAGGTAAGGCACATAAAAGTCACTTATAAACCAGATTAAAGGCACTTACAAGATGCTTATAGGTCACTAATAAGTTAATTTTAAACCACTTATAATTCACTTCAGTCTACCAACTGACCTGGCCCGAAAAGCCTGTTCCGAAATTTCAGGCCGCTGTACGTAAACGATTTTTTTTTTTAAGTTTTCACATAAATTTCTAGTTTAATGCATCTTTTTCTTAGTGGTATTTCTGTTGTGTCGATATACTCGTAGGTCTTGTTTTCCGTAATTCAGAACTTTTTTTATTTTATGTTTTATGCAGTACCTACAAGTATTATCCGTTGTGCTCTGGCTAGGCCTGCTTGTTTTTCGTCTGTGCCCGGAGTGTTTCGCTGTGTTCCGCGCATTCTTTTTGAGTTTCAAACCATGGTGAACTATGGGATAAATTCTAGCATGAATTAAAGGCTCAGGAAATCTTATATTTGGGTTTTATTTAAGTTTTCCCTACATTGATTTCATTCCTTGTTCACTATTATGTTACATCGTCTGCTCCTTCTCTTCTATTTCGAAGAGTAGCCCTTCCCACCTCCAATCTTTTTTTGCTATGGTGTATGGTTATCAATGTGATTTATCTTCGGTTAATAAATCAGCCTAGATAGCGTTTCGAAAACCATACCCATAAATTTGGTTTGAACGAAGATGTCTGCCGTTAGCTTTAGGCCTAATGCGACAGCGAAGTAAATTTTGGAATAATGACTTGGGCTTTAAGAAAGACAATTACACAAATATAAATATATTCATAAAAATCAACGAATGTACAGAGATAAGTAGGTTAAGTTAATATGGTGAAACAATATAGAGTGAATAATAGAGTAAATAATAATATAGTAATATAGAGTATAATAGAGAATCTTTGATATAGTAAGTAATATTGTTGTAAGTAATATAGTGTCGTAATTTAGAGTATTTTAAAGTATCTATAATGGACTGTGAATTGGGGGCTGCAATAAGAAGCAAATATAATTAGGACTTACTCTCGTATTGTCGTTTGTAAAGAATGTGAGAGTGGAAGTAACTCAGTATAATTTGTTGGGAGGTAAATGAATAATTGTAGAAGGAATGGTTACTGACCTTTATGCGAAGAAAACGGCGAGTGGAGTAGGCAGAAAGCGTGCTTATTTGGTCGAGCTGGGAACGTGTGTTTGTTTGTTTGTGTGTGAATTTTAAGATGTTGTTTGGAACAGTATACGTTAATTGAATTGACAAGAAAATAAATGAATTAATTAATTATTAAGTTTAACATAAATGACTTAATTTACAAAAGTTGAAGTAAATTAATTTGAAAGTTTAAATTGACAAAGTTAAGTCAAATAAATGAATTATTAAATTAACAGTTAAAGGATTGCATGAATTATTGCAAGAATTTTATACATAATAAATGATGATATATATATATTTAAGTTTCCCTGGAGGTTTTTATTATAGGAATGCCCAGAGGCATTGCTATATCTCCACCAATCCGCCAGCTCCTACTAGCCTGCTCTCTTCAAAGCTAGCTCTCCGTCTTTCCCCAAACAATTCTTCTTAGTTTCCTCATTTTTATATCACAAAAATGATCATCTCGATAAATAAAACCATCCATCAAGAAAGATGAGTTTCTCCTTTGCTTCCTTTTTACGAATTTCCCAGAGAGATCTAATCTCACGTTTCACCACACTTATAGGCAAAGCTTCTCTCCCCCGACACTGACGCATCACCGTGTCCATTTACTCTCTCTGCTTCTTTACAAAGACGTTGCTTGCCGACTTTAGACAAAGCATATTTAGCTCTTTACCATATTACGTACATTTGAAGAGGTGGATTTCTTTCACATGTTGCAAACATGATTCATCGACCCACCCTCATTAGTATTTGTTTATACTTAATTTAAACTAAATGGCATCTTGGTGGAGTTGGTTTAAGCATCCAATCTATTCCTCTCTCTCGCCTCAATCAAACTCACGGACGCTTTTGAAGATTAATCTTCTTGTCTCCTAAGTCTAAATTTATAATCGCCATTATCTACCGCCCTCCTGCGAATTCCCCTGACAGCTTCTTTGGTGAACTTGGTGAGTTCAGCAATATGACTTTATCTAACATCTCCCATCATACCCCTTCGTGATTGCGACTGAGTCGCATCAATAACTGGCCACTTCACAGCAACTTCCGACTACCTCCTCATATATTTCTGTTTCTCCTTTTCTCTTCCGATATACCCTCATATACATTATGTCTCCAAATCTTTTCCTTGTGGGATCTCTTTCATTCATCATATACTGATGTTAAAGAATATAAACTCACTCCTTCACTATTAAATAGTTTCCATCCCACTTCTGACCTTACCGAGTTCATTTGCTCCTTTTCCATAACCCTCTTCATCTTTCCTTGATGTACATATTCTCCTTCCCACATTTTCTCACTAACATTATACCACTCGGTTCTCCATCTCTATTTTGAATGCAAAGAGACACATGCAAAGTTATGAGAGGCCCCTTCCGGATGAGAGCGCTCTGAAATCGGAGACAAAGACAGCGTCCTTTGCTTACTCCCCTTGATACTCATTTCTACACCACCTTTTTGAAGTTTTTATGGGAAGAGCATACTCTCGGTATCCAAATACACTGTTCTTCCTCAATGTTACCTCATTTACCTCTCTCCATCATCTCTACCGTTTTTTTTTCTAGTTTTTTCCCTGACAAGATATTTCATCTCTTTTCAGGAATTCTTTCTATCACTGTCTCTCGACAACACTAATTCCTCCTTCCCTTCCACTCGAACTCATTTTTTGTGCCTCAATCTCTCTCAAAATCTTAATCTCCTTTCTTCTCTCTTCGAAAAAAACTTTCTCTTTTCGACTCTTTCCAAGTCATTACAGTCAGTTTCTCCCTGTTCTTCCCGCTTAACTGATTAGTACCTACAACACCCTCTTCTCTTTAGGTGAAGTACAATCTGATTTCAAATAAGCTTTTGTTCACTAAATCGATAAGAAACCTTACCAGATCTCAAATGACTTTGGCGATCTAAGCTTAATGTAACCTTATATGTATAATTGCCTAATGGGTTACACTACATTATTTTGTTTACTTATAACTAATTGTGCTTGTTAACCTGATTAGAATGGGTATGTTTACTTATATTGTTTCTATTTTATTTTCAGACTGTATTGATGTTTTTTCAGTTGAATAAAGCCTAGAGAAAGGTATTGACGCTTTATTATGATCACCAAAATTTATTCAACTAACAAGCACGCCAGTGCCGATCCAAAGGCTATACTGGTGCTTTAAATAAATAGTGAAGCCCTATCATAGCTTCATAAAAATAATAAAAAGCTGCGTCTGATCTGAAGATGGATAAATTTATGAGATCTGAACCCCTGTATGTATCGCCCAACTCGCCTACTGGTGCACGAGAATGGAATCACTGGAATCGTACTTTTTCTGCATTCCTGGAATCCATCGCAAGCCTCAAATCCTAACAAGCTGGATACATTGATCAATTTTGTCTCTTCAACCGTATATGGTTACATTGCAGAGTGTACTACCTATGATTCAGCTATAGATCTTCTCAAAGACTTCTATGTCAAGCCGAAAAATGAAGTGTTCAAGAAACATTTATTGGCTACTCGTAGACAGCATGAAACGGAGACAATAGATGAGTATCTACAAGAGCTTCAGGTGCTCAGCACTGATTCTGCTTCACATAATCGGCGGTATGATTACATACGGGATTCTTTCATCAATGGCTCTACTACATTTTCTACTTCTACATCCACTCAGTCTTCTACACTGGCCGTAATCTCTGCTTCTTCCCCAGGACTACTACGGCGAGTTACTGTGTATGTTTTTGTTGGTAATAATGAAGCCACCGCTCTTATCGACACAGGGAGCTCTGAATCTTTAAACTCACATAGCTATGCCAAGAAGCACAAGTAGAAAGTTTTTCCAGCGACTGGAAGCGTATCTATGGCCTCTTTATCACTCATGTCTCCTGTAAATGAACGATGCACGGTTGACATCAATTTAAGGGTGAGTGCTACTACAATACAAGGCTTTCTGTGCTGCCAGACTTGTGCTGTGATGTCATTCTTGGTCAAGACTTTATGAGCCAGCACTCTAGTGTTACTGTCGACTTTGGCGGATCCAAGAAAGATCTAAATATCTCCAACCCTGCCACTTGCAGTGTACTGTCTGCTTTGGTCGATACACTGCGTCTCCTTTCAAGTCTTGCTCCTCATTGAAAACCCGTTGCCACAAAATCTCGGAGGTTTGGGGATTATGATAAGAAGTTCATAAGATCTGAAATTAACAAGATGCTACATGATGGTGTTATTGAGGAGAGCACATCTCCATGGAGGGAGCAAGTTCTTGTGTCGAATGATTGCCACCGAAAGAGATTAGTTGTTAACTATGGACAGACCATTAATAGATTTACTCGTTTGGATGCGTACTCTCTTCCGAAAATAGATGACGTTGTCACAGAACTGTCTAATTACAAGTAATATAGTTCACTGGACCTAAAAAGTGTTTATCACCAGATACCTATACGGGAAGAGGATAAGCCATATACTTCTTTTGAAGCGAATGACAAGCTATATCAATTTCGCAGAGTGCCATTTGGGGTTATTAACGGCGTTGCTTGCTTCCAAAGGACTATTGACAACATCATCAAGCAACACGATCTGCATGGAACTTATTTTTATGTATACAATATTGTCGTAACAGGAAAAACCCAGCTGGAGCACGATGAGAACTTGGCGAAATTTAAAGAGGCTGCCCGGTTCCACAACCTTACCTTCAACGAGACTAAGTCTTGTCATTTAAAAAAAATCAATAGATTTTCTTGGTTACACAATAACTCACGGCTCTCTCAAACTAGATTCTGAACGTTTACGTCCATTGAAGGAAGTACCTATCCCTAAAGACCGTTCTTCCTTACGCCGTGTTATTGGTATGTTTTCCTATTATTTGTAGTGAGTTTCCCGATTCTCTGACAAGATCCAACCTCTTGTTGCCACTGACACCTTTCCTCTGAGTCCAGAGGTCCTGAAAGCCATCGATGATCTCAAAGAAGAGATTCGGAAGGCTGTTGTGTACTCGATTGGTGAAATTATTCCTATGGTAGTTGAGACTGATGCCTCCGATACAGCCAATGCTGCTACTCTGAATCAGGCAGGCCGTCCAGTTACCTTTTCCTTTCGCACCCTCTCGCCTACGGAACGCAAACACTCTGCAGTAGAAAAGGAGGCATGTGTAATTATGGAATCTGTAAAGAGGTGGTCTCATTACTTGACAGGACGAGGTTTTACCTTAGTTACGGACCAACAGGCTGTCAGCTTTATGTTTCGTACGAATTGGTTTGGAAAAATCAAGAATGATAAAATTCAACGATGGAGGATCGAGTTGGGGTGCTACATTTATGACATCGTATACCGTCCTGGTAAATACTGTACAACATTCCTGCAGACACTCTATCACGTGATCAGTGTGGAGCTACTGTCAGTAACGAGAAACTATCTGAGCTCCACGCTCAACTTTTCCATCCTGGTGCAAAAAGACTTGCTCATTTTGTCAGAGTAAGAAATCTTCCTTTTTCCATGGAAGATGTGAGAAGGGTGTGCTCTGAATGCCCCCAGTGTGCCCGATTGAAGCCTCGGTTCTACAAACCGCACTAAAACTCCACTTATAAAGGCCACGCAGCCCTTTGAACGTCTTAGTTTGGACTTCAAGAGGCCTCTACCCTCGAACTCCAGAAACCGCTATATGCTCACGGTGGTGGATGAGTATTCTTGTTTTCCGTTTGCATTTGCCTATCAGAACATGACTACTAGTACTATAATCCATTGTCTAAATCAGATTTTTGCGATATTTGGTTAGCCTTCCTACCTGCATTTTGAGCGCGGATCCTCGTTTATGGCAAAGGATCTACGTGAATTCTTGCACAATCTAGGCATCGCCACTAGACGAAAGACACCTTATAATCCTCAAGTGAATAGGCAGTGTGATAGGTCTAATGCTATAATATGGAAGCACATATATCTTGCTCTGGCATCCAATAACCTTCAAGAATGTCAATTGGAAACAGTACTGCCTGACTTACTTCATTCTATTAGATCTCTGCTCTGCACAACCACCAATGCTACGCCACATGAGAGGCTCTTTTCGTACCAGCGTCTATCTTCCAGTGGCCATTCGTTGCCAACTTGGTTATCGGTTCCTGGACCCGTCTTACTAAAACGTCACGTTCGCCCCAGTAAATATGAACCCCTCGTTGATGAGGTTCAGTTGTTATAGGCAAACCCACAATACGCTCATGTAAGATTTGTCGATGGACGCGAATCAACGATATCAGTGAGTGACTTGGCTCCGACTGGTAACGTATCATTATATGAGAGGCAAGAGGATCTCAACGTCGATACTTCTACAGAGACTGGTTTGGTGGAAATTCTTCCAGTACCTACTGTCGATTCATCTGAGTTGAATTATTTCAATGCTGCAGGTGATCAGAGTATATTCATCAAGGAAGGAGATATGAAGGTGGATTCTTTTCCGGCCTAGGTATCTGGTGCTCTATGTAATCTCCAACGTAAGGATGAATCCTCCACCCCTACGCGTGATAGCTCGGAACAACTGCGCCGCTCTACGCGAGAAAGCCACAAACCTCTTCGCTATATAAAAGAATTATTCTTCAATGGAGGGGAGAATGTGGTGATCTAAGCCTCATGTAACCTTATATGACTAATTGCCTAATGGGTTACACTACATTATTTTGTTTACTTATAACTATTTGTACTTGTTAACCTATTTACTTATAATTATTTCTCTTTTATTTTCAGACTGTATTGATGTTTTGTTAGTTGAATAAAGCATAGAGAAAGGTATTGATGCTTTATTATGATCACCACCATGACCTTGCAAGCTACCGCTAATATCTCAACTCCCGTTCCTTTGTAAAGTTTTAAAAGGGCTGATTCTAGATAACATGGTCTGTTTCTTCGTTAATAAGATCTTCCAGTCTGATTTCATTCAAGCAAAGCATTTAAAGCGTTAGCTTGCATTTCTCAGCACGCTACATACTGAATACTAGACCTTGAATAAAACGGGACGTGTAAGGGCAACGGTGATACTTACCTAGACGAGCACCATAAGTATCCAGCAAAAGCCCGTCAAACCTGAGGTAAAATGACGGACAAATGTCTTACTTTTCCATAGGTGGGTTCGTTTTGAAGAAGACGTGGAAGAGGGAGGTCAAAGGTGGTCAAAGCCCAGGGTATCGACGTTGTCACTTCACTCCTTTTTCGAATTACGTTCCTTTATTTTAAATGGAACTGTAGCTCTTGATATAGAAGGAAATAGTATCGAAGAGATTTTCAAGAACGTGCTTCCAAACATACCCGGCAGAAGACGACTCGGTCCCAATAGGATTCAACAGGTAAGCCGTCCTTTTTCACGGGAGATGTGATGGTTTATGTTTTTTTTAATGTTTCTGAACGCGTCTTTTTATACAAATCTACTATATAAAATTCGTAAAGAAAAAGGACATGGTTATAAATAGCGGGATTAAATAGTTCTCTATTGAAAAATAGGAGAGTTGAAGCCTCTTTGTGCGAGATAAACTAATAATAACCAACGATTTTAAGGAATTGAGTAAGAATAATGGTAAGACAGTTGGATTACCACGAATTTGAATGGCAGAAGAATAAACCTTGTAAATTTAGATAGTAAAGTTGGGCAAAAAGCAACTTTTATATCCATCGGAGCAAAACTTTGAATTCTTAAAATTATTTTGGGTAGCACGGGGCAAAGAAACTAGTTTGGGGTTAGAACACATCAAATGAATTCCTAAATTTACTTTCTCCCCAGATTCCTGATAAGTATAAATTGCTTGTCACTTGCGACACCCTAGAAATTTCTTAGGATCTTATCTTCGTATAAATGCTGATTTTTTTAAGACAACTACGCTTTCAAATTACTCAAATTCATTTAATCCTTAAAGTTAGGGTCTGAATATGTCCTAAAACTCTGTGCAGATATCCAACACTCATTTTTTCTTATCAATTCAATGCATGTCAACCACAAGGATCATGGAAGCATCGCTTACAGTTTTGGTCTCCGGGTCACAAACATCATTTGGCTAGTACAGCAAAGGTAACCCAAATTTTGCTACCAACCGTTATAATGACTCGCTTACTCATTGATGGTTAACTTCGCTCATGAGAAACGGTGTTCACTCAACTATGAGCTAGGCAAGTGAATATGACCTAGGTCAGTGGTCGGCAACCTGCGGCTCTTTCAGTCCATTTTTGAGGCTCCAGAAGCTTCTTACAAAATAATAATAATATTCCATCAAAACGATGACATCAAATACTGTAAATAAAACATTCCAGGCAAAATTATATGTATATTTTTATTCAACTTGGAAAAGATTTGTAGCCATCAATTTTTATGATTGTACACTGCAAAAAATAGAACGCAAAAATCCGGAAATCTGTCATTTCGCGAACAAATTCTAGTCAAAGTAGAAACCCCGTTATAGAGAACCAACAGGGCTGAATATGAAAGAGAACGGTTAGGACCGTTAGGTGACTATCAGTCAGTGCTTACAGCTCAAACTGTACATATCTGTGTCGTATATTATCACTCAATTGATACATTATATAAGACATAGAAAATTAAGAATAAACAATGGCTGCTAAAAAGAGAAAAATAAAAGATGAAAATAGAGAATTTAAAAGTGACTGGACAGACTCTTATGCATTCATACCGAACACTAGAGGACTTCCACCCTGTCTGATTTGTAAAGAAGTGCTGTCCAATAATAAAAAGTGCAATTTTGAAAGGAATTTTCAGAAAAAGCATAGTGCATTTGCTGAGAAGCCTCCAAGTACAGATTCCAGAAAAAAAGCGGTGGAGGAACTGAAGTGTAATGTAACACTGAGGCAGAATGTATTTACAAAGTGGTTGAAATCGTCTAGTAGCACAACTGCTGCCAGTTTTGTGATTAGCCATGAAATAATAGAGAGAGGCAAGCCTTTCACAGAAGGAGAATATATTAAGGATTGCTTTATTAAGGCACCAGAACATATCTTCAGTGACTTTAGAAACAAGGATGAAATAGTGAAGAAAATACAAACTGTGCCATAGTCTGCAAAGACTGTGAGAGACATAACAATGAAGATGGAAAAATACATAACTAATAAACAAATAGAAAACATTAATTCTTCCCCAGGTTTTTCTATTCCTTGTGACGAGTTATGTGATATTACTGATATAGCGCAGGTTGCACTTGTTTGTCGGTATGTAAATTCTGAGGGCCCTCAAGAAGAGCTCATTGACTTGGTACATCTCACTGGTCAAACTAGAGGTGAAGATGTCTTTAGAGCTATTATCTCATGTCTGGAAGCAATTTAAATAAACACCAACCATATTATCTCTGTTGCAACTGATGGGTGACCGAGCCTGATGGGAAAACATAAGGGCTTTGTTTCTCTATTAAATAAAAAGCTGGATCATGAAGTCATATCATTTCACTGCATCGTTCATCAAGAGGCTCTTTGTGCACAGTCTTTACCTCCTGAATTTAAGGAAGTGATGGCATTAGCAGTGAAAATGGTAAATCAAATTTTGGCAAAAGGTTTGAACCACGGACAGTTTCGCGAGCTCTTGGAAGAGGCTGATTTCCAATATTCAGACCTCCTTCTTCATAACAAAGTCCGATGGCTTTCTAGGGGACGAGTGCTTGAGTGTTTTGCAGCCTGCTTGGAAGAAGTGAAAACATTTTTGCTTGAGAAAGGTGATGCATGTTAAGAGCTTATAACACCTGAAGGGCTGGAAAAATTCAACTTCATGGTGGATATCATTTCACATTTAAATCAACTCAGCCGGAAATTGCAAGGAAAGGAAAATACTGCTTTATTCCTTTTAGAAGAAGTACTGTCATTTGAGAGAAAGTTTGCATTGTTTGCTAGAGACCTGGAGAGAAATGAGTTTCTTCACTTTCTATCATTGAAGAAATACAGAGAAGCAGCAAGCCGTGAGTTGGATGTTGGCAGCCTAGAAAATGCTGTCTTAAAGATGGAGATGTCTTTTAAAGGTCTTTCCCAAGAATTCAGAAGGGAAAAGGCAACTTTGTCATTCGTGATTAAACCACTCGAGACAGACATCTCTGTTCGAAATTTTGCAGCCTTTTCTAAAGTGAACCGAGCAGAAGTGGAGCTTGAAATAGCTGATTTGAAAGAGAAAGAGATTTGAGCTTCAAAATTTAAAGTTCTACTCGGTGACCTTGAATCGTTAGAAAGACAACAAGCCACACTAGCAGGTCAACACAAGTGGGAGAACTACAAAATCTGAAAAAACAAGATCAGATGATTTTTGAGGTATGGAGTGCATTACCAGACACCTACAATAACTCCAAGAATTATGCATTTGGTATTTTGTCCAATTTCGGATCCACTTATTTGTGTGAGCAAGTTTTTTCAAGCATGAACCTTATAAAAGGCAAATTAAAAAACAGACTAAATGATGCGAGCTTACAATCTTGCCTAAAACTGAAGACCCCTTCTTTCTCTCCAATCATTGAGCAGCTCTCCAAGGAAACCCAGGGACAGATATCACATTAATCAACTACCTTAGGTAAGTTATTGATAAAATTATATTTGTGCTTTATAATATTGAATTTCCTCTTTTAGTTACCGGTACTGTACAAGAATAAGATGCTATGATTTATATTAATGCAAGAAACCTATATTTTGTTATATTTTTTCCTATTGTTTTATTTATCTTATAAAAAATATTAATAATAACAATATTATTTTATTTATGAAGACTCTATACAGGGGTTGTGCACAGAATTCATAATTTAACATATAAGAAAAAATTCTTCAAACCAACAACAAAATATTTTTAAAACTAAGCACCAAGATTAACATTATTATTATTGTTATTATTTTTGTTTTATGAGTGTTCTCATATGATATATATTACGAAAGCATACTGAGTAATATAACAATTTAATTCGTTTTGGGAGTATAAGTAAATTGAACGATATAACTATAATTAGAGTTGTTTTAAAGTGGGGTATATTTTCATATTGTTGAAGTCCTGTAGATTTCGGTTTATGAGACCATTTTTTGTATTGCGGCTCCGATAGTGCAACATTTTTATTAAACTTTAAAAAAATGTCTCTTCTTGCTATAAGGGTTGCTGACCACTGACCTAGGTCATGCAAAAGGAAAGCTTTGCATTTGTACCAACAGAAGTCCTGACTCGAAGAACAAAACGCGCGACTTACCAACAGCGTTGTAACGTGACACTGTTTATATGGACTTCGTCAGTTAGAATATAAAGGCACGATATGGGCCAACAAAAACCCAACAAGCGCCCACTAACTTGGGCATGATAGTGGGTAAACCAAAATATAATTTAAAAGTTTACACGATAATGTCCACCCAAATTTTCAGGGAGATGTACATATATATCAATTATAAAAATTTAAAACTAGTATACTCTGGTACATTTTTTATTTTATCACTATATACCATATTCCTACAAAAGGGGTCAGCACGCATCAACACCACAAAAATAAATAAATACTCTTTTTGTACCAACAGAAGTCCTGACTCGAAGAACAAAACGCGCGACTTACCAACAGCGTTGTAACGTGACACTGTTTATATGGACTTCGTCAGTTAGAATATAAAGGCACGATATGGGCCAACAAAAACCCAACAAGCGCCCACTAACTTGGGCATGATAGTGGGTAAACCAAAATATAATTTAAAAGTTTACACGATAATGTCCACCCAAATTTTCAGGGAGATGTACATATATATCAATTATAAAAATTTAAAACTAGTATACTCTGGTACATTTTTTATTTTATCACTATATACCATATTCCTACAAAAGGGGTCAGCACGCATCAACACCACAAAAATAAATACTCTCCCAACTACCCCTTTTCGACCAATAAAACACAAAGATGGTCTCTTTTTGCTTGCCCCATTGGTCTTTCGTAGCGATGGGGCTGTAGCATCTGGTCGAGGCAAGGTTCCTCTTCTTGCTGAAAGCCCCTCCTCTATGCATAACCATCATACTACCATACGCCCGTGAAATCCATCTTTTATGCGCGTCTTTCAATCATCCACACAATTATTAACTGCGGCGAAGCTAAAGCAGGTCTATGGGTGATGCAAATCTTGTGTTGTGTTCATCTTCTGTCCGCAACGAGTCGCTGGCTCAATGTAGCCAGCTAAAACCGTTGTTACCAAAGGTAATTGAGGTCGCTGAGTTCAAGTAGGATAT
The DNA here is from genome assembly GCA_963969495.1 of Ceratothoa steindachneri. Lineage (NCBI taxonomy): Eukaryota > Metazoa > Arthropoda > Malacostraca > Isopoda > Cymothoidae > Ceratothoa > Ceratothoa steindachneri. Next base: position 61,868,493 of record OZ018319.1, read on the forward strand.
AAGTTGACCACCAGGTGGCACCACCTAGTGGCTAGAGGTGATAAATCGGCCATTTTCGCCGCAGGTCCAATAGATCAGGTTCCTCTAGTAAATAGAACATACGAGGGTGTGGATGTGGGGATGGTTGAAAGACCGGCATAAAAGATGGATTTCATGGGTGTATGGTAGTATGATGGTTATGCATGGGGAAGGGGTAGGGCTTTCAACCAGAAGAGGAACCTTGCCTTGACCAGATGCTACAGCCCCATCGCTATGAAAGACCAATGGAGCAAGCAAAAAGAGACCATCTTTGTGTTTTATTGATCGAAAAGGGGTATTTATTTTTGTGGTATTGATGCGCATTGACCCCTTTTGTCCGACTATGCTCTTGGCTTCGCAAGAAAACATGATTAAAATTTCAAAACTAACAACCCACATAAATTGGCTCTATTTTCCCAGGTTCAAGACACTTTGAAGTGCAAATGCATCCATCTCTTCGAAATCATGAAGAGCAACGAAGTGAAAAGTTTTTATAGTAAGTTTTTAAAGTTTTTAAAGTTACTTAAGACTAAGAAGAGAAAACCAACGAGGGAATCTCCGCCAAAAGGATATGCAAGATGTTCGCAAAGAAAGTGGTGACATTAGGGGTAGTGAAAATACGTGGTACATACGGGATATCGGCTCTGGGAGAGCGGGTACTGAGGCCGATCCTCCTAGGACGCGTTGGTTCCAGGAGGGCACGCAATCCTGCTAATGTCAACTGCAGCATGGATAACCATGCCAGACGCGACACCCTTTAATAAGGATGCCCGGGGGTCAATCGATTGACCCTCATTATTCCTCATCTTTTTATTCGTTTATCTTCGTTGTTCTATTGTTTCTTTTCTCTTCCCATTGAGTATTCAAGTCCTCTTTGGATTACCCAAATTAATGATTCTTCTTTTAAGTTGCCAAGATTTCTAAAAACTAACGGACATCATTATCTTCATTCATGGCATCATTATAATTTCATCATTATTATAATTATTATTATCACTATCAATATTACCTCCATCATCACTATTATTATTATTATGGTTAGTATTATTATGATGATTTTTTATTGCTTTAGTTTACAAGTCTGCATTCTCCAGGCAACCGGGTCCAAACCATGGACCTAAGGATGCTTGGATATTCCATGATTATTTCATGGCCTAGGCCCTCCTGAGGAGATGTGCAGTGGAGAGGAGGGTCGTTTTCTGGAGTTTATAGATTTTATGCTGCCAGGTATTTGGTCTAGGTATTTTTTGAGCCATTTTTGACAGTTCCAAGGGGTCATACAATGACATGAATTGTTGGGGTTTTGAGCCCCCACATCCGCTCAACTTCCATTTCTACGTCTTTATATTTGTTGAGCTTTTCGCTAGTCTTGACTGAGGTGTTGATGCCAAGGGGTATGGACATGTCTATAATGAGGTAGGTATTGTCCTTCTTGTTTTTCAGTACTATATCAGGTCTATTGGCTGCTATAGTTCTGTCTGTGTGGATGGACATGTCCCAGATGATGGTGACATTTTCGTTTTCAACAACTGCCTTGGGCTCATGTTCATACCACTTGCCAGAGACCTGTATGCCATGCTCTTTGCACATGTTCCAGTGAATGTAAGCGGCTGCTTTGTTGTAGCGGTGGATATATTCAGTTTTAGCTAATTTAGGGCAGCCTGATAAGAGGAGGTCTATGGTATCATCAAACCTTCCACACAGTCGTCTGCATTTGGGGTCAACATCCCTCTTTTTCACAATGTTGTGTTGGTGCCATCGTGTAGGGAAACTTTGGTCCTGGGCTGCTATGATAAAGCCCTCTGTTTTTGCTTTCAGTTCTGTAGCTCGTAGCCAGTTGTGTGTCTTTTTCTGGTCTACATAAGGTTGTTGAATTCGTTGAGAGTATTTGCCGCAGATGTTCTTGGTGTTCCATCTGGATTTAAGTTGTTGTTGTCCACACTGTTTGGCTTTGTACTTGGTTCGATATTCATAGTTGTTGTTTGCTTCATCTTCTGATTGGGGAACTGAAGGCATGTAGAGCTCCTGGGTGAACTTAATTGCCTGTTTATTAATGGAGTACAGGCGTTTGTGCTTGTCATGGTTCCTGACAAATTGAAGCAGATTGTCCTGTGATGGAGAAGGCTCCCGAAACTGTACGAGCAATCGACGATCACACATAAATTCCGTAATAAAGATAGGAAAGCGTCCTCTAGGCCTCATCACATGGGAGTTCTCATGATCCGTATCGTCATGCGATATCATAGGCTTCCTCTAAATCGAAAACAGTCGGAGCAGATCATCCAATGTGGAGTAGAAGTCGCAGAATCCGCACATTGCAAAAATCAGGTGGCCTCCATTTTCCAGGAAAAAGCTAATCTAACATTTTACAACTTCTCCACCAACTTGCACAGGCAGCAGGTTGGAGAAATTGGGCGAAAACTGGCGAGGGTTGAGTGATCTATCCTAGGTTTGCGAAAAGCGGACATAGTAGCTATTTCAAAGGAGTTTAGTATGAAACTCTTTGTCCAGATCCTGTTGACCAAATCTAACAAAAAGGCCATCGATCGCTCACCTAGGGGTCAAACATGATATAAGGAACATCGTCCGGACCAGGAGTGGTGTCCGCGCACAAAGCGAGAGCGGAACGCAACTCGCTCAAAGTAAACATGTCATTGAAGTGTTATCCGCCTCAGGAGGTAAAGTCAGGTCGACGGCCTTCAGCGATATAACGACGTGCATTAAATACTAGCGGAGCAGCATTTTGGCTGGAGAGAGCGGTCTTGAATGACTCATCCACGGACGCGTGGTCCGAGATTTCGGTAGCATCCTTTTACAGAACGGGAGAGGGTTGTGCAAGAACTTGCACCAAATCCTTTTGACTCGCTTCTAAACTTCTGCTAGAGAGTTCTTCACATTAAATGAAGACATGCATGCATTACAGGACGAGCGGCAGGCGTGCTTCGATACATAGCGGAACCTCGCCCTAACTCGATGAAATTCATCGATTGTGAAATTGTTCGGGCGGCGCTTATAGCGCATGTGGGCATAACGCTTCTGTTTTAGGTCCGTATCACACTTGGCTGACCACCACTGAAGCGCTCAGTATTCAAAACGGCCTGTCTCTTCGTCGATGGTCACAATGTTGTTGTTACACGTACGGCAGTGATATTTCTTCAACATGTTGACGCGGAACAGCTTCTCCCCTGTGAAGGTCTTAACTAAATAATCCACAGGTCGTCGCGCTTCAAGAATTTGGAGTAGGCCTTTCCATTGCCTCAGAAGTTTGTTGCTTTCCGTGGGAAGAAGTAGCAACAGAACCTCATCACCGGACTTAGCCTTCCTCTCCTTTGACTTGACATCGAAGTACGTTCGGTACTTTTTCAAATTAACGTCGGCAGTTTGGTATGCAATCTTGGAAAACTTCTCTAGTCTTCGTCGAAGATCCAAAACATACGCGTAGGAAAATTGGATTTCCCTATCTAACTTGGAGTTCGAGAATAACTCCTTGAGGGTGCTAATGGGACCTCGCACGTCACGTCCGTAGATTAATTCGAAGGGGGCAAATCCGTGAGTACGATGGGGAATCTCTCTGTATGCAAATAGCGCCACAAGCAAACATGCGATGCCACTGACTGGGCTGCTTGGCACACAGCTTCTTTAATATCGATTTCAAGGTCGCATTAGATTTTTCGCAAATTCCGTTTGCGCAGATGTAAAAGGGAGTGGTAAAGAGTGGTTTTACCATCAAGTTTTCATATATATTTCATTATTTCAGAGGTAAATTGCCTACCTCTGTCAGACAATACTTCCTATGGTATGCCTATCATAGAGAAAATGGAAATTAAGGCTTCAGCACACATAACACTGTCGACTCTCTTTAAGGGTACAGCGTCTGGGAATCGCGTGGCACAGTCCACAAGGGTAAGGAAATAATTATGCCCTTCGCTGGAAGGGGGAAGAATGTGGCCAAAAAGGTCTATGGCCACTCGAAAAAAGGGTTCAGCTATGATCGGTCCTTTCTGAAGTGAGGCAGATTTAACACGCCCTTTTTCCGTGGTTTTCTGGCAGATGTCACAGGATTGGCAGTATTCACAAATGTCAACTGCAGCACCAGCCAGGAGAAATACCGAAAAATCTTATGAGCAGTCTTATTGTGGCTAAAGTAGCCAGAAAACACACTATCCTGGGCAATTTTTAGGACCAGAGGAACATGCGAACGGGGAACACAGAGGGTGTGAATCTCGGGGGGGGGGGGGGGGGGGGTAACACCATCCGACCAAGCACAATATAACAAGCCTTCTTTTATGATATAAAAAACTGTCTTGTTACCGCGGACAGAATCCTGCTCGAGGCTTTGAGATTTTTCCCACAAGGGAAGGAGATTTGGTCACTCCTGTCTTTGAGCGAATTCTACGCTCATAACGCCGCTGAAATCTAAATCTAAGTGTGTTTCAAGGGGAGCGGGCGTCTGGGAATCCTTCTTTGCCTGGGCTCTCAGCCATCGGGTCCCCATAAGGGGCGAGGCGATTTGCCATCCTGGCTGCCGTGCTGACGGGACTCAGCACCCCGTCCGGCCCCAGCTTAGCCTCTCTTCCTTCCTTCAAAACACTTGTTTCCTCTCTTTTCATACCTATCCCACAACTTTCTCTGGTCAGCCTCGAATTTCACAGGGTAGATGCTGACCTTCCTCTCAGCCAACTGTCCAGGATCGGGGCTGAGGGGAGAGGGGACAATGTTCCCTAACCCCTGAGCTCCGGTTTGGGGTGGCTGGTTTTTAACAACCTGCTTCATCCTCACCTATACCATCCTCACATCCCTTTTCCTCTATTCTTCACATTCTATCAATTTTACGCCGTGTCCAAGGTGAAGCCGCCATGCCGATGGACTGCCAGGCCACCAGGCGGGAGGGGTGGTCCGATATGGCGGCGCCTGGCTCTGCCGGGCCTGTAAGCACCTCTTGCAGTGCGGGCAACTGCAAGAGGGGATGAGCTATTGCGTCCAGTAGCACAAATAGGGTCACCATGCCCAATGATGAAAATAAAAAAAAACAACCCCCAACTTCCCCAAGAACATCAACGGAGCCGTCCTCGGGCAGCTCCCTTGAGAAAATGGAGGTCCTTCCCGCTTGTGCTTGCGCATGGGACCCTCTATACATCTTTAACCAGAGAAGAGGCTGACTACTCTCCTACGACCTACGGGTGTGGTGGACTCCCCCTCCCCCCTTCTCTGGAGGTGCTTTCGGGCACCTCCCTATTTCCAGCGGCAGTCCCTCCTTTGCTTTCTAAGGGGACTACCAAGAAAACCAGCAGGCAGCCCATTGCCGACCGCCCCTCGTGTAAGCAGCTTGGTAGGGCAAACCCCCTTAGGGGGGAGAGGGAAGCCAGGCCCCTTTGGTCGCTTCCCTCAAAAGACCTGCTGGCAAAAATATTAAACCTTGCCGGGGTCAAGGCCTGTGCCTCCCGGCTAAAGACTCATGACGCTGCCAATGGGACCTGCGATGTCCTGGGAGGGGATGGCCAACTGGAGGCCCCTCCTGTGATAGACATGGTCCTTGAAGAAAACCAGCCTCAGACGGTAGGGCCTTCCATGGGATGGAATCCGGGCTCAGCGCCAAGCACCGAACCCGAATCCGCCCCTATGCAAGGTCCTCCTCAAATAGCTGGGGATTCTCAGGCAGTACAAGAAGGGGAGGGATCTCCTCCGGATGATGCCCCTGCGACCACCAGGACCTTCTCCATTTCGGAGAAGGACCTGGCTGAGGCCGGTCCATCTGGCCTAGGGGCTTCTACCGGCGGAGGTAAGAAGCGGGTTCATTCCCCGCCCTCCTCTTCTAAAAAGAAAAAGAAGACAAGAAAAACTAAAAAGACTCGGGGCTCCTCTCCATCCGCGGGAGCTACGGGGACGGATGGGTCTGCTGCCACTCTGGCAAGCGACCAAACCAAGGTCGGCACATCCGGCCCCTCTGCCCCCCCCCCGGGTACGGAGTCCTGACGAGGCCAAAGACCAAAAGTGCACAGGGCGGAGCCTCGATGACATCAGGGCCCCTCATTGAGGTTGCCTGGCGTTTTCGGGCCCGCTGGCTTCAAACGCTTCCTCGTTATTCGTTCCACTGATGGCACCATGTTGTCCAAGGGCAACATGATCCATCAGAGGAGAGGATTAGCTAGTGCAATTGGTAGAGAGCCGAAGGTGACCCGTTTCTCGGACGGGAGCCTTCTGGCGAATGCGGCGAATCCCGCCGAGGCGTCCAAGATAAGTGCTCTTCGGACACTCCATGGCACCCCGGTGAGTGTGACGCCGCACTCTACCATGAACTTTGTGAAAGGAGTAGTTTATGCGAGGGAACTCGTTGACTACTCCATTAAGGACATCACCGTAGAGATGGCTGACCATGTGGCGGTCAAGGTCGAACGTGTGATGAGAAAACAGGAAGAGGCCTTGAGACCCACCCCTACACTCTTCGTCACGTTCGACTGTGACAAGCTCCCTGAGTCGGTGCGTGCCGGTTGGTACCGCTACCACGTGAAGGCATTCGTGCTACTGCCAGATGGTGCTATTACTGTCACCGCTTCGGCCATACGAATCGCTCATGTAGACGTGCAAAGTCGGGGTCACCCGAAGTCTGTGTAAATTGCTCCAAGGTCGCACACTATAAGTCCAAATCGTGTGTGGCCAAGTGTGTCAATTGCAGAGAGCGCACCCTGCTTCTTCGAAGCAATGTGGTGCATATCTCCTTGAGAAAGAAATCCTGGCCGTTCAGGCCCTGGATCGACTCTCATTCCGCGAAGCTAAGGACTTGGTCCTGGCACGCCCAGCTCTGCCTGGGACGTCATATGCCTCAATAGTTAGAAAGGGACCATATGCTCCTGGCCCATCCAGGCCAACGAACACGGTTGTTTCCGCGCCCATTCGGAGCCCTTCTGCGGGCTCTAGCCAACCCGGCCGCTCCCCTGGTAAAGCTGGCGGCAAAAAAGGTTCATACCCAGCCCCACCTAAAACCAGGGCTTCCCCCTCTACCCCCAGCGTGACCGTTTCCCGTAAGGCGAAACGGCTACGCGCCTCCACCGAGTCGTTAGACTCACAGGAGGCAACAACCCTGAAAATGGTCGCTAGGGCATCTTCCGGGGTTCCTAAAGCTGTCCCCCAAAAGGAGGACAGCAACAAAGGAGCTTGGGCTCCTTCGCCCACGTCCCGAGGTGGAGCGAGTGGCTCGGAGACGGGGGTTCCTCGAAAAGAGGGCCCTCCGCCTCCGAAGCCACAGCGCTCGCCTAGGGTTTCGAGACAGAGGGAGGAAAAGACTCGCATGGCGAGCCCAACCTCCCCCAATAAGTCCTCGAAGGCGACAGCGCCTTAAGCGCTCTCTCCGGCTAACAGCTCCCCGGGTTCTGCCCCAGGGAAGCGTACGGCAATTTCCGTCAGGGTCTTCAGTTCAAGGAGGGCCTCCGCGTCTCCTCCGAGCTAGGCCTGGAGGGCATATTCCTTCAATGGAATTGCCGTGGACTCCGGGCCAACTGAGAGGAGCTGCGGAGGCTTGTCTCGACCTGTTCCCCGTTAGCTATCTTTTTGCAGGAGACCATGCTAGGCGGGTGCCCCCTGCCCGCCCTCCTGGGGTATAAGGGTCTTGCGACCCCACCACCGCGGGATGGCCAGGCTGGGGTATGCGCGGTTTACACCCGATATAATGTCTCCGTTCTTCTTTTCTCTTTAGATACCTCCTTTCAGGCAGTGGCTGTGCAGCTGCACCTTGATAGGAGGTATACTATCATTTCTGCGTACATTCCACCGTCAGCTAACTTCAACGCGGGGGACTTCCGCCGCGTCGTGGCGAGGTTGCCGAGGCCCAATCTCTTGCTTGGAGATCTGAACGGCAGGCATCCTCTCTGGGGAGATTACTCCATAAATCCCAGGGGACAAGTCCTTGTCGATCTAATCGAATAGCTTGAGATGGGTGTCCTAAACGTTGATGAGTTTACGCATCACTGTCCGAGAACCGCTTCATTTTCTTGTCTTGACCTATCCTTGTGCTCCTCGGATGCACAGCCTGAATTTGATTGGGGGGTGGTCGATGACCTCCAGGTAGTGATCACTTCTCCATTCAAATATCATTTTTAGGGCAACTGCCGCCTGAGAGCCCACCTCCGTGGTGCTTGGCGCATGTGCGGTGCCCTGCATCTCAGGAAATAACTATTTCTCTATCTCAGTCGAGGAGTTTAGGTCGGTAGATGAGGCCGTTGAGTTCTTCTCCGGCAACCTCATCGCCGTGGGCCTGACTACTATTCCTAGGAAGTCTGGCCGTTTTGCACGCCGACCACTCCCATGGTGGTCGGCCGAGTGTGAGACGGACCTCAAACAGAAGCGTTATGCCTACATGCGCTATAAACGCCGCCCGAATGATTTCCCTGTCGGTGAATTTTGTCGGGCTAGGGCTAGGTTCCAGTATATTTCGAAGCACGCCCGCCGCTCTTCTTGGCGGGCATACGTGTCTTCACTTAACGGGAAGACCCCTTTAGCTGAGGTGTGGAAGCGAGTCAAAAGGATTCGGGGCAAGTTCTCGCAGGACCCACCCCCCCATGTTCTCTAAGAGAATGGGACCGCAATCTCGGTCCGTAGCGGAATCCTTAGCGACCGCTTTTTTCTACATTCTCTAGCCAGGATGCTGCTCCACCAGTATTCAATGCACGTCGTGATGTCGCGGAAGGCCTATGGCTGGACTTTACCTCCAGAGACGGAGAACCCTTTAACGACACCTTTACTCTGAGTGAGTTGCGTTCCGCTCTCGCTTCGTGCGTGGCCACCGCTTATGGTCCGGACGATGTCCCGTACGCAATGCTTCGACACCTAAGTGAGCGAGGCATGGCCTTTCTGTTAGATTTGTTCAACAGGATCTGGGTGGTAGGTCTTCTCCCAGACTCCTGGCGAATCGCTATTGTGCTTGCCTTTCGCAAACCAGGAAGAGATCACTCTACTCCGACCGGTTTCCGCCCAATCTCTCTAACCCCCTGCGTGTGCAAGTTGATGGAGAAATTGGTAAATGTTAGACCTGCCTTTTTCCTGGCCTGCGGAGGCCATCTGTCTTCCGCACAGTGCGGCTTCCGCAAGTTCCACTCCACGTCGGATGCTCTGCTCCGACTGGAAAAGGCCGTCTGCGAGGCTTTCCTTCGTAGACAGCACTACGTCACAGTGTTTTCCGATCTGGATAAGGCCTATGATACCGCATGGCGATACGGTATCATGGAGACTCTCCACACGATGGTGGCGAGGGGACGCCTCCCAATGTTTATATCTGAATTTTTGCGAGATCGTCGATTCCGCGTACGGGTGGGCGGAGACCTCTCTGGCCCAAAGGAGCAGGAAGAGGGTGTCCCGCAGGGAAGTGTCCTCAGTGTCACAATCTTTTCCCTGAGCATCAACGGAATCACCTCGGTGCTGCCGGAAGATGTTCTCGCTACGCTCTACGTGGACGACCTTTCGATCTCTTTTGGCGCGGCCCAGATGCCAACTCTTGAGCGTCGTCTTCAACAGGCATTTAACCGCGTCTCTCGCTATGCCGAAGCGCACAGGTTTCGGTTTTCTTTGGCCAAGTCTAAAGTGGTGCACTTCTGCCGCCATCCACGGCTTCATCCCGACCCAGATTTGTTTCTTAATGGGGTGCGCCTGGATGTGGTTGAGTCGCACCGTTTCCTTGGTCTTGTATTCGACCGACGCCTCACCTGGGAGGCTTATATTCGCAGCCTTAGGGTCTCCTGTACCCGCACCATGAACATTCTCCGTTTCGTGACGTTCAGCGCTTTGGGCGCTGATAGGACTGCTGCCCCACTTTTTTATCGATCCTTTGTTCGTTCAAAGCTCGACTACGTATGCGAGTTTTATGCATCTGCAGCCGAGTGTTTATTGCGGAAGGTGGATTCAGTCCACCACACTGGCCTTCACCTTGCGACCGGTGCCTTCCGCACTTCCCCCATTAAGAGCCTGTTGGTCGATGCTGGGGAGATGCCACTCGATCTGCGCCGCGTGCAGTGCATCACTCGCCTATACGCGCGAGCCCGGCGCCTCCCTCAGTCACCAACAGCTCTCATTGCTTCCGCAGCTGATCTCGATGGTGCCTATGCCGCCGAGAGACACCATTCATACCCTAAGCCCTTTGGGTTTAGGGTCAGGAAACTCCTTCGAGAGTTAGATATAGCTCTCGGGCCGGTGGCGCCACTGGTTCTGCCCAGGACGCCACCCTAGAGGGTACCACATTTGGCTATTTGTCGCCACGCCTTTGCTCTCAAAGCTTGTACTGCGCCGGGAGTATTGCGTTCGACCTTTTTGGAGCACCCATCGTGTCACGCTGGAACCGTGCCAGTGTATACGGATGGCTCCAAGTCCGAAGAGATGGTCGGCTTCCACGCCGTATCCCTTCTGTTTGAAGTCAGCGGGGCTCTACCAGGCGCTGCGTCTGTCTTCACGGCCGAGCTGGTGGCAATACACCACTCAGTACGGGATATTACGCGACGTGCCCGGTTTGGAGACCGGATTGTGATCTATAGCGACTCACAAAGCCCCCTAAGTGCTCTCGGGGCATTGGAATCTCCGCATCCCCTGGTTCGCGATATCCGTGAAGCCACGGTTTTAGCAAGCCAGGTGGATATCGGGATTATCTTCTGCTGGGTTCCGGGACATGTAGGAATTGCGGGGAATGAGCGCGCCGATGAGGGCGCCAAAGAGTCCGCGAAGACTCTGCAACCGGACCAGCGTTTCGCTCTTCCTCACACCGACTAGTGGCAGGAATACGGGCAGCTCTTCGCACTGCTTGGCAAAGAAGATGGGAGATGGTCGAAGGGAACTTAAAGTTGCGTGCCATTGCGCCGCGACTGTTCCCATGGACCTATCCCCCAATGCCGCGGCGGCTTCAGGTTGCTTTCTGTCGTCTTCGAATCGGACACACTCGCACGATGCATCGCTATCTGATGGAGTGCTTGCCTGCGCCCTATTGCAACGACTGCCTAGTCCCCCAGACTGTTCGGCACATTCTTATCGAATGTCCCAGTCTGGGTGATCTTCGCGCACGATACCTTTTCCGGTACCGGGATGTGCGGGGTCGCTACCGCCTGTTCCTTGTACTCGGGACGAGTACTTGTTGACTTTTGGGGGGAGGCCGGCCTTCTTCCTTTCATTTAACCTGGTTTAATTGTTGTTTTTGTTATTGTTTTTGTTATTGTTATTGTTATTCCTTTTTATTGTTGTTTTCTGTTTAATTTTTTAAAGTAGCCTAGAACTAGGCTGTTTGTTTAAGGCGACTTATGCCTAAGTCGGCCGTCGCCAGATAGCCCCTTAAATAAAAAAAATCAGAAAAATCAGCCATTGGGTTAGATTCTACTTGGGGGCAGTGTCGTTACAAAATGGAACATAATTTGATAGGGGCTGCGACGACTTCCGCCCATCCTGAGAAGTATTGACACTCCAGGTAACAGTTTACAATGGGGAAGCGGTTTGCGCGTCCCAGGTATTCATGGAATACCACAAACCTTTTGTGGTCAGGGGTCACAGGGGTCACAAGGGGAAGAAGTTCATTAGATACCACGATACAAGTACACCCAGCATCGCGGACGAGGGTGGAGACTCGGCACACATTAACGGTCCCGTTCTCAAATTTCAAACCTTCTGGAGAGCTCTTGTCGAAGAGGAAATTAACTTGGTGCCCTGGGGCGCTGGGAGACGAGATTAGGGCTGGGGTCTCTGGCCACGATGAATGGGAAGCGGGAGCAGCATTCACCTGGTGGACTTGGTGAATAGGATTACTAAGGAGTTGGGAATTTTGTGGACAGTTCGGGCGGGTGTAACCTTCGACACCGCACGTGAAACAGGCAAGTGGCCTACGGGGAAAGGATGACGCCGTGGAATTAGAGACGATGGGCTTGACATCATGGGGCTCCAATGGAGGGAAACTTCTGGGCTTATACGGGACGGTGGCCTTGACAAATTTTGGGGAGTTGTTAGGAGAGAACCGTGAGTTATTAAATTTATTCTTGGGGGGTGAAGGGGGAGGCTTTTTAGTTTTCTTTGGGTATAGGTTGTTACTCGCCGCATAGATATCGGCCTGTTGTATGCACTCTTTGAAGGAATTGCACCGACGACCCCTCACAAATAAGCGGATCTCTAGAGGTAGCGACGCGATCAACTGGTCCCTTACGACGAATTCTACCAAGGACTCATAATCGTAAGGGAATTTCGATGCGTCTAGCTAGGAATTGAAATTATCGGAAAGAGTATACCCAAAATGACGAAAGGTCATATTTGGTTGGATGCAGGCGTGACGAAATTTGTCGCGGTAAAAATTAGGTGTCATATTATATACCGCGAGAAGTTCGGATTTTAGGGTGGAGTAATCCACTGTAGCTTCCGAGGGAAGGAAAACACAAAGGTTTCGGAGCTGGGAACTACGAAGGGGAAGGAGTTTAGCGACACTCTCTCTCGATATCCCAATGATTAACTTCAAAAAAATTCTCAAAGTGAGTGAGAAAAGATCCGAAGTCCTCTTCTTCTTTGAAAGTGGGGAGCTTAATGGAAGCAGATTGAGAGCATATGCACGGGAATTGAATGAAAGGGATTCGAGCCAATCGCGATTTAACTCAAATTCGTATTGGCGAATTCTCTCACGATCTTTGCTCTCTCTCATCTCTTTTCGTTCAGCTCTAGATCCGTCTTGTTCTTTTTGTTCTCTTCTATAAGCTCTCTTATTTATCTCTTCTTCCTGTATATAGGTAAGATTTCTTTGCCACTTAAACCGAGGGATTCTCCTTAAAGTTTGAATCTCTCGAACAACCACATTTTGTTCGGAACACGGGATGTAAGTTTCCCGAAAGAAAGGATTTAATGAACCGTTAGCACGAGACGTAGAAGGCGCTTGAGTCACAAAGTATTCACACACGAAGGAAGCTTTGCTAGCTGAATACCTAGATTAATACAATTCACAAATAAACCCAAATTGAAAAAAAATATAACCTTCGTGAGATAAAGAAAGCTCGGCCTTTGCTAATCCTCCGGGAATTAAAGTGACCGCGAAGAAGCTATGTCTCCTAACCAAATTTTCCTAATAAAGGTTCTTTATCTAGACACACAACACACTACGAGATAAATAAATATTGCATGGTTGTTCCCTGGTATTTTAAGCAAATCAAACGGCACTCAGCTTTGGAAATTACAACAAAGTTAAGGGTCGCCTTTAAAAGATCTCTCTAAAAACCTTTTAAAGACCCTGACGCACCTGATCACCAGATTTTATAATGATGTATATATGTATATATATATATATATATATATATATATATATATATATATATATATATATATATATATATATATATCTCGTGGAATGGCAGGACACACACAGACACACACACACACACACACAAACACTCTCTCTCTCTCTCTCTCTCTCAGAAATATTTAATTTGTTCAGCATGACCGGGAAGAAAAGACCGGCTGCTCTTAAATACACATGTTTAGTGTGCAAAAAAGACAAGTGGTGCGTGGATTTCCGGAGGGGTGTTACTCCAAATCCCACCTGGCAAGTAATTGCACTGACTCTGTCCTTGAAGGAGAAGTGCAAGAGCTAGAGATCTATATAGATCATCTGAGCAAAAATCTAAAGAATTGGAGACGAAGCTGCAAAACCTAGAGTCTGAACACGCGCATCAGCTTTGCCTTCTCGAGAAAGACAGGATTGTTGAGTTGTCCTCAAAACTAGAGGTCCATTCGGCGACCGATGCATCTCCCACCGACGTGGGTGGATCCGCCGAAGAAGCGAGCACTGCATCGGCAGTTCCACGCCAGCCTTCGAATGTCCTAGAGCTGGAGTCAGCTGCTGCAGGACTGGCCCAACGGGCCAAAAAGAAAAGGAAGAAGAAGAAAGGAAAGAAAAAGGAAAGGAAGGTATAAACAGAAGAAGAGAAAACAGAAACAGAAGTTAAACTTGAGGAAGATAAGAAAAAAGAAAGAAGAAGAAAAAGAAGAAAAATATGAAGAAGAGGAAACGGAGAAGTCGCTTCCGAAAGGGAAGACTCTGTCCTCTGCGAACGTCGTTCTTATTGGTGATTCTCAATCAAGGGATCTGCAACCCATGCTAGCGGCACGCCTTCGCACCAATGTGAGGGTAAGCTGCCTCCCAGGACGTGGGAACCACCAGATAAGAGTAGAGGCTGAGAAATCTCAGATTTCTGAGTTCAGTCGTTGCCCTGATGGTAAGTTGGAACGACTTCTACCTAATAGGAGTTAGGGTAAGCCCTACAGACGAGATCGTTCAGACGGCCATGGGGGCTGTGGATGACTGTGGGTTGAAAACACGCAGACGTGTTGTGGTCGAGATGCTCCCGAGAAGAGGTCCAAGCCGGATCACTCACTCGACGAACGTCGCATTGAACTGACGACTAGGAGATTTATCTACGGCGGAAGGGGTATTTTTTTGTCGACCCCTACCAGATCTTTTATGGTAGGAACGATCTCTGCCAAAGGGATGGGGTGCACATTTCCTTTAAAGGAAATGCTGTACTCTCAAACCTAATACAAGATGTCATTGAGTGGACTCAAAGGACGGTCCGGCCTAGAGTTAGGGCGGGCGTGCGCCAGTACGCCAAAGTCACCCCTGGAACAACCTTCGCGGAGGACGCTCAAAAGAGTGCCACCTCACCACCAAAAGAGAACAGAGAGACAAGTGAGACGAGAAACGGAAGAGCGTAGAGAGTCCTACATTCGGGGACTCCCTGAAAGTTCTTCTGTTTAATTCGAAGTCTATCAGAAACAAGTTTCTTGAACTTCGTGGTCTTGTAGCGACGGAAGAAACCGAGATGGTAGCCATAACATAGTCGTGGGTGCAAACCTCAAACCGAGATTTTTAAGGTAAATTCACGATTCCCGGTTACAAGCTCTTCCTGAAAGATAGGCCAGACAAAGAGGGTGGCGGTGTGATGTTGTATGTCAAGGATACTCTAAACTCAACGGATAGCAACATCGTATCCGACCATGAACTACTAGGTGTTCACCAAGAGATAGGTCTTGCCAAATACACGACCCTGGTGCTTTATAGACGTCCTGCCCAACTCGTTGAAAAGGACAGAGATCTGTTACAGCTACTAAGAGAAATTGTCGAAGACAAAGTGTTTATCGTCATCGGGAATTCAACACACAAGTTGAATGGGAAATGAGACAACCCTGTGGCGAGAACGTACTACTCATGGAGTTCGCGAACAACGAGTTCCTGACTCAATGGGTGAGAGAACCAACAAGAGGAGAAAATATCCTCAACTTGGTTTTTACCTCTGAGGATGACATTGTTGAAGACCTCTCTGTTGGCAAAGAGCTCGGTGGCAGTGACCACCGACTAATTAGATTTGTAGTCAAAGTCCCAAAGGTAGGGCCTGCAACTAGTAAATCGAGGAAATTTGATTTGAAAAGAGCAGACTCTGCAGGTCTTCGTGCTGAACTGAGTAACGCGAGGCTAGAACTGTGCGAGGGTGTTGAAGACTCGTGGAACAGTTTCAAAACCACATTCATGAGTCTTTAATCGGGTTTCATCCCTCTGAAATGCTCCCGTCGGTCTCCTGTTTAACCAAAGTGGTTTAATCGAGAAATCGGCCAACTGCTTAGGGAGAAGAGAATTGTGTACCGGCATTCAAAGATCTCCGGTGACTTTGACGAATACCGGAGGCTATCCAGGAGAGTGAAGTCCAGCATATGGGTGGCTAAGCGGTCTGAGGAACTCCAAGTGGCGAGACTTTGTAAAGAGAATCCCAAGGAGTTCTTTGTATATGTAAACAGCCGTAATCCAATCCGTCGAACGATTGGCCCTTTGAGGAATGAGGAGGCGATATTAAAGCACTCAGATGCA
This sequence comes from Ceratothoa steindachneri, assembly GCA_963969495.1. Lineage (NCBI taxonomy): Eukaryota > Metazoa > Arthropoda > Malacostraca > Isopoda > Cymothoidae > Ceratothoa > Ceratothoa steindachneri. Next base: position 61,884,361 of record OZ018319.1, read on the forward strand.
GAAAATGCTAACCTCTCCAACGACTACTTCGCTTCAGTGTTTACTGAAGAGTGTGGTCCCATTCCCCAACCAAAAATTTCCTACTTGGGAGAAAAACTGGAGGATATGGACTTCACCGAAGGAGAAATAAAAAAGAAGATCACTGGCCTAATGACGAATAAGTCACCTGTCCCGGATGGGCTTCTTCCTAAAGTGTTGAAAGAAGTGCGCGATCAAGTGTCCCGACACCTGAGCGCAATCTTCAACCCGTCAATACGGACCGAATGCGTTCCTAGAGACTGGCGTGAAGCGGAGGTGATTCCTATCTTCAAGAAAGGAGACCGTAGCAAACCGTCGAACTACCGACCTATCAGTCTGACTTCGATAGTCGGTAAACTCATGCAAAGCATCATGGTGGAAAAAATGACGTCGCATTTAGAGTCAAAGCTGCTACTGAGGAGTTCCCAGCACGGCTTCCGAAGGCAACGGTCATGCCTGCCGAATATTGTTGAATTCTTTCACTTCGTCTTCAGTGAGCACGATCGGGACAAGGCGGTGGATAGAGAACTGGTTAAGTGGCAGACGGCAATGGGTTGTGGTGAATGGACAGGCTTCTAAATGGGTGCCCGTTACTAGCGCGGTGCCTCAAGGTTCTGTCCTTGACCAATACTATTCATCATCTACGTCAACGACATGGAAGGGGACATGGTTGCCAAAATTCTCAAATTTGCCGACGATACCAAGCTTGCTGTGAACGTTGTAAAGGAAGGAAATACCGCTTACCTGCAGGAGGATCTTCGGAAGATTGGGCAGTGGTTGGACACGTGGCAAATGCCTTTTAACGTGAAAAAATGCCAAGTGATGCATATCGGCCAACGAAATCCCAAATCACCCTATATCCTTAAGGGCACTGCTCTTGAATCCACCGACACTGAAGCCCTTGGGTGTAAATATCACCAGTGACCTCAAGTTCTCGAAATAGTGTATTGAGGTGGAGAAGAAAGCCCAAAGGATGTTAGGGTATATAAAGCGACAGTTTGGATATCGAAACAAGGAGATAGTACTGTGTCTGTACAACTCCCTCGTCCGACCGCACCTGGAGTATGCCGTACAATTTTTGAATCTTTCGTTTCGAAAGGACATCGCGAGATTGGAACGCATCCAAGCGTCGGCAACCAAAATGATTCCCTATATCAGGCATATGAGTTATAATGATAGACTAAGGGAATTAGATATTTTCTCGCTGGAGAACCGGAGACTACTTGGTCAGCTTATCGAAGTGTTTAAAATACTTCGCTGCTTCGACAGACAGGAGGAGTACGGGGATATTTTCCAGCTCAGCGAGGGGAGAACAAGAAATCATGCTACAAACTTGAATTAAAGCGGTACCATCGTGATCTGTGTGGGAAATTCTTTGTATACAGTATCTGTGGTAGTTGGAACGCACTTTCGACCGAAGTTGTCAACAGTGAATCTGTTGAGCAGTTCAAGTCAAGACTAGATAAAGTCTTGCGAAATCACTGATAAGATCCTCGCGAGTGATCTTCGAGGTTGCCAACGGACACCTTCAAGGATTGCGCCAAAAGTACCCTCCTTGTATGGACCGTAAGGTCTTCTAGGGTGCTTATTTTCCTTGTATTATCTCCTTGTATCTCTCTCCTTCTCTCTCTCTCTCTATACATATATATATATATATATATATATATATATATATATATATATATATATATATATATATATATATATATGTATAACTGAATCACGAAAATAAGGAAGGTGAGGAATTTATGAATAACGTTACAGCCACGAGGAAAATGAAACAACGGAGAACTGCGAGGCCTTTCGACTAATGGTCCTTTACTAAGCAGACTAAACGACCATTAGTCGAAAGGCCTCGCAGTTCTCCGTTGTTTCATTTTCCTCGTGGCTGTAACGTTATTCATATATATATATATATATATATATATATATATATATATATATATATATATATATATATATATATATATATATATATATATATATATATATATATATGAATGAAAAGAAACTCACAACTTGCACGTGAGTCAAAATTATGATAAATAACACCCACAAGGAAAATGGAAAAACGATTTCGAGTGCTTTCGTTTTTATTCTAAACAACCTATTCATAAAATAACAGGTCAGGCCAGACAATGTCTCAAATAGTAAGGAGTGGGAATGGTTTACTTTTTAATTGAGGTGTCCTTTTAAAAAAAAATAATTTAGGCTGCAAGAGTTGGCCAAAGATTAACAAGTAGCTGGCACTCGTTCAGTGTTGCAAGAAAAAGACTAAAACAAAAATATACCTTTACTAACAAATTAATAGAATTAAAATATATACAGCTACAGAGTTTAAAGGGAATGATCGTACATGTGAAATTAAATGTCGGCACGGGACACAGGAGTGGTCGGGTTTAGGTGGGTCATTAAAAGGGGGATTTTAACCCACAGCTCACACAAAGGATGAGACGGTTTGGGTAGACCAGATTATAGAATAATCTGTAGGCGTCAACGATTGCAACTGCTTGCGTGTTTCGTTGAAGGAAAGGGCCAGTCGGGATACGATGACCGCGATGAGCGATGGGGAACCTGGGTTACCTCATGGGGCGGATGAGGGAGCACATTTAGTTTGTCCTTCGGAGATGGAGTTCCTCGTTAGATAATCGCCCATAGACTATGGCAGAGTTCACGGATATCGATTTAGCCTTCGTCCTCGAATCGAAAATCACCGGTGTCTCCAATCGCGACGGGTGAGCGTGTCCTTTGCTCGTACGTGGTGTTAGGCAGATCAGTGTAAAGCCGGGCTGCTGTGTTCCGATGCTATGATACTACAGTGCTACACGCTGAACCGAGTCGGGGGATTATATAGACGCTAAGCCGGTGGCTGGGATTGCCCAGGGCGAGGGTCTCCACGACTCTGCGCGATCTTGGGGGAAGGCAGAGCCTCCTTCGCGGGAACCGAGATAAAGTTGGCTTAGAATGTTCGAAGAGCTTCGATCTATGCCGGAGGGCAGGAGTCTGGCTGAAAGGGCATGCTAGACGAGGAAAATGTGTCCCTAAGTAAATGCAGCTGGGGTGCAATAAAACGGCCTGGACCGCATCCTCGCTGTAGATCAGCCTCGCTTCGCATGCTTCATGCGGCGATCTCGAAACCACGTGGGTACAGAAGGGCACGAGGTCGCCCTCCGACCTTAAGCTTCTACAAAATTATACTAAATAATAATAATAATAAATAATATTTTTAAATATTAATAAAATTATAATATATCATAAATAGTAATGACAAATAATACAAAAAATTATACTAAAAATAATAATAATAATAGTACTAATAAAAAGGTAACTACTGATTAGTGTGGATGAGGAAAAAACGCACCAACAACTTTCCAGGCCCCATCAGTGTTCAAATCAACCCAGTGCCATTGCGTCCCGATTTCGCACTCAGGCCTAGAGGACGTGCAACTGCTCCGTTTACCAAGTGTAACACGCTACATACGACCTCGCCTTTGTGGTGTGCATTATAATTGTCTACAGACCACTCAAATGCAGTTATGATTGGTCATCAAACAGCCCGCATTGGTCAATATACATGTGCTAATAATGCTTCATGTCATTACCAGACGCTACACCTCTCCGTTGACTGTTTAACCTATTGAATTACAAGAAATAACCTACCATTTTCCCCTATTAATTACTATGTTTTCAAGCACTATGAATCCATATTTATAAACAAAATCAATAATAAGGAACACATAAAATTAGTTCTTTCTAATAAATTTGTAACCCCGAGACCTAAAGAATTTTTATAAATGGATAGTAGTATCATTAGAGCATCCTTGGCAAAACGTTATTGATTCAGCTCTATCTTTTTATTATGTATTCCTTATTTTTTATTTATATGCCTTCTTCAACTTATAATTCAAAAAGTACATTTTATGTCGAACAACCTAATACACTTTCATTTTCAAACATTTCCACTCACTTGTATTCATTTTCATTCATTTCTAAAAATTAATTCCCCTTAACTTATATAATGAACAAGAATTCATACATTTCCATTCCATTTTACAAATTTTGATACACAATTTTCATGCCTTTCTACCTATTTTAAGAATTTTCTGCATTTTTCAGAAAATATGAAAGAGAAAAACGATGTGAAGATGGAGGAGCAAAGTCCACTAAACGAAGATGAGGATGATAATTTTAAGGTAAACTCAGTTTAGTTCCTTTAGTTAACGTTAAACTGATAAGTTTCGCTCGGATTGACAGCGCTGGTGCGGAGAGACGCGGGCCGAAAACGCGTGTTCCACGAACGCATCTCATTAGAATGATTTTATAGCCTGTGTGGTGTGTCCGTCTGTGCATTAAAAAAAATGAGAACGAGATTTTTTTTTCTTGCACATCAATTTTGAAGTGGGTGTAAAAAACCCTCTTTTGCACACTTTCTTGATTTTGTGAGGGAAGCGAACAAGCGCCGCAAGCCTAACGAAAAACGCCCGTACGGCGGATTTTTTGCTAGTTAAATTAATTCCTTATATGTGGGGCAGTCGGGAACCCACTCCAATTAATTACGTTACCATTTTGTGTGAATCGAGTGGAAAAATGTGCGGGTTATACAGGGTGATCCAAAGAAACGGGCCCCCAACTTTCAATAGGCTTCATTTCTTAATGTTTTTGTTGAATTAAAAAATGAGGCATATAGAAACTTTTGGCTCACCCTGTATATGATGAGGGAAGGAGTTCCAAGAGATGGATGATGTGATTAGAAGAGGGAAATTGAAGATGGTTGTATTATGTGTGGCAAACCTGAAAGGGAATGAAGAGTTTGTGATGGCGGCAGGAATGGAGTGCTATCGTGTATAATTCGAAGTGGTGAGGTTAAACAGAGACGGGGGAGGGGGGGTTGCATGTGGGTATGAGCTCAAGAATTATGTGGGTGAAATTGGGATTTGCTGGACAAAAATATGGAACCTTCATTGGGTTCCAGGCTGTAGTCAGTGGCGGATCCAGGGTAAAAGTTGGGGGTGGGCTAACCTGAATTCCTCCCTCTTGGGGTCTGAGAAAAGGGCATTGATGATTAATAATGGTTATCTTACAGGCCATTGATAATCAATAAGTCTTTCACACAGGAGTGAGCACTAACTATCTCAAATCGGAATTTTTTTCACACATCAGAAAATTATGAATTGTGGGTTATTGTAATTTGTGAACGTCAGCTAAGATATAATACTGAATTTAATAATTAGTTTTGATATTTACCTCTATTTTAGACATGTATCATATAAGATACATCCCATCACAACGGTTTAAAAACTGTTTTTAGATATATTCTATATTATTACATAACTTTCAGAATAGCAGAATTTCATGTATAGCTTAAAAAATATATAAACATAAACAGGTCTGAAATTTGGTTGGCTTCCGCACCGTCAGACCACCCCCCCCTTCCCTTGATCTGAGCCTGGCTGTAGTTGTTTCCATATAATCGTAGACGAGATCCCCCTAACTGATAATGAAATGCGTTTGAAGCCAGCGGGCTGGAAAAGGCCAGGTAACCTCTGAATGAGGGGCCGCGACGTAATCCAGGCTCCGCTCTGCGCACTTTTGGTCTTTGTCAGGGACTTGCAACCCGGGAGAGCACCAGGGCCATACGTGCTTATTTTGGTTTGGTCGCATACCAAAACGAACGGCAGCGGCACGGTCCGTTCCCGTGGCTCCCGTGGAGCGAGAGTAGGCACGAGTCTTTTTCCTCCTTTTCCTGTTCTTAGGAGAGGAGGGCGGGGAATGAACCCGCTTCTTCCCTCCGCCGGTAGGAGCCCCTAGGCCAGATGGGCCGTCCTCGGCAAGATCCTTCTCCAAAATGGAGAAGGTCTTGCCGGTCATAGCGGCACCAGCCGGGGGAGGAGATGCCTCCTCCCCTTGTAAGGCCTCGGGCGCCCGCGCCGTCTGTGTTTGGTACCGATCCCGGCTTCGACCCATGAGAGATTCTACCGTCTGGGTCTGGGTCACCTCAGGGCCTATGTCCATCTCAGGGGAGCCTCCATCTGGCCATCCCCCGAAAGACATCACGGGTCACCTTCGAGGTACCTTTTGTCCTATCCTGTGCCAGCGAACCGGCATCCGACGAGAAAGACGGATAACGTACAGTGACCCCCTTTAAGCTAGATATTCGGGCCAGCAGGACTTTGGAGGGCGCTGACCGACAGACGCCACGGCCTTCGCCCCCGAAGAGGGCTGGCCCTATCGAACACTTTCTGGTATTCATTCTATTGATGGCAGCATGATGGCAAAGGGCAACAGGATCCATCAGAGGAGAGCATTAGATAGCTTGAATGGTAGAGAGCCAAAAACTATCCATTTCTAGGAGCAGAGAATACAGGCGATAGCGTCGGATCCCTCCTTCATATCCTTAATCGTTCGCAGGTGAGTGTGATTCTAAACTCTACGATGAACTTTGTGAAAGGAATGGTTTACGCGAGGGAACTCGTAGAATACTCCACAGAAGGCATCACCTTAGAGCTGCCCAACCATGGAGCCGTCAATGTAGAATGTGTGACGAAAAAACAAGGAGACGCCCGGAGACCCACAACTCCACTCTTTATCTTTATCTTCACCCCGTAAAGGGCATGGCGATTTGCCTTCCTGGCTTCCGTGCGGACAGGACCCAGTGTAGCCTCTTCTCCTTCTTTCTAACAGGCTCTTGTTTTACGCTATTTCCTCACTCTCCCTACAACCTCTCCCACAACTTTCTCTGGTTGGCCTCTAATTTCACAGTGTAGACGCCGACCAGCCTCCTCTTACCTAACTATCCCGGTTTGGGGTTGAGGGAAGGGGGCGACGTTCCCTCACCACTGAGCTCCGGCCTGAAGTAGGTTTATTTTTAACAACCTTCTTCATCCCGACACACACCTACCTCACATCTCTTTTCATTATCACTTCTAACTCCATCATTATTTTACGCCGTGCCCAAGGTGGAGCCGCCATGCTGATGGGCTGCCAGGTCACTGGGCGGGAGGAGTGGCCTAAAATGGCGGCAGCCAGTTCTGCCGACCCCGTACTCACCCCTCGCAGAGCAGGCTACTACATGGAGTGATTAGCGTATGCGTCCTGTGGAGTGAAATGTATAGGGTCACCATGCCTAATGATGCAAATCGATCTAAAATATCTGTCTTCCCTTCCGCTTTACCATTGTCGGAGCCACCCTGCAGTAGCTCCCCCCTATGCTTTCGCATGGACCCTCCAAAACTCTTCGACCAGAAAGGAAGCTTACTCATCTCCTTCTTTTGAGCCACCCTTGGGCGACTCCCTTTCTCCAGTGGCAGTCCCCCTTTTACTTTCTAAGAGGACGGACCGGAAAGGCAGGTAGCCTAAAATTAACGGCTCCTGGTGGGAGCGGCACGATAGGGCCAACCACATAAGGGGGAGGAGGGAAGAGAGGGCTCGTCGGCCCCTTCCCTCTAAAGACCTGCGGGCTCGAATATTGAGCTTAGAGGGGGTTACCGTCCCTGCTCACCTCTCTCCCTCGACCAAAGACTTAATGACGAATAGACCTGTGATGTCATGGGGTGGGTGGGTGTGGCCACATGGAGCCCGCCCCCCTCTGAGATGGACATTGTCCCTGAAGTAACCGAGCCCCAGATGGTAGGACCTTACATGGGAGCGGACCTGGGCTCGGTGCCAAGCGCCGAACCCGAGTCCACCCCTGTGCAAGGTCCTTCTCATACGTCTCGGGTATTCAAGACATTACAGAGTGAGGAGGGATCTTCTCCTCCAGTTGGTGCTCCTGGGGCAGCCAAGACCTTCTCCATCTACGAGAAGGATCTAGATGAGGCTAGTACATCTGGCGTGGGGCCTCATGCCGGTGGACGGGGCCAGCGGGTTCATTCCATGCCCTCTTCTCCTAAAAAGAAAAATAACACGAAAAAGACTCAGGGCTCCTCTCCCTCCGCATGAGCTGTGGAGACGTAAGGGTCTGCTGCCGTTTCGTTGAGCGACCAAACTACGATCGGCACGTCCAGCGCCGTGGATTTCCCGGGTGAAGAGTCCCAGACAAGGACCATAGCTGAGCAGAGCTGAGCTGAGCCTCGATTACGTCGGGGCCTTCATTCAGAGGCTAACTGGTGTTTTCGAGCCCGTTGGCATCAAATGATTGCTTGTCATTCGCTCCACTGATGGTAGCATGTTGGATAAGGGCAACATGATCCATTAGAGAAGCTCTCTAGCTACTGTGATTGGTAGAGAGTCGAAGGTGACCCTTTTCTCGGATAGGAGCCTTTTGGCGAATGCGTCCAATCCTTTCGAGGCCGCCATGATTAGTGTCTTTCGAACACTTGATGGCACGCCTATGAGGGTGATATCGCACTCTACCATGAATTTCGAGAAAGGTGTAGTTTATGCGAGGGAACTCTTGGACTACTACATGGATGAGATCACCTTAGAGCTGACCGACCATGGGGACTTCAAGGTCGAACGTGTGATGAGAAAACCGGGAAGGGGCCTTAAGACACACCCCTACACTCTTCGTCACGTTCAAGTGTGAGTGACAAACTCCCTGAGTCGGTGGGTGCTGGTTGGTATCGCTACCGCGTGAAGGCATTTAGGCCACTGCCGCGGAGGTGCTACTACCTTCACCTCTTCGGCCATACTAATCGCTCCTGTCGACGTGCAAAGTCGAGGTTACCCACAGTATGTGTAAGTTGCTCCAAGGCCGCACACGATAAGTCCAATAATGTGTGGCCAAGTGTGTCAATTGCAGAGAGCTGCACCCCGCTTCTTCGAAATAATGTGGTGCGTATCTCCTTGAGAAGGAAATCCTGGCCATTCAAGACCTAGATTTTTCGCTCATTTCGCGAGGCTAAGGACTTGGTCCGTGCGTGCCCGGCGCCTCCAGGGACGTCCTATGCCTAAATGTTAAGAAAGACACCCTCTTCTCCTGGCCCACCCAGACCTAAGAGCACGTTCGTTTCCGCGCCCATGCCGAACCGTTCTCGGGCTTCTATCCACCCTGGGGGCTCTCCTGCTAAAGATGACGGCACCAAGGGTTCTCCCCTTCCCGGCTAAAACCAGGGCTCCCCTCACTTCCCACAGCGTGACCATTTCCCGTAAGGCGAAACGGCTGCGCACCTCAACCGCGTCGTTAGACTAACAGGAGGCAACACCCCTGAAAATGGTTGTGAGGCTATCTTCAAGGGTTCCTAAAGCTGCCCTCCCCCACCTTAAAGTAGTACAGACCTTAAGGAGCTTCCGCTCCTTCGCCCATACCCCAGTGGTAAGCTGGGTGGCTCGGAGACGGTGGACCCTCCAACACATGGACTCCCGCCTCCGATAAGTCCTCGAAGGCGACCGTGCTTTCAGCGCATTGTCAGGACAACAGCGCCCGGAGTTCTACCTCCGGCAGCGTACGGCCATTCACGTGAGGGTATCATGTTCTAAGAGGCCCCCTGCATCTCCTCGCAGCTAGGACTGGAGGGCATATTCCTTCAATGGAATTGCCGCGTACTCCGGGCCAACTGGGAGGAGGAGCTGCGGAGGCTCGTTTCGTCCGGTTCCCTGTTATCTATCTTTTTGCAGAAGAACTTACTGGGCGCGTGCCCCCTACCAAGCTTCCCTGAAAATAAGGGTTTTGCGACCTAATCACCACAGAATGGGGGCCGGGCTTGAGGATGCAAGATTTACCTCCGGCATGATGTCTCTGCTCTTTTATTTGCTTTAGATACCTTCTTCCAGGCAGTATCTGTGCAGGTACTCCTGGATAGGAGGTATACTTTTATTTCCGCGTACATTGCACAGTCAATCGACTTCTTCGCGGGGGACTTCCGACGTGTCGTGGCACTGTTACCGAGGCCCTTTCTTTTGCTACTAGATCTGAAAGGTAGACATCCACTTTGGGGAGACTACTCTATTAATCCCAGGGGTTAAGTCCTTCGCGATCTGATCGACGAGCTTGAGATGGGTGTCCTAATTGTGGATGAGTTTATGCATCACTTCCTGAAAACCGCTTCATTTTCCTGCCTCGATCTATCTCTGTGCTATTTAGATACACAACCTGATTTCGGGTGGGAGTGGTCGATGACCTCCATGGTAGGAATAACTTTCCCATTCAAATATCATTTTCTGGGCCGCTGCCTCCCGAGAGCCCGCCCCGGTAATGTATATATATATATATATATATATATATATATATGATTGCCCTAGAAGACAGATACGTTGATCTCACCAAAGCCTGGAGACAGTGGTTTGAAATTCATCACCTTACCACTGTCTCCAGGCTTTACTGAGATCAACGTATCTGTCTTCTAGGGCAATCTTAATCTCTGAAAGACCTGATTCAAACGAAGCTTTTAAGGCGCAATGCCTTTTCGATCCGCCAACCATTACATTTGTTTAAAAAGACCCTGAAGAGTAAATGTTTGATGTATTCCATGACTATTGATATCGAATGATTAGTAAAAAAAGTGTATGGAGAATTTGTGATGACATAACAAGACCGCAAAAAACTGTTAGTGCGTGCGAGAATTTAGTACATCGTCCTACTAAGTAGAGGGGTTATATGCAACGGGAGTTATACTAGCAACAATGTATCTCTTTTAATTTACACGGAAACAAACGAGAGAAGATAAATTGAAGTGAAGATGTATGGAAGATATATGCCATAAATCCACCTACGGGCGTTAGGGCAGGGAAGTTGGTGACGAAGTACAAGAGGCCTGCTAGTCCCCAATAGCTTGTTGGCTGAACTCTGACAAAAGCTTGTATCTTCCATAACCAATGATGCTTTAAGCTGAATATCGTGACCGAGATGGGCCTGACCATGGCGGTCAAAACAGCTTACTTTCATTGAAAACTTAGATGTTGTGAATGTTTGTGTAGGTGAAAAACTAACATACAACTATTAATTTCAGGGCAATAGACAATTCCTAAAGAAACTTCCCGATGGCGCTGAGGCGGCAAATATCTTGATAGGAGAAGTCGCGTATTTGGACAAGCCAGTGTGCACGTTTATCCGTCTCAAAGAAAAGACGAGCTTGGGAAGCTTAACCGAAGTATCGATTCCTTCTAGATTTATCTTCCTTCTCTTAGGCCCGCTGGTAAGTGTTACCGAGGTTAATTATTAATAGTATGTGCACTTGTTTTGTCTTTTTTAGGAAGACCTACAGTTTAACATGAGATCTGAACTAGATCTTCTCATGTGGACTTGAATCTTCCCGCCTAAGCAACAACAGAATTCTAGGTGAATGGGGTCTCAGTTTTACCACAAGTCAGAGAAAAGTTTTTACTGTAGATTTACTTCAGGTCTCAGTGGTAAAGGTAAAGATAAGTAGTTTATAATTTAAATATCATTAGTCAAAAGATTTCAATTTAAAAGATCGTTCACAGGGTCAACAGGAGAGATTCAACGAAATAGGTCGAAGTATTGCCACTCTTCTCAGTGACGAAGTCTTCAGAGAAGTCGCTTATAAGTCGAGAAACAAATCCCACATATTGGCTGGAATGGACGAGTTTTTGGACGCTTCCATTTTGCTCCCTCCTGGCGAATGGGACCCGAACATTCGGTAAGGGCTACAGCATATCCTTCCATGATCCCCATTTCTTAGCTCAATCTTATTCATTTTCTGGGGAGAGGTCAACTTTCTTCAAACTTGACAAGTGTATATTAAAATTGGCGCCCTCTAATGAAAACATAACTACTTGGGAAAATAAAAAAAACGTGAAGAGAAGGTATAGAAGATAGAACCAATAAAAGAGAATAAAAAAATGCCCGATTCGTATGCACATACTTGTCAGTCTAACCAAGAGACGGGATATCTTTAGACCAGACAAACACAGTATTGCGATGATTATGGCCTTGTTAGTATGCGTCATTATAAGATCAAAATTTAGACAAAAATTTCAGACAAAACACTAGGAAGATTTTGTGTCTCGCGAAAAACTGCACTTTCCTTCCCTATTCGGGCCTCAAGTTCTATAAAAATTTAAAATTTATGTACGTTACCTTAATATTAATTTTAAACAAACAATAAACTATTAAAACTTTCATCTGTGAAGCTAACTAAAACTGTAATAATTTTACAGTATTTATAAATTTGATTTTCTGAAAAAATTATTGAAACTAATAAATTGACCAGATTGGTCACGAGTCACAAAAACAATGTTACGTGCCAGATCTAGTCCGGGAGGCTACAATTGCCCATATTTCTTCTAGACCAGTGTTTCCCAAGCTCTTTTTTTTCCCAGACCCCACTATGCAAATTAAAAATTGGTGTAGGCGTGTCTATGTATGTGTAGGGGACAAAGGGTGTGTAGTAGATAGACGGAAATAAAAGTGGTGAAAAGAGAAGGTAGTATAAGAGATTTGCAAAGAGATGCAAGGCGCTTGATGATCAGGCCATCATTTTCATTATTTTTCATTTTCGAGGGGTTGTTTTTTATATAGTTCTTATTATTATAGCGTTCAAGACATTTGTCTTAAAAATCTTAATATACTTTGGATGTGTTATGTGCATTTACTGTTATTTTGTAATAAATTACTTTAAATTTGGTGCTTTGTATTTATGTCATTATTTAATTTGTGTTGTCTGTAATTATGGATTTTATGTTTCTTCTTTCTTCTAGTCTTCTTTCTTCTTTTTCGTGTATTGATCGGGTTTTAAATGATGAATCTTTTTCAGTATCGTTTTCTCAAGTTCGTTGGATTTTCATGGTTCGGAGTTTTTTTAGTCATATTTGGTTTAAAGTCATATCATTTGGAAATTTAACACTTTTATCAAGCGTAGAACGGTATTTCCTCTTCACCAGCCCCTAGGCTAGCAGAGCTCGGAAATCTGGCGTGACTTATAGGTTTGCTGTTCTGGTTAATCATTTGAATGATTTCGTCATTAATTTACTGATTAACCAGTAGTTTTTGCATATTCCTTGTCCGTTCTTCTATAACTTTTTTAATGGGAGTTATCCCCGCTTCCCTGTGCAGCTCTTCTTGGCGTCTTTTTTCTCGTCTGCGTTTACCCGTAATTAGGTACATGCATTTATTCTGCACGACTTGTAGACTCCTCTTTTGTGTTTTCGAAACACAAGAGAGGACGGAGGCATGGCAGAGCAGCATAGATCTTACAACTATATTGTAGATCTTCTTCTTGTCGCTTTCACGGAGATGTCTAAGCATTCATAGAGTTCTGTCTGCGGCCGAGGCCTTAGAAATTCGATCATCGACGTGCTTTCTTTATCCGGATGAATTAATCTTCATTCTGAGTGCATTGCACTCCGTGGTGAAGGGATAGCGCCTATTTCCTACCCTGGCATCAGAGAGTAGTCTCCTACCAATGGGGACTACCTTGAATTTCTCCTGGTTGCTTCTTATCTTCCAGTTGGCCTCGTAGATGTTTAATCTTTTGATTTATGGCGCTGTCATACGAGCTTCCATAGGCTTGTTCCTCCAAGGACAAGTGATTATTTAGCTGAAATCATCGGGGTAGTGAATGTTGAGGCAAAAGTAGGGTTCTCAAATGTCGGGACATCTGCGGTGTATATTGAGTAGAGGGCGTGGGACAAACACTCCCCCTCCCCCAACTGACATACGCCGCTCTCTCCATGACGTAATCACAGAGAGTTCTTTTTAAGTTTTCACTTAGGCCCAGCCGTAGGATCTTGTACTGCATCCCCTCTGCCATACCTTATCAAACGGTTTTGACGAATCCCGGCAAACAATGTCCACGTCAATCCTTCCCGTTTGGCTTGTGCAAGCTTTTCCGTAATGACATTGATCGCCATTTCCGTACTTCGCTTTTTTTTTACCCAAACTGGCACGGATTATAAATGAAGTTCTCCTCCAGGTGAAACACCAGTTTTCGGTTGAAGATCTTCTCGAAGAGCTTCCCGCTAAATTCCAGGAGCGAAATTGACCGGTAGCTCTCTCTCAACGTCGGATCCTTTCCATGTTTCGGCAGGAAAATCATTTTTGCCGTTTTGTAAGTCTGGAAAGTTTCCTGTATTAAGAGAGGCGTTAAATTTTCTTATCATTTCTTCTATGATATTACTGGTGCCTTTTCATAGTTTAGTTTTGTAAGCTCCAATTGTCCTGTGGCTTTCTGATGGAATGAGCGTAGCGCGCCGAGTAGTTCCTCTTCGGTAATCTTGGCGTCTTCGTCGCGCTGTCTATCCACCTGGAGGTGAGGATGCGTCCTATGAATTTGGGTATTAAGCTCGTCTATGATCTCGCTTTCGAACTATATATTATAATCTTCGTTTTCTTCTTCTGTTATATTGAAGATTGTTTCTCAATAACATCGGAATATTTCTTCCATGTTTCTTTCCTCTGTTTCTATGTTTCCGTCTTCTTTTAATATTTTCAGTTTCTTCTTTTTCCCAGTCGATCCTTTGAGGCGCCTAATTTTGTTCCAAATATCTTTGAAAGATGCAGCCTGATCGAGGCTCTCGATCGCATCGTCCAACGTTTCCACTGTTGTTCAAGGATCAACTGGTTGATCAATTCTTGGATATCTTTACTTCATTGTATTGAGTCACCTGCTGCATTTCTGATGTTGATTTCATACAGTAATTTCAGTTCACGGTATAAATCCTTCATGTATTCGGTCCATCTGTGGATTGAGATGGACTTATACTCGGAATTAGGGATAAAAGCTCTATCTGCGTTAATAAGATGGTTGTTAAGGTCGTCGAGTTCCTCGTTGATCTCTTCGAGCATCGCCTCATTCAAGTATGTCGGGTGGTAGGCCTCGAGAAGAGGTGCAGACCATGCCCAGTCTGTTTTTTTTTGTAGTATTTTCTAACTAGACCTGGGACTTGTATAGGGTTAGTTTTGATGGTAAGTAGCATCCCTATATAATCAGTACATGTTACTTGGACTGGTTCCTTGTAGTAATTGAACGTTAGCTGACGATTGGCCAGACATATGTCTGGTTTCGTGACAATATTTCCTCTGACAAAGGCGTGGAAGTCGGGGCCTATTCGCTGGACGATATTTCTGTCCAGCAAAGAATCCAGGCTCCTTCCAATCCCATTAAAGGTTCTGTAGCTGGACTCCTTGCATCTGAAATTTAAATCCCCCATTAGTATCATGGGGGTTATTCTGCCAAATAGGCCAGTGAGAGACTGTAGAGGTAAAAAGTCTCTCCTTGGCGACTGGTATCCTGCGTCAATCACCACTTTTACAGTGTCGAGTTCAATCTCAATTGCGAGATAGGATTCTTCAAGATTTCTTACTGGCTTATATTTAATGCCTTTTTTAATTGCAATAACGGCTTCATCGTAGCACTCTTGCAAGTAATTTGTGATCAACACTTCTTAATTCCTGATCTTCATTTCCGAATTATGTGTGCCGATTCCATGTTCCTAAATTAAGAGGATATCTGCATCAATTTCCCTGAATACGTTTTCGTACAGAGTTATATTTGTCGTCCAACCGTTGGTGTTTATTTCTAATATCTTTAGTGCGTTTCTTTGCCTGATGTAGTGTTGACTATCAGTGTTTCTTCTTATTCTTCTTTTTTTCAGCCTGGGTAACTTCTTGCGCATGTACAGGCTGTGTATTTTCGGAGGGGAGTTTGGAGTTTTTGATTTACTCTTCACCCTGTTACGAATGCATGTGCCCTCGTCAATTTATGGAGTTATTATCTTCTTTTTCTTCTTCTTCTTCTTCTTCTTTTTCTTCTTCTTCTTCTTTTTCTTTGTCTTCATCTTCTTTTGCTTCCTCCTCTGATTCTTCCAGAGAGGGTGTTTTCTTGTTCTTGTTAACACCGGCTTTCATAAACTCGTTATTCTGAATAATCGAGTGTTTTAAAGCCTTAGAACATCCTGGGTTTGGGGCATGATGATTGATGGTAGGCCATTCGCTTTTAAAAGCGAAGTACTTGATTGTAGCAGCCTGGTTGTACGGCGTTTGCTACGTTGTCGTGTGTGATGCGTATTAATATGCGAGCCCTGGGGTCATTTGTGATGCGTATATCTGATGGAGATACCCTCGTTTGTTGCATCTCTTCGCTCTTCTTTGTGGCACTCGCGTACGTACTTTATTTCGCCTTTTTCTCTTCTTCCTCTTTTTCTTAATTATTTCTTTCCTTTTTGGGCAGTTCAAGGCCATAGTTCTATGGTCGCCCGTACAATTTATGCACTTTTTCCTTGTGCTTAAACACTTGTCATAACGATGGCCGGCTGTGGCGCATTCACTGCACCACATTTTTTTCCTTTTCGGGGCATGTCGCAGTCGTGTGTTGCTCCAATTTGTAGCATACAAAACATATTTTATGCTGTGCAACGGCTCTTGTTCGATATTTTTTCCGGTATCCTTATACTGTATACCAGGAGTCCTGTTGTTGCCTTTCTTGCCATCTCTGTAAAGGAAAAGTTACTTTGAACACATGTGTGTTTTCACGAAATTTAATCACCTCTCGAACTTTCGGCCAGGGATGTCGGTTTTCAGTTTCCGTCTTTATTTCTTCGGCAGTCTGTCATCCGGCCCAACTCACCACTTTTCGGCAGATAACGCTTGTGTTAGATGCCACTTGTGGGGGGGATGGGCTTTGCTTCAAGGTTTATAGTATTAGGTAAACTCGCTCCTTCTTCAGACAAGAGCTATATGCGGGTCTCCGCGCATAGGGACGGGAGCAGTGAAGTTTTGTCTACAATAACTCCGGATTAAGAATGTATTATTACTCTCTCTTTCTTAAGTGTGCTTTAGAATTCACAGGACTCCGGTTTGGCTGATTAACTTGGCAGCGTTGCTCTCAGTCCGTTGCCTAGCAAAAATGAAAAATGAATTCCGAAAATAATCTCACAGCAAATGCTATGCGTCGAAAAATCGGCCTTCAACAAAATATAACTTTACAGAAAAACATACGTCGCCGGGGTGTAAAAAAAAATAAATAACTTCTTCAGACACCAACTAAAGCAGAATATACGGCGCCAATCAGAAGAACTGATCACAGATGCCAACAACAACCAAGTTGAAACGAAGGATAAATCAGCTAGTGAACCAATTTTTGTCACTTGATATACATTTTGATTGCCAAGTTGCCATTTAACAAAATTATAACGCCCTAGGGTGGGGGAGGGGGCGTATGCTGCAACGTTGGGAACCACTGTTATACGGGCTGACCCATAAGTCTCTACGCATCAATACATCTTATTTTATCCAGGGTGTTGCCAGTATTGCTGCGCTCATGTACCCAGGTACTGGTCACAAGACGCTCTTCAAGTTTAAATGGACTTTCATCTGCTATCTTTTCTCTGAAAAAGAAGAAAACAATTATTAATACCTGCATAACTAACTAGAAAATAATAATATATGGATGGGTAGGGACTTTCCGGCCACTCTGTAGACTTTTTGAAACGAATGGATTGTCTGTAAGTTAATAGTTCTGTTTGTCCAAACTAGATAACTACTCGAATGGTTCATCGAGTAACAGATAAGAAAGGTTATCTGAAAATTTCTGCTAATGAAAAGGAAAAGTAGACATTCAACATAGTACATTAACTTATCAGTTAAATTATCACATACGTACCGATGGTATGCGGTTACACTAACAATAATTAGCCATCTTCAGACTACATCAAGTATAGCCGGGGGACGCTCTTCCTTCTCTTGGAGAGCGCTAAAAAAAGAACGGTTTCGGTTATTTTTCTCAGTTTTCGTCGTCACAGTAGACAGTGGATTTCGCTCACTCGTGGCGACACATTGTATGGTACAATTATTAGTTAAAGTGCAATGTTGCAGCGATTGCTATAGTAACCTCATATCACCGCTGGGACATTACACTCTAATTGATAAATGTAGCATAACGTGTCCCCACGAGTGAGGGAAACTCCCCGTGTAAATGAAGAACAAAATGAAGATTAAAATAGCGAGTTGAATCAGTTAGATGGTGTATTGGATACTGTCGCTTCCTTGGTGTGGATGAAGAATGTCCAATGAGAGCAGTGTGAAAGGTAGCTAACTACTGCTATAGTAAAAATAAAGTATATTAATTTGAGGAAGTAAAAAAATAGCTTAAGGAAAGTTAATTGTCTAACTGTTTAGTCACAAATCATGACCCACCAAACAATGCCCTTTAAAGTAGGGATAAACTACTTTTCCCCCATCTGTAATGAATCCTGTGATAATTTACTGCTTAGAACGGAACGGGATTCAAATACAGACCATATATTTATTTTTATCTATTTAAATACAAAGAAAAAAAGTAACAAACGCATTTCCATAAAGTTTTTGAAAGAAAGTAGTCATTTAATGTAAGTGAGACTGTGTGAAAGGTATATATCTGGAATAGAAATCTTTGGGCGCTAATGAAAGCAGAGTTTACAACTTCCCTAAATCTTAATTTCTTCTACAACGATGGCACCCCTTTAAGTGCTACACCTCATGCGAAAGCATATACTATGAAAGCGGGCCCATTATAGCATGCCTAGATACTGAACAAATGTGAAAACCTCCAGCTAACCCAATCCTATCAAGTTGCAAGTATCTGTGTGTTAGTTGATTTTAAATCTAATTGGCAGAATCGAACCCCCACAAGACGCGCCTACGAAGGAAAGCAGGAAAAAGAAAGATCCTATCCGGGAAGAGGATGAAAAAGAGGAAGAAATGAGGCTACGAAAAGAAGCTGGGTTGAATCGATCCGGCTTTCTGTTCGGTGGTCTCAAGAACGACATTAAGCGCAAACTCCCGTGGTTTAAAAGCGACTTTACCGACGCCTTTTCGATGCAGTCACTGGCGACGTTTTTCTTCCTGTATTTTGCCTGTCTGACTCCTATCGTCACATTCGGAGGCTTATTGGGGGAAGCCACTGGCAATAACATCGCTGTCATGGAATCACTAGTCGCTGGGCTCATCTGCGGAGTGTGCTATGGCTTCTTTTCAGGCCAACCCCTCACTCTCTTAGGATCAACGGGCCCTGTACTTGTATTCGAATCTATCGTCTTCGAATTTTGCTGGTAAGATGCAACAAATTTGAAAATTTTCTAAAAGCAGACAATTAGGTCTTGGGATTAATTATATTTAAACTTAAAAATTGTAAAGAATCGTTTTAAATTTTGCTTCAGCTTTATTATATGATTTTATTTCGGTTTCATCAGGAATCATAATTGGAATTATCTTTCGTTTCGGCTTTGGATCGGCCTCTGGGCTACCTTGATCCTTATCATTTTAGCGGCAGTCGATGCATCAGCCTTGGTCTGCTACATAACCAGATTCACCGAGGAAAATTTTGCCACATTGATAGCACTTATATTCATATACAAGGTATCGTAAACTTGATTACAATTGTTTCCTTCTAGGTCTAATTATATTAGTAGAGTTCAGCTAAAAAGAAACTATTGGCAAATTAAAATGACCCGAGGAGTGGGGGCGGTGTAGCATAGGCAATTATGCTGCAGTTGACATCAGAAGGATTGCCTGTCTTCCTGGCGTCAATTCACGCTGTTGCTTGTCTCGAGGAGGATCCTTGGCTAGATATCTTCTACATATTTTCATTTTACTTCTTTTCACCACTTATTTTAGATATTTCTTTATCTTTTTATATCTCTTTATTTCTTCCTTTATCTCTCATTTTCTTTCTTTATCTCTCTCAGGGTATTGTGATCCCTTTATTTACTTAACGTTTCGAGCCTCAAAGCTCATCTTTAGTTCCTAAATTTTAAATTCATGCAAAACTAGAAATACCTACTACATATAACATTCATATATGTGGAAGATAATGGTAAACCACTATATTTGAATCAAGATTTTATTTATAACTATCGGACTAGTTTCGGCAACATGCTACAAGTATTTTCAACTAATAATGAAGACGCTAGACAGGGAGCACAGTATATATAAGGTAAGACACATCCCAAACAAAATGAAACATCAGGAAACAATCTGAAAAAAATATACTCGAGTAAATCTGGTGTGAATGACAAGCTAAACAAAATGAAATGGGACCGGAAACAATCTGGAGAGTTGCTAATCCCCAAGATTCATTGCATCAGGGGGCTTATAGATACAATTGGCGACTCTATTCATTATATATTTATTAAATTTGTATTGCCCTTCAAATAAATTGAAATTATCAACTTTGTTAATGATGATGGATTCCGCAATTCTCCTTTCAATATAATTGTTTGATTTATAAATTATTTTTGCATGGTTAAAATAAATTCTATGGTCGTGCGTTTACATGTGCGTAAAGAGACTTGACGAATTCCTACACCTTCTGATGTCATCTAAATGTTCTTTCATCCTCTTATTAAAGGGGCCTGACTCTCCGATGTATGTTAATTTGCAATTATAGCATGGTATACTGTAAATTCCAGCATCGAGATTGATTGGGCGCAGTCTAGTCAGGGATTTTCGAGTGGTATTGGGATATTTAAATGTAATATTTGTTATTTCCGTTCGCATGTAGTTTAACATTATCTTCATGTGGCATACATCACGTCAATGTGATATCCTCCATTCAACATACATATATATAATTGTTGGTATAAATTACAAAATAATAATAATAGAATTTAATTAGGCGGCAGAAGTGCCATAAAATCAACATTTGATTCATGAAACGAATAGAATCCTATGCAGCAGAGGTGGGCAAACTGCAGCCCGCGTGCTTCATGCGGCCCGCGAAGGCTTTTTATGTGGCTCTCGTTCCATTTCAGAATTCAACAAAATAAATCAAATTAATTAATTATTGAACATTTTTCCCAAATCTCATCTCATTATTTATGTTTAAGTAAGTGCTAGATTTAAATATATTTTATTCGTAGATAAAATGTTCTTAAAATAATACGATACTTTATAAATACTTATTCTCATTACCCTTATCTACACGCTCTCTTTCGCTCACGGAAGTTAAACTAGGCTAACTGTGGTAGTACTTGGATGGTAGAAGCCTGGACCCTGGGTAATGATTGCATGATGTAGCATTGTAAATCTTGGTTCGGATTCCACTTTAAACTGTAGGTCCCCACTCCGTTATAAGTCTGGAAACAGTTTAAAAGATGTAGCAAAACCATAAAAAAATCCCCCTCAGTTATTAATGTGTAGCTCTATCTATGACTATGTAGTATATGCAAAAATATGCACAAAGGTAAATGCAATTTGCATCTAACTATTTACGAGCGGCCCGCAAAGCTTTACATAGGCTTCAATACGGTCAGCAAAGCTTTACATAAGCTTCAATATAGCCCGCAAAGCTTTACATAAACTTCAATATGGCCTGCAAAGCTTTAGATAAACTTCAATATGGCCCGCAAAGCTGTACATAAGCTTCAATATGGCCCGAGAAGCTTTACATAAGCTTCAATATGGCCCGCAAAGCTTTACATAAGCTTCAATATGGCCCACAAGGCTTTACATAAGCTTCAATATGACCCGCAGCTTAAGATTATTGTCCACTCATGGTAGACAGTAACTGAAAATCGCACAATGGATTAATGAATTTATAAGAAATAGAGAAACACAATTAGAATCAATATTGTATTCATGAAAATTCATTAGCCAAGCATTTTTAAAGAAACTATTAACAAACTGTATTCAAACGTCTTAGAACGTATTTTCATTTCAAGAATAAATACAAAAGAAACCAAATTATTGGTTTTGATAATTATTAGTTAGTTGTTTTAATTTTAAATTTAGTTGGTAGTTACATTAACGATAGTTATTAACGATGCAAATTGGTTGGTTGAGTAATTATATTGTATATAAAGGGATTGCAGTTGAATATGTAAAGTTTTATCAAGTGTGATTAGAAGACCAATCAAATGACGGTTAGGAGCAGCGGAAGGAAGCTTGTTTTGTAGCAGCCGATGTCAAAAGTTTGACTGATGTTTTTGGCACATATCATCTTGGAGGGTGCAATTGTCTTGTTCGTTGGTAAGATTGGAAAGTCTGAGCTGAGCTCGTTCACAGTGATGCTGGTCCAACTGTGATGTTAGATAATTATTATAATTTTTTACTTTAATGTGCCAAAAAGTTACATCCATCGAAAATAAAATAACCTATTTATAATTTAATTTAAAAAAGAAAATCAAACAAAAAATAGCAATCCAGCGTCCGAAAAACAGCAAACAAAAACAAAAAGGTAAAAGCAAATAAAGAAAAAAAGAAATGTGTCGGCGAGAGACCCGTTCCCATAATAGCCCGAAGAGGCAGCTAACAGCCATACGACTAAATAATATCGTGGAGGCCTACCTGCTTCCCCAAAACTCTACGATGCCACATCAGGTGTGAACGAATCTATCCTGAGTACGAAGACCAACGGTACGATTCCGCTCGACCCAGTACTGGAACAGGTAGCGCGTACGAAACTATCCAGAGTGGGACATTCAATGGGAATGTGCCTAACAGACTGGAAGACCAAGTAATCACCAGAGTAAGGTTTGTAGGAACGTTGCATCAAATGGAACTGCGTCCCATGAATGTATCCGATTCGGAAAAGACAACAAAACAGCCTGAAACCATAGAACCAGTAAGGGTAGGTTTACAGTAAAGTCGCGGCGCAATACCATACAAATTTAGATTTAATTCCGCCATTCCTCATCCTACCATATCTCCCCTTCCCCCCACTATGAACACTTGTGATGGTGGTGGTGGGGTAGGGGTGGGGGGATTCCAATGCATCAAAAGCACCCAACCTACACTGTGACTCTATATAGATCACAATTTTGTCCTCAAATGGGGGACACGAGTAATTTCCCGTATCGAGCGTCAAATTGTAGCCAGCTCCCCATGTGGACAGACTAGGCGTCTGGAACAGCCCCGCCGGATTCAAACAAGGAAGGAAAGGCATGGAAACTGCCACTTTTCGGATTACGAGTCATTTTTGTACACCTCCACTGCTCCAACTGTAGAAGTTTTGGTAGGAGAGGCGTGGCGACAAACGTTCAGACATGGTAACTTCCAAGGTGACGTCCTGGTCAGAATCAACAGTGCTTACATCGAGTTCTCAATGGAATTTACCCCGTAAGGGGCGCGGCGATTTGCCATCCTGGCCGCCGTGCTGACGGGACTCAGCACCCCGTCCGGCCCCAGCCTAGCCTCTCTTCCTTCCTTCAAAACACTTGTTTCCTCTCTTTTCACACAACCTCTCCCACAACTTTCTCTGGTCAGCCTCTAATTTCACAGGGTAGATGCTGACCTTCCTTTCAGCCAACCATCCCGCATCGGGGCTGAGGGGGTGGGGGACAATATTCCCTAACCCCTGAGCTCCGGTCTGGGGTGGCTGGTATTTAACTACCTGCTTCATCCCCACCCATACCTTCCTCACATCCCTTTTCCTCTCCTCTTCAAAATCTATCATTTTTACGCCGTGTCTAAGGTGGAGCCACCATGCCAATGGACTGCCAGGCCACCAGGCGGGAGGGGTGGTCCCAAATGGCGGCGCCTGGCTCTGCCGGGCCTGCAAGCACCTCTTGCAGTGCGGGCAACTGTGAGAGGTGGTGAGCTGTTGCGTCCCGTGTAAATTAGAGGGTCACCATGCCCAATGATGAGTATAAAAAAACCCAACCCCCAACTTCCCCAAGAACAACGAAGCCGCCCTCGGGCAGCTCCACCAAAAAAATGGAGGCACCCCCCTTGTGCTTGCGCAGGGAACCCTCCATACTTCTTCAACCGGAGAGGAGGCTTACTCCTCTCCTACGCCTACAGGTGTAGGGGACTTCCCCTCACTCCCTTCTCTGGAGGTGCTTTCGGGCACCTCCCTATTTCCAGCGACAGTCCCTCCTTTTCTTTCTAAGGGGACTGTCAAGAAAGCCAGCAGGAGCCCATTGCCGACCGCCCCTCTTGTAAGCGGCTCGGTAGGGCCAACCCCCTTAGGGGGGAGAGGAAAGCCAAGCCCCTTCGGTCGCTTCTCTCAAAAGACCTGCTGGCAAGGATATTAAACCTTGCCGGGGTTAAGGCTTGTGCCTCCCCACAAATGACTCTTGACGCTGCCAAGGGGACCTGCGATGTCCTGGGAGGGGATGGCCAACTGGAGGCCCCTCCTGTGATAGACATGGTCCTTGAAGAGACCCAGTCTCAGACGGTAGGGCCTTCCATGGGGGGAATCCGGGCTCGGCGCCAAGCACCGAACTCGAGTCCGCCCCTATGCAAGGTCCCCCTCAAACGGCTGAGGGCTCCGAGGCAATACAAGGAGGGGAGGGATCTCCTCCGACAGGTGCCCCCACGACTACCAGGAACTTCTCCATTTCGGAGAGGGACCTGGCTGAGGCTGGCCCATCTGGCATGGAAGCTTCTGCCGGCGGAGGTGAGAAGCGGGTTCATTCCCCGCCCTCCTCTCCAAAAAAGAAAAAGAACACTCGGGGCTCCTCTCCATCCGCGGGGACTGCGGGAACGGATAGGTCTGCTGCCACTTTGGTAGGCGACTAAGCCAAGATCGGCACATCAAGCCCCGCTACCCCTCCGTGTGCGGAGCCCCTGACTAAGACCAAGAGTGCACAGGGCGGAGCCTCGATGACATCGGGGCCCCTCATTCAGAGGTTACCTGGCGTTTTCGAGCCCGCTGGCTTCAAACGCTTCCTCGTTATTCGCTCCACTGATGGCACCATGTTGTCCAAGGGCAACATGATCCATCAGAGGAGAGGATTAGCTAGTGCAATTGGTAGAGAGCCGAAGGTGACCCGTTTCTCGGACGGCAGCCTTCTGGCGAATGCGGCGAATCCCGCTGAGGCGGCCAAGATAAGTGCTCTTCGGACACTTCATGGCACCCCGGTGAGTGTGACGCCGCACTCTACCATGAACTTTGTAAAAGGAGTAGTTTATGCGAGGGAACTCATTGACTTCTCCATTGAGGACATCACCCTAGAGCTGGCCGACCATGGGGCGGTCAAGGTCGAACGTGTGATGAGAAAACAGGGAGGGGCCTCGAGACCCACCCCTACACTCTTCGTCACGTTCGACTGTGACAAGCTGCCTGAGTCGGTGCGTGCCGGTTGGTACCGCTACCGCGTGAAGGCATTCGGGCCACTTTCGCGGCAATGCTATTACTGTCACCGCTTCGGCCATACGAATCGCTCATGTAGACGTGCAAAGTCGGCACCACCCGAAGTCTGTGTAAATTGCTCCAAGGTCGCACACGATAAGTCCAAATCGTGTGTGGCCAAGTGTGTCAATTGCGGAGAGCCGCACCCTGCTTCTTCGAAGCAATGTGGTGCATATCTCCTTGAGAAAGAAATCCTGGCCGTTCAGGCCCAGGATAGACTCTCATTCCGCGAGGCTAAGGACTTGGTCCTGGCGCGCCCAGCTCTGCCTCGGACGTCATATGCCTCAGTAGCTAGAAAGGCACCCTCTGCTCCTGGCCCATCCAGGCCAACGAGCACGGTTGTTTCCGCGCCCATTCGGAGCCCTTCTGCGGGCTCTACCCAACCCGGGCGCTCCCCCGGTAAAGCTGGCGGCAAAAAGGGTTCATACCCAGCCCCGGCTAAAACCAGGGCTTCCCCCTCTTCCCCCAGCGTGACCGTTTCCCGCAAGGCGAAACGGCCACGCGCCTCCACCGAGTCGTTAGACTCACAGGAGGCAACACCCCTGAAGATGGTCGCTAGGCCATCTTCCAGGGTTCCTAAAGCTGTCCCCCGAAAGGAGGACAGCAACAAAGGAGCTTCGGCTCCTTCGCCCAGGCCACGAGGTGGAGCGAGTGGCTCGGAGACGGTGGTTCCTCGAAAAGAGGGCCCCCCGCCTCCGAAGCCGCATCGCCCGCCTAAGGTTTCGAGGCGGAGGGAGGAAAAGACTCGCATGGAGAGCCCAACCTCCCCCAATAAGTCCTCGAAGGCGACAGCGCCTCCAGCGCTTTGTGCGGCCAACAGCGCCCAGGATTCTGCCCCCAGGAAGCGTACGGCCATTCCCGTGAGGGTCTTCAGTTCCAGGAGGGCCCCTGCGTCTCCTTCGAGCTAGGCCTTGAGGGCATATTTCTTCAATGGAATTGCCGTGGACTCCGGGCCAACTGGGAGGAGCTGCGGAGGCTCGTCTCGTCCCGCTCCCCCTTAGCTATTTTTTTGCAGGAGACCATGCTAGGCGCGTGCCCCCTGCCCGCCTTTTCGGGGTACAAGGGTCTTGCGACCCCACCACCGCGGGATAACCGAGCTGGGGGATGCGCGGTTTACACCCGGCATGATGTCTCCGTTCTTCCTTTTTCTTTAGATACCTCCTTTCAGGCAGTGGCTGTGCAGCTGCACCTGGATAGGAGGTATACTATCATTTCTGCGTACATTCCACCGTCAGCTGACTTCGACGCGGGGGACTTCTGCCGCGTCGTGGCACGGTTGCCGAGGCCCTATCTCTTGCTTGGAGATCTGAACGGCAGGCATCCTCTCCGGGGAGATTATTCCATAAATCCCAGGGGACAAGTCCTTGCCGATCTGATCGAAGAGCTTGAGATGGGTGTCCTAAACGTGGATGAGTTTACGCATCACTGTCCGAGAACCGCTTCATTTTCTTGCCTTGACCTATCTTTGTGCTCTTCGGATGCACAGCCTGATTTTGATTGGGGGGTGGTCGATGACCTCCATGGTAGTGATCACTTTCCCATTCAAATATCATTTTCAGGGCAACTGCCGCCTGAGAGACTACCTCGGTGGTGCTTGGCGCGGGTGCGGTGGCCTGCATTTCAGGAAATGACTGAATTCTCTATCTCAGTCGAGGAGTTTAGGTCGGTAGATGAGGCCGTTGAGTTCTTCTCCGGCAACCTTATCGCCGTGAGCCTGACTACTATTCCTAGGACGTCTGGCCGTTTTGCACGCCGACCACTCCCATGGTGGTCGGCCGAGTGTGAGACGGCCGTCAAACAGAAGCGTTATGCCTACATGCGCTATAAGCGCCGCCCGAACGATTTCACTGTCGCTGAATTTCGTCGGGCTAGGGCTAGGTTCCGGTATATTTCGAAGCACGCCCGCCGCTCTTCTTGGCGGGCATACGTGTCTTTACTTAACGGGAAGACCCCTTTAGCTGAGGTGTGGAAGCGAGTCAAAAGGATTCGGGGCAAGTTCTCGCAGGACCCCCCTCCCGTTCTCCAGGAGAATGGGACCGCAATCTCAGACCCCGCGTCCGTGGCGGAATCCTTAGCGACCGCTTTTTCTGCATTCTCTAGCCGTGATGCTGCTTCGCCAGCATTCAATGCACGTCGTGATTTCGCGGAAGGCCGCCGGCTGGACTTTACCTCCAGAGGCGGAGAACCCTTCAACGACAAGTTTACTGTAAGCGAGTTGCGTGCCGCTCTCGCTTCGTGCGCGGACACCGCCCATGTTCCGGACGATGTCCCGTACGCCATGCTTCGACATCTAGGTGAGCGAGGCATGGCCTTTCTGCTGGATTTGTTCAACAGGATCTGGGTGGAAGGTCTTCTCCCAGACTCCTGGCGAATCGCTACTGTGCTTGCCTTTCGCAAACCGGGGAGAGATCACTCTACTCCGACTGGTTTCCGCCCAATCTCTCTAACCTCTTGCGTGTGCAAGTTGATGGAGAAATTGGTAAATGTTAGATTAGCCTTTTTCCTGGACAGCGGAGGCCATCTGTTTTCCGCACAGTGCGGCTTCCGCAAGTTCCACTCCACATTGGATGCTCTGCTCCGACTGGAAAATGCCGCCTGCGAGGCTTTCCTTCGTAGACAGCACTACGCCACGGTGTTTTTCGATCTGGAGAAGGCCTATGATACCGCATGGCGATACGGTATCATGGAGACTCTCCAAGCGATAGGGGCGAGGGGACGCCCCCCAATGTTTATATCTGAATTTTTGTGAGATCGTTGATTCCGCGTACGGGGGGGGGGAGCCCTCTCCAGCCCAAAGGAGCAGGAAGAGGGTGTCCCGCAGGGAAGTGTCCTCAGTGTCACACTCTTTTCCCTGAGCATCAACGGCATCACCTCGGTGCTGCCGGAAGATGTTCTCGCTACGCTTTACGTGGACGACCTTTCGATCTCTTTTGGCGCGGCCCAGATGCCAACTCTGGAGCGTCGACTCCAACAGGCATTGAACCGCGTCTCTTGCTATGCCGAAGCGCACAGGTTTCGGTTTTCTTTGGCCAAGACTAAGGTGGTGCACTTCTGCCGCCATCCACGGCTTCACCCCGACCCAGATTTGTTTCTTAATGGGGTGCGCCTGGATGTGGTTGAGTCGCACCGTTTCCTTGGTCTTGTATTCGACCGACGCCTCACCTGGAAGGCTCAAATATTCGCAGCCTTACGGTCTCTTGTACCCGCGCCATGGACATTCTCCGTTCCGTGACGTTCAGCGCTTGGGGCGCTGATAGGGCTACTGCCTTACTTTTTTATCGATCCTTTGTTCGTTCGAAGCTCGACTACGGATGCGAGTTTTATGCATCCGCAGCCGAGCGTTTATTGCGGAAGGTGGATTCGATCCACCACACCGGCCTTTGCCTTGCGACCGGTGCCTTCCGCACTTCCCCCTTTGAGAGCCTGTTGGTCGATGCTGGAGAGATGCCACTCGCTCTGCGCCGCGTGCAGTGTATCACTCGACTGTACGCGCGAGCCCGGCGCCTCCCTCAGTCGCCAACAGCTCTCACTGCATCCGCAGCTGATCTCGATGGTGCCTATGCCGTCGAGAGACGCCAGTCATACCCTAAGCCTTTTGGGTTTAGGGCCAGGAAACTCCTTCGAGAGGTAGATATCGCCCTCGGGCCGGTGGCGCCCCTGGTTTTGCCCAGGACGCCACCCTGGAGGGTACCACATTTGGCTATTTGTCGCCACGCCTCTGCTCCCAAAGCTTGTACTGCGCCGGGAGTATTGCGTTCGACCTTTTTGGAGCACACATCGTGTCACGCTGGAACCGTGCCAGTGTATACGGATGGCTCCAAGTCCCAAGAGGGGGTTGGCTTCCACGCCGTATCCCCTCTGTTTGAAGTCAGCGGGGCTCTACCAGGCGCTGCGTCTGTCTTAACGGCCGAGCTGGTGGCAATACACCACTCGGTGCGGGAGATTACGCGACGTGCGCGGCTCGGAGACCGGATTGTGATCTATAGCGACTCACAAAGCGCCCTGAGTGCTCTCGGGGCATTGGAATCTCCGCATCCCTTGGTTCGCGATATCCGTGACGCCACGGTTTTGGCGAGCCGGGCAGATGTCGAGATTATCTTCTGCTGTGTTCCTGGACATGTAGGAATTGCGGGGAATGAGCGCGCCGATGAGGGCGCCAAAGAGTCCGCGACGACTCTGCGACCGGACCAGCGTTTCGCTCTTCCTCACACCGACTACATGGCAGGAATACGGGCAGCTCTTCGGCCTGCTTGGCAAAGAAGATGGGAGACGGTCGAAGGGAACTTAAAGTTGCGTGCCATTGCGCCGCGTCTGTTCCCATGGATCTATCCCCCAATGCCGCGGCGGCTTCATTGCTTTCTGTCGTCTTCGAATCGGACACACTCGTGTGACGCATCGGTATTTGATGGAGCGCTCGCATGCGCCCTATTGCAACGACTGCGTCGTCCCCCAGACTGTTCGGCATATTCTTGTCAAATGTCCCAGTCTGGGTGATCTTTGCGCACGATACCTGTCTCGGTACCGGGATGGGCGGGGTCGCTACCGCCTGTCCCTTGTACTCGGGACGAGTGCGTGCACCATGACTGGTGGACTTATTGACTTTTGGGGGAAGGCCGGCCTTCTCCCTTTCATTTAACCCGGTTTTATTGTTGTTGTTGTTTTTGTTATCGTTTTTGTTATTGCTTTGTTATTGTTATTTCTTTTTATTGTTGTTTCCTGTTGAATTATTTTGAAGTAGCCTAGAACTAGGCTGTTTGTTTACGGCAACTTATGCCTAAGTCGGCAGTCGCCAGATAGCCCCTTAATAAAAAAAAAAAAAATCAATGGAATTTGCTTGCCCTAAAACCAAGAGAGCTTCGGGTATAATTGATCTCTCACGCCGGAATATGAAACGTAAATATAGCCCGCGAATGAAAAGAGAGCCATTGTTAACCGAAGTGTAAACCTCTTCCAGCAAGGCAGAATTGATACCTTTGATACCTAAGACAGAGAATGACACTGACGCTTACATGCGGAACACCGCTTCCTCTCCCATTGGACATGAGAAAGATTTCCTTACCTGTATGCAGAATCGATAATCTGCCTACGGAGGGAGTACCCGTAGATAGTATTTTCCATTTGGAACCGAGCATACGACGTGGAGGGGAACTTGCGAAACGGGCCCTATCCACTCGAGAGGTGACCTCCGTTGTTCATAAAATAAGCTAATCTTATCTAAATTTATAAACTAACTTGCACACTCACAAGGAGGAATTTGGCGGAATCCGAATGGGGTAGTGAGATATCTCCTCGGCTTGGAAAAAGCAAGTATGATGGCTACTCGACAGGAATCTGAGAAAATACGTTCAAATAATTTTAAACTAATCTAATAAAAGGGCAATAAATCTCTCACGCAAGTGTCGAAGCATGGGATATTATCCGCGCACGAAGTGTGAGAGGAGCTCAGCTCACTTACCGCAAAGAGGCCGTTGAAAGGTTCTTAGCTTCTAAAGGTGAAGTCCAGTCTATGGCCTTCAAGAGCCTACGACGCACTTTCAATGCTGGCTGAGTAGCGCTCTTGCTAGTGAATGCGGTGACAACGGTCGCAAAGGACTCGGCCACAGACACGGTGTCCGAGATTGTGATCAAAGCCTCATGGATGACGGGAGGGAGTTATTGAGGTTTGTTTTAGGAGCCCATCTGGTGACTGCCTATTAGGAAAAAGGTCGCCGTAATCACGCTAAGGCCAAATACCAGGCTAGATTACCAAACAAAGAAACCATGCAAAAACTAAATAACAAAGATAAAAAACAAAGGCAGGGGAACAAGCAAGAAGGAAACACGCTCCTGCGTCTAGAGGAGGAAGTGCAGAAATATGCAACTTACAACGAAGATAGTAAAATAAAATGGAGGAACCCATCCTTCTCCAAAAGTCAGATAGTCCACAGGTCTGTGTATACAAGAACCCGTTTCGAGTACAAGGGACAAGCGGGAGAGATCCTGCTCGTCCCGGCATTCGGACAGGTAACGTGCGCAGAGATCTCCCAGACTGGGACATTCACCAAGAAACTACAGTCTGTGGAACAACGCAGTGGTCGTAGTAATGTGCAGAAGAGTGGCCCATCAAATGGCGGTGTGTCCCGTAAGTGTGGCCAATTAGAAGACGATAGAAAGCGATCTGAAGACGTCGCGGCATTGGTGGATTAGGTCCATGAGAACACTTGTGGTGGAATGGCATGTAACGGGCATTTCTGATCTTCTTTTCCAAGCAGGCCAGAGGTCTGCCCAGACGCATGTCTGGCCAGGTTGCCAAGTCCTCGCGGACTCTACCTGTAAGGGGCTTGGCGATTTGCCTCCCTGGCAGCCGTGCTGACGGGACTCGGCGCCTCATCCGGCCCTAGCTTAGCCTCTTCCCTTTCTTTTTGACAGCCTCAGTTTTTACTCGCTCACTTTCCCTACAACCTCTTCCACATCTTTCTTTGGTCGGCCTCTAATTTTACAGGGTAACGCTGACCAGCTTCCTCTCGCCTAACCAACCAGGATCTGGGCTGAGGCGGGAGGATACAACTTTCCAGCGCCCCTGAGCTCCATTCTGGGATGGTAGGTTTTTAAGAACCTGCTTCATCCCGAACTACACCTTACACACATAACCATTTCTCTCTCCTTTCAACCTCTATCCATTTGACGCCCAGCCCAAGGTGGAATGCCCATGCCGAAGGGCTGCCTGGTCACTGGGCGGAAAGGTGTGGTCCTAAATGGCGACAACTGGTTCTGCCGGCCCCTCGCGATGAGCGTCGGGCGATGAGCGTTTGCATCCCGTGCTATAAAAGGGGTCACCATGCTTAATGATTATTTCAAAAAAATAATAATACACTTTTTCTACTTTCCCATCCACCATCTTTGGAGCCACCCAGGGGCAGCTCCATCAAAAAAATGGAGGTCTCCGCCTCTGTGTTTTCACAGGGGACTCCACAACTATTGTATCTGAAAGGAGGTTTACTCCTGTCCTTTGCACACAGGTACAGGGAAGTACCCCTCAACCCCTTCTCTGGAGTCTCCCGGCAATTCGTGCTCTCTAGAGGCAGTCCTCTCTATGCTTTGCAAGGGACTGCCAAGAAGGCAAGCAGGCAGCCTATAATTGACCGCTCCCGGCGGGAACTGCGCGATAGGGCCAACTCCCATAGGTGGGCGAGGGAAGGCAGGTCCCGCTGGCCCATGCCTTCCAACGACATGCGGGAACGCATGATGAGCTTAGAGGGGGTTAGTGTACGTGCTCCCCCCTTCCTCTTCCCCAAAAGGGGCCAGTTTTGTGGCTAAATACAAGATAACCAGAGGTACATCGAATGGGAATTGTGATGTCTCAGGAGGATGGTGGGGGATGGCTACATGGAGGCCCCCCTTGAGATGGACATGGTCCCTGAGGTAACCCAGCTCCAGATGATAGGATCTTCCATAGGGTAAAACCCGGGCTCGTCAACATGATCCATCAGAAGAGAGCTCTAGCTAGTGTGATTGGTAGAGAGCCGAAGGTGACCCGTTTCTCGGACGGGAGCCTTCTAAGAAATGCGTCGAATCCCTCCGAGGTGCCATGAGTGTGGCAACGCACTCTAGCATGAACTTCCTGAAAGGAGTAGCATATGCGAGGGAACTCGTAGACTAATCCATAGATGATATCACCTTAGAGCTGGCCGACGATGAGGCGGTTAAGGTCGAACGTGTGATGAAAAAACACGGAGGGGACTCGAGACACACCTCTACATTCTTCGTCACGTTCGACTGTGACTAGTTCCATTAGTCGGTGCGTTTGGGTTGGTATTGCTACTGCGTGAAGGCATTCGTGCCACTGCCGCGTAGGTGTTACTACTGTCACAGCTTCGGAAATACTAGTCGCTCCTGTAGGCGCGCAAAATCTGGGTTACCCCAAGTGTGTGTAAGTTGCTCCAAGGCCATACAGAATAAGTCTAAATCATGTGTGGACAAGTGTGTCAATTGCAGAGGGAATGTACTTATACACGCGAGCAGCCCAGCGCCTCCCTCAGGCCACGCCTCTGCTCCCAAAGCTTTTACAGCGCCGGGAGTTTTGGGTTCGGCCCGTGTATACGGATCGCTCCAAGTACCAGGGGGAGGGGGTCAGTTTCCACGCCGTATCTCCTCTGTTTAAAGTTAGCGGGGCACTGCCCGGCTCTGCGTCTGTCTTCACGGCCGAGCTGGTTGCAATACATACGAGGGGCGTTCAATAAGTTTTGCGAATCGGTAGGGCAAAACAGAGGAAGGGGGATGGCTGTTTGGGGGGGTGTTAGGACAAGTTATGACAAGTCATGACCTGCAGCCACACACTCCTGCCTCGTCTATTTAAGAAGCAGTAGCTGATCGCATATCATCAGTCACAAATTCTTCAACAATGGAGAAAGTTGAGCACCGCGCAGTGATCAAATTTTTGTCCAAGGAAGGCAAGAATGCAAAAGAGATCCATGAATGCATGGTTGCAGTGTACACCGACACCGCCCCTTCCTATGCAACCATTGCTCGCCGGAAAGGGAGTTCCGCCATGGTCGTGAGTCCCTTGAAGATGACCCCCTTCCAGGACGTCCGTCAAACGTGACCAACGAGGACAATGTGGCCCGTGTGCAGAGGATGATCCTCGAAAATCGACTAGGGAAGGTCGAAGAAATTGAGCGAGAACTTGGAATATCACCTGGAAGTGTTATCAACATCATCCACGGCAATTTGGCTATGACCAAGGTCTCTGCCCGTTGGGTTGCTAGAAACCTCACGCCCCATGATCAACTTTAGCGTCGTCAAAGTCCACAAGGCCAGACTTGCACAAGCTGCCCTGCGCGAGTGCGGATTCGAGGAGCTCAACCATCCTTCCCTACAATCCAGATCTAGCCCCTAGCGACTACTTTTTATTCCGCCAGCTCAAGGCAGCACTGCATGGACGCTGGTTTGGGGACAATGAAGATGTCCAGCTCGCGGTCCAGGAGTGGATTGAACAGCAGTCGGGACATTTCTGGTTGTTGGGAATTCGAAGCCTCAGGGACAAGTGGCGCAAGTGCATTAAAGTCGAGGGTAGTTATATTGAAAAATGATAAAATACTTTTCCTCATATCTCGTTTCCTTATATCCGAATTGCAAAACTTATTGACCGCCCCTCGTAGCTCAGTACGAGAGATAACTCGACGTGCGATTCACAAAGCGCCCTAAGCGCTCTCGTTATATTGGAATGTCAGCATCCCCTGGTTTGCGATCGTCTTGACGCCACGGTTTAGGCAAGCCGTGCGGATGACGAGATTATCTTCTGCTGAGTTCCTGGACATGTAGGAATTGCGGGGAATGAGTGCGCCGATGAGGGCGCCAAAAAGTCCGCGAGGACTGTGCGACCAGACCAACCTTTTGCTCTTCCTCACACTGATTACATGGCAAGAATACGGGCAGCTCTCCCGGCTGCTTTGCAAAGAAGATTGGAGACGGTCCAGGGGAACTTAAAGTTGCGTATCATTGTGTAAGTGAACCTACCCCTCAATGCCGTGGTGGCTTCAGGTTGCTTTCTGTCGTCTCCGAATTTGATACACTAGCGGGACGCACTGCCATTTGATGGAGCGCTCGCCTGCACCATCCTGTGAGGAATGCGTTGTCCCCCAGACTGTTCGGCACATTCTTGTTGAATGTCCCAGTTTGGGTAATCTCCGCGCACGTTACCTATCCTGGTACCGGGACGAGCATGGTCGCTACTGCTTGTCCCTTGTACTCTGGACGGATTCGTGCACACCGACTTGTGGAATTTACCAGTTTTTGGAGGAGGCTGGCCTCCTCGACGCTATTTAATTGTTCTTGTAGGTCGCACGTTCCTGCGCCGGGGAAAGGCGGGCCTATCCCCAACGCTGGAGCCCGCTTGCTTGTTATCTTTTTGCTCTGTTTTCTTTTTTTTTCGTTATTTTTGGGGGGGGGTCTTTAGTTTTTTATCGTTGTTATTTATTTATATATCGTTATTTATTTATTAATATAGCCTAGTAGTAGGCTTTGGTATGCACGGCGACGTATGCCCAAAGTAGGCAGTCGCCAGATGGGTTCCTAAATTAAAAAATATATATATCCTCGCGGACTCTTTGGCACCCTCATTGCGCATCAATTCCCGCAATTCCAACATATCCAGGAACCCAGCAGAAGATAATCTTGATATCCCCATGGCTCGCGACAACCGTGGCAAAACGGATACCAGGAAACGGGATGTGGAGATTACAATGCCCTGAGAGCGCTCAAGGCGCTTTGTAATTCGTCATAGATCATATTCCGGTCTCCACACCAGACCGACGCGGTGGCAATAGTAGCACCCCCGCGGCAATGGCAAGACTGCCTTCACTCGTTAGCAATAAGAACAGGCAGTCTGTTACAATCGAGCTTGACGTAGAGTGTAAGTTTGGATCTCTCACGATTGACCTTGACTGATCCTTCGTCAGCCACCCATTTGATGATGTCTTTCTTTTAAGGCCAGAAATTATGGCAGAGTGCGTTATCACACTCAACGGTGAACCATCGAGTTAGGGAAAGACACTAATAATGCCGCCTGAGCAGAGTCCGCCGCATTCGCCAGAAGGCTCCCCTTCCGAGAAATGGGCCCTTTCGGCTCTCTACCAGTCAATCTAAAAAATATCTAAAAAATAACAACAGCAAATGCAGACAACACATCCAAAGAACATTAATTTTTTTTACGACAAATGACTTGAATGCCATAAAAAACGAACACTAAAATCCATAACAACAAAAACAAAACAAACAACACGAAAATAATGAAAATGATAACCCTGATCACTTGGCGCTTTGCCTCCCTCTGCAAATCTCTCACACTACTTTCTCTTTTAACCACTTTTGTTTCCGTCTATCTACCACAAACCCTTTTGTTCCGACAGACACACAGCCACCCTTACACCAATTTATTATATCTAAAAAGCGCTAAAACTAGTGTGACCTCTTACCCATTAAATCGGATTATGGTAGGTGCCTTTTCGTATTCCTAGTAGGCCCCTGAGAAAGGAAAGGGGGCCCCGTAGCAAGTGGAGCGTCGACGGAGGTAACTCTGCAAAAGAGGGTAAGGATGAAACTCCCGAACAAGTCAAAAAAGAGAAATAATCGCCTCCCACCGCGAGAAGAGTCTTGGAGGGTCACTGAGAAATCACAGCGGAGCACCTCCGTCCCACAGGTGGAATTTGCGAGGGTGCCTCCCAAGAGGGAAAAGGAATAACCTTCTAAGCCGCATTCATAGGAATGGATCCCCTTGACCCGATAGAGCGCTGCTGTGTTTTAGCTCCTCCTCCTCCGCCCCAAACCCAATGTCAGGAGAGGAGTGAGAAAGAGGGAAGTAGTCTGAAATGCTGACGGAACTGTTGAAAAACCATGGAATGTCTGCCAACACACGCTAATTTATGACTTTTGTGACCTTGGTGGGCTTTATCCCGCGTCCACCAGCTTGCGCCTATCTCCGCCACAGGGAGGTACCCTGTATAGCCTGTTACAATTGGGACCCGGAGGGGTGGCCCGTCCTCCCGGCCTGAGTGCCAATTAGGGAGGCCCCGTCACTGGGTTGACTTGAACTCTCGGATGGGGCCTCGAAATTTGTTGGTGCACTTTCCCCTCGCCCCCCCCCCCCCCAGCACTATTTTACCTTTTCATTATTATCATAAGTTATTATTATTAGCATTGTTAGTTTTATAATTATTATTATTATTAGATTGTTATTAGCATTATTTATTATTATTTAATATTTATTATTATTAAATTGTAGTATTAATTTTGTTATTATTTAGTTTGATTTTTATATTAGTATTTATTATGCTATACTATTATTATTATATGCTAAAAGTACATTGGACATTGGACATTGGACATAATAAGTGAGAAATATAGTAGTAGAGGGTTTTAGTAGGAGAAATAGTGGGGAAATAGGGAAAAATATAATAGGAAAGCGAAAAACGAAAGGTAGAATGAAAGACAGATCCCTGGTGAAAGGGTATCACTGGCTTTCTTTGCGTTTTGGTTTGTTTTTTTTTTGATAGCATATGACTATACTATCTGATGAATGCGGTGGGCATTCGAGCCTTTGTATTAATACATTGTATCTTTACGTGGCTTTTGGAAGATTTTCATCTTCAGTTCTGGGTGTTTTACACCTAGATTTGGATTTTTTGGTGTTGTTTATATGTTTTTGGCGATATTTTCGCGCAAAAATTGGGGAAGTGTTATTTAAAACCAAATTAAACAAGTGTTAATTCGGTGGCTAAACTCGTTTGGCTTTGTTCATGTTTTTTGTGTTATGACTGGGGGTTATTTAGTATTTAAGTGAACTTAGGGTCGACGTTAAAGTCATTCGGTAGTCTACTGCTTTTGAAACTAATTGATCGTCTTAAGTTAGGTAAAAAGTCGAAGTCGATGTGCTCCAGTACAAACTCGGGGGGGAGGTGCCGGTGCACCTTGTCCCAGATTTTGGTTGCTCTTAGGTGAAGCTCCACGTTTATGGGGGTCATCCCCAGTTCACCATGGAGTTCACTCTGCCTTCTCCCTTCTCTCCTTCGGGCTCCCGTAATGATATATACTGCCTTATTCTGGACTCTTTGCAGTTTAAGGACTTGGGTCTTGGAAACTACGTTTATAGGGATCGGGGGGTACAGGAGTTTTGAGCGAATGCACGCATTGTAGATCTTTAGTTTGTTGGAGGTACTCAGGTTTACGAATTTGAAAAATTCGCCCAAGTCCCTCCGTGCATTCTGTGTAGTTCTCGCTACATGGCTCCTATACCCACCGGTCGTAATTTGTAGTCCCAGAACCGTGCCCTCCGTGCGGTATGGGATGCGTGCACCCCCCACACGGATGTCTGCCAGAGTCCTTCGGAATAATGGAATTACACGGAACTTTTGGGCATTGGTGGATATCTTCCATCTTCTCTCGAAGGAGTTGATGTTTTCGATTTCCACTGCCGTACTTCGTGCCATGAAATTCGCATTCCGATAAGGCCCCGTACATATCATCGTTATATCATCCGCAAATTGGACGTATAAGGAACCCTCAGTCAAGGGTTGGGGAAGGTCTATAGTGTAGATGTTATAGAGCAGGGGAGAGATGCACCCGCCTTGGGGCACCCCCGCCTCGAGTTCGAACTCAGGGCCGCTGTAATTTTTTATACTCAAAAACGCTCTCCTCTCCATCACATAGTCACAAAGAATCCTCTTAAGTATGGGATTGAGGCCTAGTTGAAGGATCTTATATTGTAGGCCTCTCCTCCATACCTTGTCAAAGGCCTTTTTGACATCGCGTAGCACCAGATTTGCATGGCGTTTCTCTGATTTTACTTTTGCCAACTTCTCGGTAATTACGGCTAGCGCCGTGTCTGTTCCTCGCTTCGCACGGAAACCATGTTGTTGGATGTTATGAGAGTTATTTCTCTCGAGGAACATGTTTACCCTGTTGGCCAATATCTTCTCCAAGACTTTCCCTGAAAATTCTAGGAGAGATATGGGCCTGAAGTTAGCTGGACTGTCCGGTGGTTTACCGGCTTTTGGAATGAATATCATTTTCGCAACCTTCCAGTGGTCAGGGAAGTATCCCACGTTTAGGCATGCGTTCATGATATTCATGAGCCCCAGTAGGATATTGGGCGGGGCTCGAATAAAATTCTCCTTCGTCAGTCCTGTACGCCCCGGTGCTCGCTGTCGGAAGGATTTTAAGGTCATAGAGAGTTCCTCGGCAGTAATTCTACCGCCGAGTCCCTCCATTTCCCTGTTCTGTGATACGCAATGATGAGGATGCGTTCTATGTATTTGGTCATTCAGGTCGTTAATAATTTCGTTTTCGAAGTCCAAATCGAAGTCATCATTCTCTTCCGGGGAAATCTTAAAGATAGATGCCCAAAAGAGTCTGAATTCCTCTTCGATTCTTTCCACGTCAGAAATTTCAGTGTCGTCACGTATAAGTTTAACAGTCCTTGGTGGTTGTCCGCCTTTAAGTCGTTTTACCGTCTGCCAGAATGTACGTGAGTCAGTTTCTACATTCAGTCCGTCAATCAAATTATTCCAGAGTACACTCTGCTGGTCCCTTATAAGAGTCATTAGTTCGTCGCGTATGAGTCGTGTTTGTCGGTGTGTGTTAATGTTGGGGCCAGTGAGGTTTACTTCATCGATCCGTTCCTTATATTCCCTCGCGAGGGTTTTCATTCTAGGGGTCCATGAGGGGGCAGGGAGAGTTTTATACTTAACTCGGGGGATGGCTTCCTTGTCGGCTTTTAATAGTTTTTCATTTAATTTATCCAACTCCTCGTCAATTTCTTCAAGGGAGGCATCATTTAAGGGTTCTGGGTTATAATTTTCGAGGAGTTGATTATACTTATCCCAGTCGGCTCGAGCATAGCTCTTTCGCTCTGGGATAGGGATTTGAATGGGGGAGGTTGAGACTTTAATAAGGATAGCCTGGTGATCGCTGGGAATAGGGGGGCCCGGCTCAATGAAGTAATTATAAGGGAACATATTGCTGGTTAGCACAATATCAGGTTTTGTTGCTGACCTGTGAGTAATATATGTGGGGAAGTCTGGTCCAATTCTAGTCATAATGTTTCTATCAATAAGTGTCTCAAGATTCCTGCCTGCTGGGTTGGTCGACGTATAACCGGAGGCAGCGCTTCTTGCATTGAGGTCACCGGCAAAGAGAACGGTTCTGCCGTGACCACATAAC
Organism: Ceratothoa steindachneri; assembly: GCA_963969495.1. Lineage (NCBI taxonomy): Eukaryota > Metazoa > Arthropoda > Malacostraca > Isopoda > Cymothoidae > Ceratothoa > Ceratothoa steindachneri. Next base: position 61,924,020 of record OZ018319.1, read on the forward strand.
TGCAAGAAGTTTGGGAGGGGCAAATACCCTCTCCTTGGGGGTTGGTACCCCGTTGCCAGGACCAGGGGTCCCACTGCCGTACGGACCTCCACAGCAAGGTAAGATTCGTCGAGTCCACTTATTGATCTGAAGTCAAGACCTCTTTTCACAGCTATGGCGCATCCGTCAAAACGTTCTCCGCTGTGATTTTTGGTCAAGACTTCGTAGGGAAAAATTTTTATCTGATTAGCGTCGTTTATTCCATGTTCAGAAATAAATATAACGTCTGTGTCACTTTGTCTTAATACGTTTCCGTATAATATTTTTTTGTTTGTCCATCCGTCAGAGTTCAAATGTAAAATTTTTAGAGTCGTCATTTTGTAGTTCACTTAAGGGTTTTCGAGTGTAATATGATGTTTTAGGACTTTATTCTCTTACGAGTTTAGGTCCTTGTGGAGTGTTTGGGGGCGTTATGGTTTTTCCTGTACGTTTCTTTCTGTATTCGCCGTCGGTTAGGGTGATAAAAGAGTCCGGAGTCAGTTTTATCAGGCCTTGGAGTAAAGCCTCCTCGACCTGTTTTTCACTGAGTTCGTCCGAGGTGAACTCCCATTTGTATACTCCGGCTATTAAGCCTTCGGATACGTCAAGGGCATCCATCTCCTTAGGAAAAGGGGACCTTTCGGCAGCGAATACCTTCAAGTTAATTTTTCTTGAATGGTATGCGTGCCTGGATTCCCTCTTACAAGAAGAGGACGATCTCGGGCGTCTCTGGGGCTGCGAGGTTTTTCGTGAGCGGGGCGAACGTGCCCCTCCCTCGGCTCTCGCAACTCCAGTCTCCGTGCTCTCGTTATTCACTTTTTTTGTGGGTGTGGTTGCGTGGGTATTTTTGTTTTTTGTGGTGTCTTTGAGTTGTTTATGTTCCGTGCGTGCTTTCGCAGCCTGGATCCTGGGGTCTCTGGAGGAAGCTGAGGTTGTGGCATTACTGGGGGTTGGGAGATTCTGACAATTAGTCTCGCACTGGGGTTTGAGACTAATTTTCAGGATCTCTTCTGACCGCGGGTTCGAGGGGAACCACATACTCTCCATTCCATTATTGGTTAGCATCTTATTAAGCTCATCTGCAAAGCACCCCGGGGAGGAGAGATTCGCAATATGAGCATAATATATGCAACACATAATTTTAGTCGAGTTTTCATTCTCGACGTGGAGATATGTGGGGTTCGCTTTAGACTCCGCTACCGCAGCTTTTGCGACCTTAGCATAAGTAGTATTAGCTTTCCTTTCTTCGTCGGTTCGTTTTTGAGCGGCTTTATTTTTTAGGATCTGTTTTTTGATGGGGCAGGCCATGGAGAGTGTCTTATGTTCCCCCGCGCAGTTCAGACACTTCATGGTGGTGCTTTTACAGCTCCTCCAGAAGTGGTTGTCCGATGCACAAATGGAACATAAGGTAGCATTCCCTTTGGGGCAGTTGGCTGTGGTGTGCTCCTCATACTTATAGCATTTGAAGCACATCTGGAGGTCGATAAACTCCTCACGTTCGATCTGCTCGGGGCAGATTCGAACGTTAAAGAGGAGCATACCGCACTCCGTAGCCTTAACCGCCATTGCCGAATCAGTGAACACTATCTTAAAGACATGCGTGTAATCCTTAAATTTAAGGATTTCCGCAATTTTAGCCCAGGGGTGGTTTTTTTCAACCTCAGCATGAATTTCTTCAATGCTGTGGCTGCCTACCCAAGGATCGAGGCGTCTAAGAATTATGCTGCGATGTGTTTTTATCTGTGGAGGCGTGTGGGGTCTTAGGTTAATCTTTTTCAACGACTCTGCCGCTTTTTGAGAGGTGAGGACCTCGCAGTCACTCTCCTTTTGGCAGATAGCCGAGTAGCCATTGTGAGTATCGATGAGGCGTACTAAGGTTACCCCTAGTTCCCCATGGGTTATCGCGAAGACTTCTCCCCGATCTGGCTTGGGGCCATCGGAGAGAGTCCTCAGCGGTATCCGCCGAGTCTCCCTCATTTAAATCTCCATTTCCGCATGGGAGCTGAAGAAATAAAGAAGTTACGAAGACTCGGGGTGTGTGGCTGTGTTCGTGTGTGTGAGTACGTGATATTTAACACCGGTGAGAAAGAATAGATAAAAGAAGTAATCCTTGTCCAAAACAAAAAAAAAAACCCGATCAAAATGGCACTTTACCTTGGGTGCAGGCGCTTTTCGAGGGCCTGCAGGTCTCCGGTCCACCACAAAGGGAGTCCGGGGTGGAAAATGGAGGGGGAGGGCGGAAACAAGTTCACCCTCGCTACCGAAGCACGAAGCGAGCGAAATTTCACTTTTTACGTATAGGAACGCAATGAGAAATTCGTACGTACGCCGATTCAGAACTCCTGGGTGAGCAATCACTAAAATGCGCGAAAACACTATTCACAAAACGTAAGCGAAAACAAACTTAAGGTTGGCTTTTTCAAAAGTCACGAGTGAGAAGGGCAAGACTAACTCCGGCAAGCAAAGCAGTCGCTAAAAGTACAAAATTTAATAAAAGTACATAATGTATTAAAAGTACAAAATCTGCTTACTAAAAGTATAAAATGTACTAAATGTGCTAAACATACAAAATGTACTAAAATTATAAAATGTACTAAAATTACTAAAAATTGTTCAATGTACTAAAAGTATAAAATTTTTATAAAAGTAAAACATTTAATAAATGTACTATATGTGCTAAAAGTAGTATATGTGGTAAATGGTATACATGTACAAAATGTGCTAAATAACAAAATGAACTAAATGGACCCAAATTAGTAAAGTACTAAATGTGCTAAATAACAAAATGTACTAGATTGGCCCAAATTAATAAATGTACTAAATGTGTTAAAGTACGAAATGTACTAGATGGGACAAAATTAATATATGTACTAAATGTGCTAAAGTATATAATGAACTAGATGGGCCAAAATTAATATATGTATTAAAAATACTAAATGTTCTAAAAGTACTAAATGTGATCAAAGAAAAAATGTAATAAATGCACTAATAGTACTAAAAGTAGTGAATTTAATCAAAATACTAAATGTACTGATAATCACATTTTCTGGTGACTAAGATTTCTCTGCCAATTTTAATTCGTTTTTTCATGCTGATTTCAAATATATAATCCATTTTTACCTACATGCTATAGTTAATCTGTAATCTCTATTTTCTCGTTTCCCCGAAAACTGCCCTCCGGACGGACAGAGAGGGTGCTTGTAGAAAGCAAATACTTCACAGTACATAGTAGTAAGATAGTAATAAGTGTTATTGTGCAAAATATTGACATTATTGTTTCTTTTTTCAGGTCTCATGTTAGAGTAAAGACTTCGTCAAGAGGAAAATGCGTTAATGATCCAGACACTTTCTGCTACATATGTGACTGTTACATGCTAGTTCGTCAAAGGCGCAATATATCAAACTTTGTGATCCGCACTTATAAAGCATATTTTGATGTTCCTCCTGGCGATCAAGATAAGAATGGGCCCCAAATGCTGTTTGCCATAGTTGTGTGGAACATCTTCGTGAGTAGATGAAAGGAAAGAAAAATGGTCTTCCCTTTAGAATCCCCATGGTGTGGCGAGAGCAAAAGGATCTTGTTTCGGACTGTTATTTTGGTCTGGTAAATATTAAAGGGATTGGCAAGAAAAATCGGCACAAGTTCGACTACCCCAACATTCCCTCGGCGATCCGGCCAGTACCTGATTTTGAGTCTTTACCATTCCGATTTTCAGTGGATATACTTCTTCCGAGGATGAAAATGATGTACCTGATATGGACGTCCACGGAATGGATTCAGAGTCTGCAGATTTATCATCAGATGCTAAACAGGCATTAGCTTCTCACTGTTTCAATCAAGAGGATTTGAATGACTTGATACGTGATTTGGCGCTGTCCAAGAAAGCTGCAGAACTTTTAGCCTCCAGGTTGAGTGAAAGACATATGCTTTACAGGTCAGCACGGGTATCTTATTACCGAAGAAGGGAGAGTACATTTGTTAAGTATTTCTCTGAGGACAAACAATTTGTATACTACCACGATGTTCCTGGTCTGTTTACCGAGTTGGGAATTAGCACATATAGCCCTGCTGAGTGGAGACTGTTTCTGGATAGCTCCAAGTGTAGCCTCAAGTGTGTCCTTTTTCATAATGGCAATGACTTTGCTGCAGTTCCTCTCGTTCACTCTGTTCATCTGCGAGAAACTCACGATGACATAAAAATGATCATGGATTTACTTAAGAACCATGAACACAAGTGGATCATATGTTTAGACCTTAAGATGGTCAACTTCCTCCTTGGCCAGCAGAAGGAATATACAAAGTTTCCATGCTATATCTGTATGTGGGACAGTCGAGCCCGTGGCAAACACTGGTCTTCAAAAGATTGGCCAGTTCGGGAAACTTTGGAAGCAGGAATGCCAAACATTGTTAATGAGCCAATCGTAAGCCAAGAGAAGATCGTTTTCCCTCCACTTCATCTCAAAGTGGGGTTGATGAAGCAGTATGTCGAGGCGGTGAGCACTGACAATGATTGTTTTCAGTACAGAGTATCTGCATTTCCTGCTTTGTCATACCAAAAAATAAAAGTAGGAGTATTTGATGGTCCCCAAATCCGAAGACTTCTGAGTGATTCTAGATTCGTGAACACCATGAGTGAAAAAGAGAAGGCATCCTGGCTCTCATTTTCTGCCGTTGTTCGTAACTTATTGGGAAAAAAAGCGCATAATTACGAGGATCTGGTTACTAATATGTTTTTAGCATATCGTGATCTGGGATGCAACATAAGTGTGAAGCTGCATTTCCTAAATAGTCACCTCGACCGATTCCCAAAGAATCTTGGGAGCCGTGAGCGACGAACAAGGGGAACGCTTTCATCAGGATTTGACTACGATGGAAGAGCGCTACCAAGGTGACTGGGATAGACACATGATTGCGTACTACTGCTGGACCATTAGAAGAAATCAGCCAGAGAAGACTTACAAAAGAAAGAGTTACAAACGCAAATTTTTGCCCGATTGAAATCAAGAAGAGGTCCTCCAGCCTGATGTGGGGTCATTAATAAATTAGCACCTATTTGATTACAGTATTTGTAATCCTAATGTGTAATTCAAGTTTTTTCTCATATGCAATAAAATGTTTGTGCAAAAAAACCTGTTTTACTATAAATAACGCAAAAGGATGATTCAAAATTACTTCAGGGCATGATGATAAGCGTTATAAAATGAAAATTATTGTATAATATTAGTTATTGATATAACGAAAAATCTGTAGCATTTAGAGAGATTCTGATTTCAAATTTGATTTAGTATGCTTGAATTAGGTATGAAAATGTACTTTTGTCAATTCACTAAATACATTGTTCCCCAGTGTAATCTACCATTCGAGAACCAAAAGATGAGTTTACATAGTTTGCGTTTCTACTCGAAGTGTTGCGCGTCAAATCAGAGCTGATTATTTATGTTTGCTCTCAGTCTACTGACGTTAATCAACCAGAAAGGATCTGAAGAGATTGAGATGATTAGGATTTGGGCAGAGAACAATTCGAAAGAGGTTTTTGTACTCAAAGGTCAAACAATTGATAGAGAGTGGCTCTGTTTCTTCCTGAACCAGTATTTAGTCATAGTCAGTGGTACGTCGCTATTTCAAGAACACGCAGACAGATGTGAAAGTTAGTGTTGGAATTTGACAAGCAAGGAAGGAAATGTAACAAAACTGTGACAAAGAACGTAGTATGCAAAGAAATAATAAAACAACTGTGAGCAAGAATGGAATGAGCAAAATATCTAAGTGTCCATTATGTAGTGAGCTTATATACGATTTATATTTTTTAAATAAATTTATCATTAAATATATATTCCGTGGAATTTCCACGGGTCCCGCTAGTTATTATTATTATCATTAAAACTAGACACAACGTTTTCTCCCCACACTTTGCTCCAAGATGAATGTTTCAACCAGTACAGTTCTATCCAGTTGCCTTGGTCTCTTGGTGGACTACCTGCCATCCTAGATTTACTTAGAACTAAGGTATGATAATAATAAGTGACCTTCTACCCTACTCGTTAGTGGACTCGATTATCTCTACTTCTCTTTATTACATACCCTCCTGCCCCTTTTATATGCTGGCTGCCGGCGTACTTTCGTCCTTTTATGAGGTCTCTACTTGCTGCGAGGGCCGAAAGCTCCCTGGCTAGGCAAGGTATTAGGTACCAGGTGTACTGGCCGTCGACTCTGTTTACCTTCGTCGAGTACACATATAAGGTGGTTACGCCGGCACCATCCTTTATGGTCGAAGTTCCAGGACAATTTTGCCTAAATCGCGGGCCAGGTAAGCAAAGCCCATCAACGCTGGACCACAACCGATTGTATGTCAATGATCACATTCTGGAATTTCTGATCCTATAGCGACTTTTGTCTATACCTCCCCACTCATAGGGAGGTCATAGTATTTACTTTCCATTAGGCCGCATTTATCTTATATTTATCATGGTGACAACTCAAAGCAATAGTGGAAAAGCGCCTGGATATCCGCTTGTAAGCGTGGCCTTGCCCCCTCTAGGTATCGGAGAAGATGAGGGAAATTGAGGAACCCCTTTGACCGATGGAGAGGCTCCCATCTCACCATCGCCATGAGGCAAAATATGGCATTGAGGTTTCCCCATTGCCATCTTGAGAGCCGCTTTCGGGCAGCTTCACCTCTGAAAAGAAGGTGCCCCCCCACACCCCTGTGCTGTTTTACGAGTCCTTCCGACCATCTTATAGTGGAATGTAGGCTTACTCCTCTTATAAGCCTAATCAGGCATGCTGAGATTCCCTCACCCCCTCCTGTGTAGTTGCCAATGGATGACTACATCTTTCGACAAATTGTAATCTCCCTATTCTATCACAGAGGACTGTCAAGAGAGTAGGCAAGGGAGCGAGAGAAAGGAGGACGCGTAATGCCGTGCCCCCTGCAGTCTTGTAATCAGGCATCTTGAAAATGTGGATGCGGGGGTCGGCGTGACTGCCTTCCTCTCTTCCACTATGGACGCCGGTTTGCTGCCAGATATTTAACTGCGACGGTAAATATATCGAATGGGATCTATGATACTTGGGGGGATGGCCCCATGGAGGCCGCGTTGAGATGGCCATGGTCCCGGACGTGTCCCAGCCCCATACGGTAGGATCAGTTTGGCACCTGGATTCAGTGCTAAACACCGAGCCTGAGTCCGCCCCTGCGAAAGCTGTTCCTCGGATGGCTCTGGCCTCCGAGGACTCACAATGAGAGGAGGGACCTCCTTTCCCAGCTAAGACCATCTTCATCTACGAAAAAAATCCCTCTGATGCCGGTCCATCCGGCCTAGAGGCTTCCTCCGGTGATGGATAGAAGCGGGTTAATTTCCGAACGACCCCTCCCAAAAAGAAAAGAAGCAAGAAGAGAACTAAAGGTTTCTCTCCCTCCGCGTGGGTTCCGGGGACGGAGGTGTCCACTGCCGTATTGGCAAGGGACCATGCCAAGATCGGCAGGTCCGACCCCGATGAGCCTGAGGCGGGGCAGGGGGGGTTTCGAGACACAGATTAAAGTCGCAATTGAGCTGAGCAGGCCCTCAATTAAGTCGTGGATCATCATTGGGTTACTACGTGGCGTTTACGAGACCGCTGGCTTCAAACGGTTTTTGGTTAATCGGTCTACTGGTGGTAGGATGTTGGACAATGGCAACAGCATGCATCATAGGAGACCATTAGATAGCCTAATTGGTATCGCTACTGCGTGCCCGTTATTATCGCTACCGTGTGTGAAATGTTTCGTGCCACCGTCACGGAGGTCCTACTATTGCCAGCGTTTGGCCATACGTAGACGTGACAAGTTGGGTTTATTCCAAACTCTGTTTAAGTTGCTTTAAGGTCCACACGATAAATCCAGATCGTGTAAGGCAAAGTGTTTCAAGTGCGGAGAGCCGCACTCCACTTATTCGACCCCGTAAGGGGCGCGGCGATTTGCCATCCTGGCCGCCGTGCTGACGGGATCCAGCGCTCCGTCCGGCCCTAGCTTAGCCACTCTTCCTTCCTTCAGATAGCCTGTGTTTCTCCCCTACTTCATCGCTTTTCAGAAAACCTCTCCCACAACTTTCAATGGTCAGCCTCTAATTTCACAGGGTAGATGCTGACCTTCTTCTCAAGTCAACCGTCCCGGATCGGGGCTGAGGGGGGAGGGAACAATGTTCCCTAACCCCTGAGCTCCGGTTCGGGATGTTTTTTTTAACAACTTGCTTCATCTCCACCCATACCCTCCTCACATCCCTTTTCCTCTCCTCTTCACATTCTATCCATTTTTAAGCCGTGTCTAAGGTGGAGCCGCCATGCCGATGGACTGCCAGGCCACCAGGCGGGAGAGGTGGTCCAAAATGGCGGCGCATGGCTCTGCCAGGCCTGTAAGCACCTCTTGCAGTGCGGGCAACTGCAAGAGGTAATGAGCTATTGCGTCCCGTATACAAAAGAGGGTCACCATGCCCATGTATGAAAAAAAGGCAAAAAAAACCCAACCCTAATCTTCCCCTGAAACAGCGACGGAGCCGCCCTCGAGGAGCTCCAGCAAAAAAATGGAGGTATCCCCCCCTGTGCTTGCACATGAACTCTCCATATTTCTCTAACCGGAGAGGAAGCTTACTCCTCTCCTTCGCCTACGGGTGCAGGGGACTCCCCCTCACCCCCTTCTCTAGAGGTGCTTTCGGGCCCCTTCCCTTTTCCAGCGGCAGTCCCCTGTTTTCTTTCCAAGGGGACTGCCAAGAAAGCCAGCAGGCATCCCATTGCCGACCACCCCTCGTGTAAGCGGCTGGGTAGGGCAAACCCGCTTAGGGATGAGAGGGAAGCCAGGCCCCTTCGGTCGCTTCCCTCAAAAGACCTGCTGACAAGAATTTTAAACCTTGCCGGGGTCAAGGCCTGTGCCTCCCCACTAAAGACTCATGACACTGCCAAGGGGACCTGCGATGTCCTGGGAGGGGATGGCCAACTGGAAGCCCCTCCTGTGATAGGCATGGTCCTTGAGGAAGCCCAGCCTCAGACGGTAGGGTCTTCCATTAGGGAGAATCCGAGCTCGGCGCCAAATACCGAGCCCGAATCCACCCCTATGCAAGGTACTCCTCAAACGGCTGTGCACTCTGAGGAAGTACAAGGAGGGGAGTGATCTTCCCCGGATGGTGCCCCTGTGACCACCAGGACCTTCTCTATTTCAGCAGAAGGACCTGGCTGAGGCCGGTCCATCTGGCCTAGGGGCTTCTACCGGCGGAGGTGAGGAGCGGGTTCCTTCCCCGCCCTCCTCTCCGAAAAAGAAGACAAGAAAGATAAAAAGACTCGGGGCTCCTCTCCATCCGCGGGAGCTACGGGGACGGATGGGTCTGCTGCCACTCTGGCAAGCGATCAAGCCAAGATCGGCACATCCGGACCCTCTGCCCCCCCGAGTACGGAGCTCCTGACCATGACAAAGACCAAAAGTGCACAGGGCGGAGCCTCGATAACATCGCGGCCCCTCATTCAGATGTTACCTGGCGTTTTCAAGCCCGCTAGCTTCAAACGCTTCCTCGTTATTCGCTCCACTGATGGCACCATGTTGTCCAAGAGCAACATGATCCATCAGAGGAGAGGATTAGCTAGTGCAATTGGTAGAGAGCCGAAGGTGACCCGTTTCTCGGAAGGGAGCCTGCTGGCGAATGTGACGAATTCCGCCGAAGCGGCCAAGATAAGTGCTCTTCGGACACTTCATGGCACCCTGGTGAGTGTGACGCCGCACTCTACCATGAACTTTGTGAAAGAAGTAGTTTATGCGAGGGAACTCGTTAACTACTCCATTGAGGACATCACCTTAGAGCTGGCAGACTATGGGGCGGTCAAGGTCGAACGTATGATGAGAAAACAGACTTACCCCTACACTCTTCGTCACGTTCGAAGGTGACAAGCTCTCTGATTCGGTGCGTGCCGGTTGGTACCGCTAACGCGTGAAGGCATTCATGCTACTGCCGCGGTGGTGCTTTTACTGTCACCGCTTCGGCCATACGAATCGCTCATGTAGAAGTGCAAAGTCGGCACCACCTGAAGTCTGTGTAAATTGCTCCAAGGTCACGCACGATAAGTCCAAATCGTGTGTAGCCAAGTGTGTCAATTGCGGAGAGCCGCTCCCTATTTCTTCGAAGCAATGTGGTGCATATCTCCTGGAGAAAGAAATCCTGGCCGTTCAGGCCTAGGATCGAAACTCATTTGTCGAGGCTGGGGAATTGGTGCTGGCGCACCCGACTCTGCCTTGGACGTCATATGCCTCAATAGTAAGAAAGGCACCCTCTGCTCCTGGCACATCCACGCCAACGAGCACAGTTGTTTCCGCGCCTATTCGGAGCCCTTCTGCGGGCTATACCGAACCCGGGCGCTCCCCTGGTAATGCTGGAGGCAAAAAGGGTTCATACGTAGCCCCGGCTAAAACCAGAGCTCCCCCGTCTTCCTCCAGCGTGACCGTTTCCCGTAAGGCAAAACAGCCACGCGCCTCCAACGAGTCGTTAGACTCACAGGAGGCAACACCCCTGAAGATGGTCGCTAGGCCATCTTCCGGGGTTCCTGAAGCTGTCCCCCGAAAGGAGGACAGCAACAAAGGAGCTTCGGCTCCTTCGCTCATGCCCCGAGGTGGAGCAAGTGGCTCGGAGACGGTGGTTCCTCGAAAAGGAGGCCCCCCACCTCCGAAGCCGCAACGCCCGCCTAAGGTTTCGAGGCGAAGGGAGGAAAAGACTCGCATGGCGAGTCCAACCTCCTCCAATAAGTCCTCGAAGGCGACAGCGCCTTCAGCGCTTTGTCCGGCCAACAGCGCCCGGGGTTCTGCCCCCAGGAAGCGTACGGCTATTCCCGTGAGGGTCTTCAGTTCGGGGAGGGCCCACGCGTCTCCTCAGAGATAGGCCTGGAGGACATATTCCTTCAATGGAATTGCCGTGGACTCCGGGCCAACTGGGAGGAGCTGCGGAGGCTCGTCTCGTCCCGTTCCCCGTTAGCTATCTTTTTGCAGGAGACCATGCTAGGCGCGTGCCCCCTGCCTGCCCTCCCGGGGTATAAGGGTCTTGCGACCCCACCACCGCGGGATGGCCGGGCTGGGGGATGCGCGGTTTACACCCGGCCTGATGTCTCCGTTCTTCCTTTCTCTTTAAAAAAACCCTTTCAGGCAGTGGCTGTGCAGCTGCACCTAGATAGGGGGGACTCCAGCCGCGTCGTGGCACGGTTGCCAAGGCTCTATCTCTTGCTTGGAGATCTGAACGGCAGGCATCCTCTTTGGGGAGATTATTCCATAAATCCCAGGGGACAAGTCCTTGCCGATCTGATCGAAGAGCTTGAGATGGGTGTCCTAAACGTGGATGAGTTTACGCATCACTGTCCGAGAACCGCTTCATTTTCTTGCCTTGACCTATCTTTGTGCTCTTCGGATGCACAGCCTGATTTTGATTGGGGAGTGGTCGATGACCTCCATGGTAGTGATCACTTTCCCATTCAAATATCATTTTCAGGGCATCTGTCGCCTGAAAGACCACCTCGGTGGTGCTTGGCGCGGGCGCGGGGGCCTGCATTTCAGGAAATGACTGAATTCTCTATCTCAGTCAAGGAGTTTAGGTCGGTAGATGAGGCCGTTGTGTTCTTCTCCGGCAACCTCATAGCCGTGAGCCTGACTACTATTCCTAGGACGTCTGGCCGTTTTGCACGCTGACCACTCCCATTGTGGTCGGTCGAGTGTCAGACGTCCCTGAAACAGAAGCGTTAGGCCTACATGCGCTATAAGCGCCGCTTGAACGATTTCACTGTCGCTGAATTTCGTCGGGCTAGGGCTAGGTTCCGGTATATTTTGAAGCACGCTCACCGCTCTTCTTGGCGGGCATACGTGTCTTCACTTAACGGTATCATGGAGACTCTTCATACGATGGGGGCGAGGGGACGCCTTCCAATGTTTATATCTGAATTTTTGCGAGATCGTCGATTCCGCGTACGGGGGGGGGAGCCCTCTCCAGCCCAAAGGAGCAGGAAGAGGGTGTCCCACAGGGAAGTGTTCTTAGTGTCACACTCTTTGCCCTGAGCATCAACGGCATCACCTCGGTGCTGCCTGAAGATGTTCTCGCTACGCTCTACGGGGACGACCTTTCGATCTCTTTTGGCGCGGCCCAGATGCCAACTCTGGAGCGTCGACTCCAACAGGCATTGAACCGCGTCCTTCGTTATGCCGAAGCGCATAGGTTTTGGTTTTCTTTGGCCAATACTAACGTGGTGCACTTCTGCCGCCATCCACGGCTTCACCCCGACCCAGATTTGTTTCTTAATGGGGTGCGCCTGGATGTGGTTAAGACGCTCCGTTTCCTTGGTCTTGTATTCGACCGACACCTCACATAGGAGGCTCATATTCGCAGCCTTACGGTCTCTTGTACCCGCGACATGGACATTTGCCGTTCCGTGACGTTCAGTGCTTGGGGCGCTGATAGGGCTACTGCCTTACTATTTTATCGATCCTTTGTTCGCTCGAAGCTCGACTACGGATGCGAGTTTTATGCATCCACAGCCGAGCGTTTATTGCGGAAGGTGGATTCGATCCACCACACCGGCCTTCGCCTTGCTACCGCTGCCTTCCGCACTTTTCCCATTGAGAGCCTGTTGGTCGATGCTGGGGAGATGCCACTCGCTCTGCGCCGCGTGCAGTGCATCACTTGCCTATACCTGCGAGCCCGGCGCCTCCCTCAGTCGCCAACAGCTCTCACTGCATCCGCAGCTGATCTCGATGGTGCCTATGCCGCCGAGAGACGCCAGTCATACCCTAAACCCTTTGGGTTTAGGGCCAGGAAACTCCTTCGAGAGGTAGATATAGTTCTCGGTCTGGTGGCGCCCCTGGTTTTGCCCAGGACGCCACCCTGGAGGGTACCACATTTGGCTATTTGTCGCTACGCCTCTGCTCCCAAAGCTTGTACGGCGCCGGGAGTATTGCGTTCGACCTTTTTGGAGCACACATCGTGTCACGCTGGTACCATGCCAGTGTATACGGATGGCTCCAAGTCCCAAGAGTGGGTCGGCTTCCACGCCATGTCCCCTCTGTTTGAAGTCAGCGAGGCTCTACCAGGCGCTGCGTCTGTCTTAACGGCCGAGCTGGTGGCAATACACCACTCGGTACGGGGCATTACGTGACGTGCCCGGTTCGGAGACCGGATTGTGATCTATAGCGACTCACAAAGCGCCCTGAGTGGTCTTGGGGCATTGGAATCTCCGCATCCCCTGGTTCGCGATATCCGTGACACCACGGTTTTGGCGAGCTGGGCAGATGTCGAGATTATCTTCTGCTGGGTTCTTGGGCATGTAAGAATTGCGGGGAATGAGCGCGCTGATGAGGGCGCCAAAGAGTCCGCGAGGACTCTGCGACCGTACCAGCGTTTCGCTCTTCCTCACACCAACTACATGGCAGGAATACGGGCAGCTCTTCGGACTGCTTGGCAAAGAAGATGGGAGACGGTCGAAGGGAACTTAAAGTTGCGTGCCATTGCGCCGCGACTGTTCCCATGAACCTATCCCCCAATGCCGCGGCGGCTTCAGGTTGCTTTCTGTCGTCTCCGAATCGGACACACTCGTGTGACGCATCGGTATTTGATGGAGCGCTTGCCTGCGCCCTATTGCAACGACAGCGTCGTCCCCCAGACTGTTCGGCACATTCTTCTCGAATTTTCCAGTCTGGGTGATCTTCGCGCACGATACCTGTCCCGGTACCGGGATGGGCAGGGTCGCTACCGCCTGTCCCTTGTACCTGGGACGGATTCGTGCACATTGACTTGTGGACTTGTTGACTTTTGGGGGTAGGCCGGGCTTCTCCTTTTTATTTACGGTTCCTTTTTTTGTTATTTTTTTGTTTGTAGGTTGCACTCTCCTGCACCGGGGTGAGGGGAACCTTCCCCCGCTGCCGGAGATTGCTTCCTGATTGTCAAGTTTTCCCAATTTATATCATTGTTAAATTTTCATATTTTTATTTTAAAGTAGCCTAGTTCTAGGCTGTCGTGTTTTTCGGGACCTATGCCCAAGTGGGCAGTTGCCAGATGGGCTCTATAGAATTAAAAAAAAAAAAAATCCACTTCTTCGAAGCAATGATTTGCGTATCTGCCAGAGAAGGAAATCCAGGCCGTTCAAGCTACCGATTGTTTCTCATTTGGTGAGGCTAATAAATAACCTTGGCGAGTCCAGCGCTGCCTGGGAGCTCTTATGCCTCATTTTTTTAAAAAAGGCACCCTATGCTCCTGTCTTCCCCAGTCCTACGAGCACGATCGTTTCCACGCCCATTCGGAACCTCTCTGCTGGTTATACTCACCTCTGACGCTCTCCTGGTAGAGCTAGCGGCACAAAGGGTTCACACCTAGCCCCGGGAAGCCCCTTCGTGGAGCTAGTGGCACAAAGGATTCACACCCAGCTCCGGCTAAACCAGGCCTCCCTCCAAAAGCGTGACACATTCTGGGAAGGCAAAATGGCCTCCCTCCTCTACCGAACCGTTAGACTCACATGAGGCCGTCTTCCTTGGTTTCTATAGCTGCCCCCGAAAAGAGGACAACACAAAGTGGCCTCGGCTTCACCTCCCCGTCCAAAGCTGGGCAGAGTGACAGTGGATTTTTTAAAGTATGGACTCCCTCCTCTTAAGCCGACCCGCTCGCATAAGGTTTCTAAGCAGAGGGAATAAAAGACGTGCATGGCAAGCACCAACCTCTCCCGATGCTCCTTGAAGGCGACAGCGCCTTCAGAGCCTTGTTCGGTCAAGACTGCCCGGAGTTCTTCCTCCTGGAAGTGTACAGACCATTCCTGTGGTCTCCTTTTCAAAGAAGGCCCACACAGCTCCTGCGAGCTAATACTAGACCGGGAGGAGCTGCGGAGGCTCGTCTCGTCCAGTAACACCTGGAACGTGCTCCTTGGCAACCCCAAGGTATAAGCATCTTGAGATCTCAGTAACACGGAGGGGGCCAGGCAGGAGGACGCGCCATTAACACCTAGCATAATGTCTCCGTTCTTCTCTTTGCTTTAAATGCCTCTTTTCCTGCACTAGTAGTGCAACTGCACATGGACAGGAGGAATACCGTCATTTATGCCTATATTCCACCGTCAGCTGATTTCAATGCGGTGGACTTCCACCGCACCGTGGCGAAGTTGTAGACACCTTTCTGCTGCTCGATGATTTGAACGATCGAATCCCCCTCTGGAATTTCTAGTTTCTTTCTATCAATCACAGAATTCGGGCATTTGTCGAACTGATAGACGAGCTGGAGATAGGTGTCGTAAATGTGGATGAGTTTACGCATCACTGACCGAGAAACGTTTCAGTTACCTGTCTTGATTTATCCTGTGTTCTACAGATACACAGCCTCACTTTGAGTGGAAGGTAGTCCATGACCTCCATGGTAGTGATAACTCTCCCATTCAAATATCATTTTCTGAACCACTGCATCCTGAGAGACCCTGCGAGGGTGGTAGCGCGGGCCCTGTGGTCTGAACTTCATAAAATGGCTCATTTAACTGTTCCAGTTGATGAGGCCGTTGAGTTCTTCACCGGTAACCTCATTGCCGTAGTCCTAGCTACTATTTCTATAACAGCTGGCCGTTTTGCACGTCGGCCGCTTTCGTGGTGGTCAGCCGGGTGTGAGACGGCCTGCAAACATAAGCGTTATTCATAAATGCTCTATAAGCGCCACCCAAACGATTTCACTGTCGGTGAATTTCGTCGAGCTAGGGCTAGGTTCCCGTATGTTTCGAAGAATGCCCGCCGCTCTTCCTGGAAAGCATAGATGTCTTCACTTAACGGGAAGACCCTTCTAGCAGAGGTGAGGAAGCGAATCAAAAGGATTCGGGGCAAGTTATCGCAGGACCCCCCTCCCCTTCTCCAGGAGAATGGGACCGCAATCTCGGACTTTGCGACCGCTTTCTTAGCATTCTCTAGCCATGATGATGCTCCGCCAGCATTCAATGCACCTCGTGATATCGTTAAAGGCCACCAATATGAAATTTACCTCCAGATGAGGAGAACCCTTGAACAAGTTTACATTGATTAAGTTCCTCTCTCGCTACGTGCGCGGTCATCTCCCCTAGTGAGGATGATGTTCCGTATTCCTGTATGCAATGCTTCAACACACTCGTAGGTGAGCGACGCGTGGCTTTTCTGTTAGATTCGTTCAACAGGATCTGGACAAAGGTTATCCTCCTGGACTCTTGGCGAATCGCTACTCGGCTTGCTTTTCGAAAACCCGGGAGAGATCACTATACCCAGGCCATTTTCTGCCTAATCTCTCTAACCTCTTGCGTGTGCAAGTTGGTGGAAAAATGGGTAAATGTTAGAGAAGCCTTTTTTCTAGATAGTAGAGGTAACCTCTCTTCTCCACAGTGAGGCTTCAGCAAGTTACAATCCACGTCAGATGCTCTGCTCCGACTGAAAACTGCCGTATGCGGGGCCTTCCTTTGTAGATAGTCTGCGCTACGACGTTTTTCGATCTGGGAAAGACCTATAAAACTCCATGGAGATACGATATTCTGGAGACCTTGCACATGAAGGGGACGAGAGGACACCTCCCAATCTCTATCTCGGAGTTTTTGCGAGAATATCGATTCCGCGTACGGGTGGGGAGAGTCCTCTTTGCCCCCATCGAGCAACAAGAGGGTATCCCGCAGGGAAGTTTCCTCTATGTCACAGTCTTTACCCTGGGCATTAACGGTATCACCTAGGTGCTACCGGAAGATGTTGCCTCTACTCTCCCCGTAGACGACACTTAGATCTATTTTGGTGCAGCTCAGATGCCAAGTCTGGAGCGTCCACTGTAACAGGCATTCAACTGTATCTCTCACTATCTCTAAGCGCACAGGTTCGGGTTTTCCAGGGTTGAGGCTAAGGTGGTGAAATTTTGCCGTCAACCACAGCTTTATCCTGACCGGGACTTGTTCCTAAACGGGGTACGACTGGAATTGGTGGATTCGCAACGTTTTCTTGGTCTTGTATTTTACCGACGCCTTACCTGGTAGGCTCATATTCGCAGCCTTAAGGTCTCTTGTACCTGCGCCATGGAAATTCTTCGTTCCGTGAGGTCCAGCATCTAGCGTGCTGATAGGGATACTACCTTGCTTATCAATTAAACCTTTGTTCGTTTGAAGCTTGACTATAGATGCAAGTTTTATGCCTCCGCAGACGAGCGTGGATTAGGGAAGGTGGACTCGATTTGCCACAGCAGCTTCCGCCTGGCAACGGTGTCTTTTGTACGTCTCACATTAAGAGCCTACTTGTCGATGCTAGGGAGATCCCACTCTCTTTGCGTCGTACAAAGTGCATTATTGCCCTGTACGCGCGAACCCAGTGCCTCCCTCATCACCAACGGATTTAATCTCATCTGCAGCCGATCTAGACGGTCTCTATCCTAATTCTTTTGGATTTAGCGCTAGTAAACTCCTTAGAGAGCTCGATATACTCTTGGGCGGGTGGTGGCTCAGGTTCTGTCCAGGACGCCACCCTTGTGAGTACAACCTTTGACTATTTGTCGCCACGCTTCTGCTCCCAAAGCTTCCATAGCTTCGAGAGTATTGCTTTCTGCCATTTAGGAGCAAACTTTCTGTCACCCTGGATACGTACCAGTGTATACGGATGGCTCCGATTCGCAGGATGGGGTTAGTTTCCACGCAGTATCCCCTCCGTTTGAAGTCAATTAGGCTCTAGTGGTACTGCGTCTGTCTCCACGGCAGAAGTGGTTTCAATACACCGTTCGGTCTAGCTCTCTCACCCGCGGAAGCATCGTGGCCGGGCGTATCGATCTTAGACTGTTCGCTTGCTGAAGCGGCAGCGGACCCGTCCGTACGGGGAGCTCCTGCGGAAGGAGAGGAACCTTTAGTTTTCTCAATCTTTCTCTTATTTCTTTTCTTTTTAGAAGAGGAGGGTGGTCAATGAACCCGCTTTTCTCTACCGCCGGGAGGAGCCATTAGTCAAGATTTAGCGGCCTGTCAAAGGGACACCATTCGGGGAAGGAGATCCCTCCTCTCCTTCCTGTCCTGGGGGGCTCCAAACGGTCTGCGGAGAATATTGCACGGGCACAGACTCAGGTTTGACCACATGGAAGATCCTGCTGTCTAGGGCCGAGTCACCTCCGGAACCATGTCCATCTCAACAGGGGCCTCCATGTGGCCATCCCCTAAAACATCACGGATCCTATTCGAGGTTACTTTTTTAGGGAAGAGAGGGGTGCAGGTACACTGACCACCTGTAGAGTCGAGATGCATGGATGCAGGACGTTAGCAGGCATGAGCCTTGTTATTTTTTGCCACTAAGGGGGTTGGCCCTATCGAGCCGCTTCCACCGTGAGCTTTCAATTTGTGGCCACCTGATTGCTCTCTTTGCAGTCCCCTGTGACAGTAAGGGAAGGCCTGCTCCAGAAAAACAGATGGAGTCACCCAATGGCATCTCCAGAGAAGGAGGTGAGAGGGTGTTCAACGCACCCATAGGCCTAGGAGAGGAGTAAGCCTCCTCTCCGGTAGAGGATGGTTGTAGGTGCCCCTGAGAAAGCACAGGGTGCCCTTCTTTTCTGTTTTGGAGCTGCCCGAGAGCGGCTGGTAAAGGGGGTAAAGGTTTTTTGAGGGCATTGCTAATGGACGTAAGCAAGTTTTTACCACCCCTGCCCCTGCCGGCCCACACTGACCCCAAAAAGGGAACGGCACTACTGACAGCCTTTAATTGACCCCGGCCGCGTTTTACTGGGCGGGGAGGTATACGTCTTCTCCGGCACCGCTTTCTAAAACCCGGACCAAATCCTACAAGTTGCGTTATAGACAGATCGGGATGACAGATCCAGCTTGGTGGCCAGCTTCTGAGCGGTTAAGGTCACCACATCCAACATCTTCCAGTATGAGTGTTCAGTTACGTGGTTCAGGTGAGCGTCGGGTCGTGATCGAGGAGGTCCATGGGCAGGAAAGGAAGGAGCCGACATGAGGGTAGAGAAATGGTCATTGTAAGGGTAAGACGGCAAAGCAGGGGCACAATGATGGTCAGCTGGTACAGGAGACGGAGATTAGGGGTTAGCAAAGGACGGAAGAGAGGTCAAGCTGGGGCCGAAAAGGGCACCGAGCATCGACAGCTCGTCTGTCAGGAGGGAAAAACGCCGTGCTCTTTACGAGGACGAGGCATTAGAATTTCTACACCCCCCGATCCGCGGGATCCGTGAAATTACGGTTGCCTCGAGCCGAGTGCATGTCGATATTATCTTGTGTTAGGTTCCTGGACATGTGTGAATTGCAGGGAATGAGGGCGCCAAAGAGTCCGCGAGGAATGGGCAACCACATCAGGGTTCCTCACACCGACTACATGGCAGGAATCATGGCATTCCTCTGAGATGCTTGCCGAAGAAGATGGAAGAAAGCTGAGGGGAAACTTAAAGTTGCGTGCAATTGTGTCGGAACTGTTGCAATGGACTAACCCTCTTCCAATGCCATGACAGCTTCAGATCGTTTTCGTGCGTCTTTGAATTGGCCACAGCCGCCGGACGTACCGCATTTTGATGGAGCGCTCGCTCGCACCTTATTTCGACGACTGCATCGTCCCCTTGACTGGCCTACGACTGCATTGTCTCGCTGACTGGTCGACGACTGCATTATCCCGCTGACTGGTCGACGACTGCATTATCCTGCTGACTGGTCGATGACTGCATTATACCGCTGACTGCTCGACGACTGCATTATCCCGCTGACTAGTCGACGACTGCATTGTCCCGCTGACTGGTCGACGACTGCATTATCCTGCTGACTGGTCGACGACTACATTGTCCTGCTGACTCGTCGACGACTGCATTGTCCCGCTGACTGGTCGACGACTGCATTGTCCCGCTGACTGGTCGACGACTGCTTTGTCCCGCTGACTGTTCTCCCTTCTACTCGAGACGGGTTCGTGTACACAGACTTGTGGATTATATGGCTTTTTGGAGGAGACTGGCCTCCTCTATTTTATCTAACTCTCTTTGTTGTAGGTTGCATGTTCCTCCCCCTCAACTACGCATCGTGCTTCCTTCGTTTTCTTGTTTATTTTGCTTGTTTCTTTGACTTTTTTATATATATTCACTATTTGTTTTTTCATGGTTTTTTTTTTTTTTTATCTAGCCTAGTATTAGATTATCGTGATTACGGCGACTTTTACCCTAGAAGGCAATCGCCAGATGGGCTCCTAAAAAAATCCCGCCGATCCCCTTTAGGGTTTTCGGACTTTTCAGTGCATGTTAGAGCATGGTGTTCGCAACTTTGGACAGCGACGCCCACCGCTTAGAAGTTGCCCATTGCCCGGTCGTTCCAGCAAAGTAGCAGCTCCCAACACGGGCGTGCCAATCATCGATAGGGCAGCCAGGATCCTAAGATCTGTTGTAGCAGTCCCAGAGACGGGACTTTCTTGGCCTGTCAGCCAACAAGGCAGTGATGCCCGCCCACTACAATCAATACAGACTCATGCACCGTGGGGCGGCAATAGAGAGGTGGTCAGCCCATTTCACGCAGTGAAGTGGTTATTGCGGATAATCCTATTTTCCCATTATATGTGCCCCAACGCCTAGGTCCTCTCAAAACCTGGTCTCTTGCAACCTGCAGGCGCTAAAGGGCTTTGTGTATAGAAATTCCAAAGTGTCTCTTCTGACACGGCAGGAGGCAGTTGGTCAGGCCCTTAATCCTAGATAGAGGGTTGAGAGGATTGTCGTAGACCAAACGAAATGGTGAGGGTGAGCGAGCGAGGAGAAGCGCACCAACAACTTCTCCAGGCCCCATCCAAGAATTTATTTCAACCAGGTGACGGGGTGTCCCTAATTTTCACACTGTCCGGGTGAGAACAGGTCCCTCTGGTACCAAGTGCAGGCAGAGAAGAGGTTGAGGGGATAGTCGTAGTATAAAAAAAAATGTAGCGCTGAGAGAGAGCGAGGGGGAAGCTCATCAACTTTGCCAGCGCCCACGAAATCAACCCGGTGACAAAAGGCTTCCTTAATTTTCACTCAGGCCAGGAAGTACCAAGCGAAACAGGCTACACAGGGTACCTTCGAACTGAGTATTATTATTACTAAGAAGCCAAGACCAATGAAGGCATTTTAGAATATAATATTACTTAGTTAATGCTAAAAATCGAGTACGAAAATGGGCATCACGGCCCGAAACCTCTTGAATACCTACTGAGATTGAAATGATTAGATTAAGGTATTTGTCATTAATCGGCTGCCTGTCAATCTTGAGGAGAATGACGGATACGGCGAAACGTGGCTTGTTCAGGGAAGTGAGAGTGACTGTGTGTTCATGTGTGTACCATCGTTGTAGGCTCAGGGATTGAGTAATTGATTGGATGCTTTTCGATTTGAGTGAATGATTTCTTACGTTGTTTTATTGATTGATTGCTCACGTCACTCTAGTGCTGGCTTCGTCTTGTGTGATTGAGTCAATGAATGAGGGATTGGAAGAGTAAATTCGCCATTCAGATCTTAGATTCGGGACCAAGAAGATGCTTGTGAGTACTTTTAGTGAATGACACCTTAGAGTCATTATCTGCTTTAATTGGCAATCTATTACAGAAGGTCACGAGAGAACAGAGTGACTGTCGGTTATTATTAGGTCTTTTTTATTCAAGCGTTGGCTATGCACCGTAAATTGAGTATTTATAGTGATCAAGAAACTATTATGTGCGTATTTCTAATAATTGAGTTATCTGAGTATTTATAGTGACGATATGCCATGGACGTCTTCGTTAAAGGGACCAGGGAGAGTACAGTACCGGATTAATGGTAAACAAAACTATATAAGGGAAACGTTTAATTAAATCTTATACATATCCTGCCCTGGAGATGAACAAATGCTTATAATATTCGCATCATAACATTTCAGGATTAACATCCTAAATCAGATTTTGGAGCGAGATCTTGAAAAGGAAAAAGTATTTCCCATTCAATGGGAAGTGAGCGACTCTAGCCGAATGGAAACACCACTTGTAGTTTTTGCGACTTTAAGGATCATCCTATAATGCAGGATGGAATCTCGATTCGGCTCAATTTTCCATTGGCTGCAATGTAGCGACCCAAGGGTCTGAACCCAGGTTAGGAAGACCTAAAAAAGAGCGCAGGTCTGTTGTATGTGGGACAATAAATTTGTATGCTATTTCAGGCTATTCAAAAAGTGTTCAAAATTGGAAAGAAGCACCCGCTTGAGACTAATACGAACATAGATAAATATTGCAACTGCACCATTGAAGAGGATAACACAAACATCACGCTGACCAATGTAACTTATAAAGAGTGCAAGCAAGTAAGTCCAGCTTTCCTAATCCCCCTCCTCTTCCTACTATTACTGCTACTAATACCACCACCTGGTTATTGGTATTAGCGTAGTGGAAATCTTGGTAGTTCAATGCAAATAAAAGCTCCTTTGAACAGAACGTTTATTATTGATCAAAAGTAATAGACTTGTTTCGTGATGCTCTCAAACTAGTCCTGTACTTGTAATCAATATAACAAGTAATTCTTTTCAAAATAGTTTCCAACTGGTTATATTTAAATTTTTATCGTAACTAATGGTAGTTACGTTTTGCTTTCTCATATCTACGTTACCGAAGTGTAATAAGTGATTTTGTCCGTTACATTTACAGATAGATGGCATAATAGATCCGGCAGCGTGTATTAAATACTATCCAGATGTCTTTTTACTCTCTTTATTACTCTTCTTTTTCACATTTCTGATATCAATCACACTCAAGAATTTCAAAACTGCAAGTTTCTTCCCCACGAAAGTAAGTCGTATACTTTTGCTAAGATCTGTTTTAAGTGCTACTTTCTTCTTTAAAAGTACTAGGTCTTTCCACTCAAAGTGCTAGAGTCCTTTAACCTATATAATCTCTTCTTTCTATCCTTTATTCTTACATACCAGTGAGTTGTAGATGTATTACTTGTACAATCAATTTAGAAGAGCTTTAGGAAGTGTTTCGATGGAAGTGGAGAAAGGTAGGAAAAAACAAGGTATGCTGACCAAAGTCGCGTGCTATCATTTATTCTGATTCATAATCTTACGACCTTTAAAACATTTAATAATTCCCGGACTAACCTCCGGGTTTCCATGGCATTCTATCATTCGAAAGAGAATGTACAACAACATAAGGGTTTTAAATTTCGTTAGAGTCGGTCGAATAGTTATGATGTTATAGCCAAAACAAAATAATTCCCGTACTAACCTTGAAATGACCTTGGCAATTATATCATTCGAAAGGGGATGTAAAACAACACAAAGGTTTCATATTCCGTAAGAATCGGCCTAATAGTAACAATATTATTACCCCCCCCCCACCAAATAAAAAAAAACGGGGACCGACCGATATAGATAGAGTCGCACGCGACTAAAACCTCGCCTGATCACTAATTGGTAAATCAACTTCAAATGCCAAATGTTCATTCCTAGTGAAAGGGCATTTGATCCTTCCACTTCATGTGTCAAGGGTAGTAGACTGTATAATAGACCAAACAAATAAAAAAATGAAAAGGAGAAAACCAACAACAACAACCCAACAGGAAAATGACTAAAAAAAATAAGAAAGGCTTATTCAGGAGCCTGGGAGGGGGCGCCTCCTTCAGGGACACGAATATGGAAACAGCAAACATTGAACCTCAATAATACAGAGATGTCGCGCCTCCTCCAGAAACTCACTCACTACATTATCACGGGTACACGTTCTTGTCCCAAGTACAAGGGTCAGTGGTAGCAACCCCGCTCGCCACGGTGCAGAGTAGGGCAGCGCGCGAAAAGATGCCTCAAATTGGAACATTCAAAGAAAAATGTTGGGAAAAGTCTGGGGACAACGCAATCGTCCATGTAAGGTACAAGGGAGCGCTATGTCAAATGTCGGCGCTTCTCGCAACTGTGCTTAATACGAAATAGAGAGAAAGCGACCTGAAGCCACATCCACATTGGGAGGTACGTCCACGTGAACAGACGCAGCGCGTTTGCACGCAACTTTAGGTTCCCACAGGCCGCCCCCAACTTTTCCAAGTAGCACGGAGGGCTGACCCGATTCTTGTTGTGTAGTTAATGTAAAGAAGAAGGAAACGCTAGTCTGGACACTCTCGCAGACACTTCGGAGCCCTCATTCTCCTCAATTCCTATATGTCTAGAAACACAGATAAAGATAATCTCAACATCCTCCCAGTTCACAGCAACCGTGGCATCGCCGATACCGAGAGCCAAGGCTTGCGGAGATTTCAATGCCACGTCTGTTCTGGGAACCTTCCAGGAAGGAAAGGAACCGCTGGTCTTTTTCTCAACCCCATAATGGATCCCAATTCGGAAGGGCCGGCCTTAGCTATGTTCTTCTCCGAAATGAAGGTCTTGGATGGTTAAAGAGCACCAAACTGGGAAGGATGCCACTCCTCTCCTCGTGAGTCCTCGGGGGCCCGTGCCACCTCAGGGGTATCATGCACAAGGGGAGACTTTGACTTTGAGTTGTGTCCCACCGAGTCTTTATCCGCCCCCTTAGAAGACCTAACTTATAGGGCAGGGGACTTTAGGGGCCATGTCCATCTCATGAGGGGGGCCAAGTGGCTATCCTCCCCAAGGTCTCAAGGATCCCGAAGGAGGACTGTCCAAGAGTAAGTAACATTGGAGCAAGTGAGTCGACTTCCATCGGAAAAGAAAAGTGTGTCAGGCACGCCGGCCCCAATCAAGCTTACAATACATATCTGCAAGACACTAGGAGGTATGGGCCTACGGGTCCGCCAACCCTTGCCCCTCTAAGCGGGTTGGCCCTGTCGAGTCGGTCACCGGGATCGGTCGATTCTAGCCACCTGCTTTATTTGCTGTTCCCTCGGGTTTTCTGACTTTTCAGTAGGACACCCATGGTGCGTTAATGATGGTGTTCACCTATGCAGCGACACACACATATCAGAATTTGCCGAGTTGACCCGTCGATCACCAACACACAGCTCCCAAGGTGGATTTCTTTAATAGGTCGTAATAATCATTGACTAGATGGCAAAGATCTGAAAATCTGTTGTGATAGACCCAGAGACTATAAACTGAGACTTTTAGTTGACTTGGCAGCCAACAAGGAAATAAAGACCCTCTGTCATACGTAGCACAACCTTATGCACCCGATAACGGCCACATGGAGGTGGTCAGCCCATTACAAGTAGGGAAGTGGTTATTGGAGTCAAAGACTATCTTTCCATTAATCGCGCCCCAACACCCAGAACCCATCAAGTCATGTTAACATGCTACCCGTAAGCATTAAAGGGCTTTATTTATAGAGTTTCCAAAGCCTCTCTTATGGCACTGAATGATATAGCTAGCCAGGTCTTTAGGCTTAGAAAATGGGTTGAGGGAAGAGTCGTATAAAAAAGAATGCTGAGAGAGAACGATTTGAAACACAACTTCCTATGGCTCCTTCAGAGTGTTCAAATCAACCCTTTCTGATTAGCAAAATAAGGTTATGATTTAAAAAATAAAAAAAAACATATACGGTTCTGGAACTTGTGGGGGATTCAGACCCCTAAGCACCGACCAGGATACGCGCCTCTTCACAATGTCGCTGATTTTCCCACCCTACAAGGGATCCATCCAGTAGATGTTAAAACGTATCCTCCGAGTCTAATTAAATTCTTAAATTTAAAGTCCTATTAGATCCTGTCACTAAAATTACCACTTGAGGTTTCCATTTTAAATAGCAAAAGATCCGTAAAATGTTACATAATTACAGAGATCCTGAAAGGACTACTTAGTCCACTCAAAGGCCAGTTCCATTCTATACTAATATGCTAGTAGTCTTCCTCTGGATATTGTCGCCACGATGCTCACTCACGCGAACTTCAACCCATAACAGGGCTCCGTATTTTAACACTATCATTATTCGTAAAATAACTGTCAATTTTTATATTAAAACTATTCACACTACTAGAATTTACTACCTCCGCGGGGAGTGCCTTCCATTTATCAAGGATTTTAAGGGTGAATTTTTTTTAGCTATGTTCGTTTGAAACCTCCTTCCTTTCAGTTTAAAACCGTTGGTACGTGTGATATCATGGTCGTACTTAAAAAAAGATTCGTAATTTACGTTTCAAATTTATTTAAAATTTTTAATACTTCGATAAGCTCACCTCACAATTGCCTAGTTTTGAGAGTTGGTAGTTTTAATATATTTAATCTTTTGTTATAAGACTTATTTCTAATCGAGGGAATTAGTTTAGTTGCCCGTCGTTATTGATGTGTACATGTGTATAAGGTAATCACAATTGTATCGCGTATTCTAGGTGTGGCCTTACTAAACTTTTATATAGAGGTATGATTATATCTTGATGTTTGTAGTGAAAACTTCTCTCAATAAATCCAAACATTCGGTACAAGCTTCGTCAAATTCTTTGTTAAAAATAAGATCCTTTGAAACCCGCACCACCTAAATCTTTTTCTTCTTCCACGGAAATAAGATTTTTACTACCCATTTCAAAGTTAAAACTGGGTTATTTAGACCTACGTGCAAAACTCTACACTTGTCTAAATTTAATTTCCTGTTCCATTTATTATACCATTCGAACATTTTAATCTAGATCCCGCTGAATTAATTTGCTATCGTGCTCATTTAAAATTTTATCCCCAATTTTTTGAGTCGTTTGCAAATTTAGATAATTAATCTACCAAGTAAGCCAGTATCCATATCGTTTACATAAATAAGAAACAACAATGGTTGTAACACAGACCCCTGGGGCACGCAACTAGTTACATTATTCCACTCCGAAATTTTACCATTTAAAACTACCCTCTACTTACGATTACTTAGCCAAGACTCTATCAATTGTAGGAGGTTTCCTCTAATTCCATGAACAAAATGTTTAGTTAGTAATCGCCTATGAGGAACAGTGTCGAATGCCTTAGCGAAGTCAAAGTAAACTTTGTCCAGAGATCTACTTTCGTCATAGCTTTTAATCATGCTGCCATAAACTTTTAAGAGATTAGTTAAACATGAACGTTTCTGTCATCTAAAGCCGCTCTGACTATCATTTATGAGATTATGAACTTCCAAATGATCGATCGCTCTATTGCGAATGACGGATTCCATTAATTTACCTCCGATGGATGTTAAACTTATGGGTCGATAATTAGTCGGAAGTTCTCTTTTTCCCTTCTTGAAAATAGCAGTAATATTCGCTAGCTTAAAATCTAATAGCAGTAATATTCGCTAGCTTAAAATCTAATAGCACAACATCTTCTAAACATTTGTTAAAAAATTTCGTTGTCGGTCCCACTAACACGTTTCGAATTTCTTTTAAATGCGCCGGATAGATTAAATCAGGACCCGGAGATTTACTGGATTTTAACTTCCTGATATAATAATCTATTTCTGCTTCGAAGAATTCGATATCAGTTAAAAGGTTATGCTCGTTAAAGTTTATCATGTCGTTCGTTCGTGATATATTATGTTCGTCTTCGTTCATAAATACCGATGCAAAAAAGTTATTTAATATATTGGCCACCATCTCTGTATCTGAAGCTAATTCGTTTTTGTCACTTTTGATTAGTCCTATTGTTTCCTTTATGGGGTTTCTATTGGCCACATAATCGAAAAACCTTTAGGGTTACGTTTAATTTCTTTGGTAAGTTGAATTTCATATTTTCTCTTAGCGCTTCGTATTTCCTTTTGTCATTCCCTTCGTCGGGCTACGGAAATTTGATTATTTCTTCTCGGATGGGTTTCGCTTGTGACGCTTGTATGCACAGTTCCTATCCTTCAATTTGACTTCGATATTATGATCTAACGATTTTGGTTTGCTTGAGGCGTTTCGTTTGTTTTTTCGCGAAAAGAATGGCTCATCTAATTCTCTAAAATGCTCGGTGAAAAAGGACCAGCACTGATTAACTTTTCCTAACGTTGGATCCCACTTGATCTCTAAACTTGCGGTTGAAGCCAGTAAAGTCCGCACATTTAAAACTTGGCACTTTAATATCATTATTTTTCTTGTTAAGATTTATATTAACATTGAACTCTATTGATTTGTGATCGCTGGAACCTATACCTTCCCCAGTACTAATACCAGAAATAAGATTAACGTTGTTAGTTAGAATTACGTCTAGGATATTTTTCCCTCGGGTTGGTTTATTGACTAATTGTGTCAAGTAGTTTTCTTCCATAAATTCCAACAGTCTCTGCCCCTCTCTGTCCGCATTTAACGTTTCATAGTTAATATTTCTACAATTTAAATCCCCAATTAATAAAATGCAATTATTTTGAATGTTACTTTCAATAATCTTCTGTAATTCCGTGTCAATCTCAATTTCTTGTGGTGAGGGTCTATACAATACAAAGATATTTATTTGAAAACCATTCGATTTTATTTCGGCGCATTTTACCTAAATTTCGTTGGGAGAGTCAATTTCAATTTCGGTTAAACTTATGTGATTTTTGGTATACAATAGTACTCCTCCACATCGTTTATGCGGACGGTCTTTATTGACTAATTTATACCCTAGTAGTTGCAAATTGCTGATATAGACTCTCCTATAGATTTCTCCATTCATGATTCCGTTATTGCTATAATATCGAAGCTGCGGAAGTGCACTAAAAATTGAAATTCGTCGAGTTTATTTCGAATACTAGGCGCGTTACAGTAGTAGGCATGTAAATTTGTTTTTCGAAAGGGTACATTATTATTATGGCGTGGTGAGCCACTCTCCCCTATGTGCTCTCTACTCTCCGATGCTGTTCTGTCTGAAAATTTACCAGGTAATTATTAATTATTCTTCCCAGCCTAGCCAGGCCCACCCCGTTTAGATGATGGCCGTCTCGCCAGAATCGCTCCATTTGTTCGTAAAAATCATCTTACAAATCGATGAAGTACACTCCGTCTTCCTGGCAAAGAACTTCGAGTTGTTAATGTAGGATGCCCTACCATAGAAAACATTCCCCGCACCTATTCTGGGAAGGATACCTATAAACGCCACGTTCTCACTCGTTTCTTTCAGCTTCCTCATCAGTTGGTGGCACCTTGCTAGAAGTTCCTCGGATCTTGTACATAAAGCACTATTAGTACCGATATGTATTATATAAGAGGTGTCTTGGATATCTCCGCTTGTAAAATCATCCATTGGATTGATAAGACCCTCAACTCTTCTTCCGGGATAACAGTACCTCCTCCGTTTGGTTGGTTGTCTGCGGCAGAATTACTCAAGTTGGTCCCTAACAATAGAATCCCTCTACAAGTAGAACTTCGGATTCATCGTCTTGCTCGGTACCCAAAACTGAAAATTTGTTAGTCACAATTTTCGGTAGTCTCTGGCTAGTCCGACTTCGAGGGGCTCTTCCTCGAACCGTAACAAACCCATCATCCCTGGTTCCAGAAAGCCGACCAGGCAGGCTGTCTCGAGGGTGTGGATTAGCTGCGGTCGAAGGTTATCGTTCATCTCGCTGTGTTCCTTCCATTACTTGAGTATCAAAATCAACCAAGGATGAGGCTCGCTGATTATCCTCCCGGTCATCTCCAGACGGACCCTCCCTCACCTCAGTGTCGAGCTGCCTCCTCAAGTACTGCATATCAAATCGCAACACTTTCATTTCCTGTTCGAGAGACATAACTTTGACTTCCAAATCCTTTCTCATTTCGCAGCCTCTACAGTTTTCACTCTCTCCGACGAAGTGGCCAACCAGGAAAATACCATTACAGACGGAGCAAGTTCGCTTCTTTGGCAGCATTCCTGCATAGATTACACCTAAAGGAGAGGGAGAGTAGCGATGGGAATGATTCGTTTATCCACGCAGCGGAAGCTAAATTTATTGACTATTCCTGAAGAATTTGGGGATCAGAATTAGGCTATTAACACGGTCAAAGAAACTGGAAGCTTCCTCGGATTATCAAGAAGAATGACCGAAAATGTATGTGTGTATACAATAAGGATACAGAGGAGGAATAAATGTAAATTTCAAGGTGGAATGCCGAGTATTCCGGAAAAAGATTGTAAAGCTACATAAAATGAGAGAAGCAGCGCAGAGAAAAATCCACGCACACTGAACGGATCAATCAATGATGAAACAATGGGAGCAAACTTAATTAAAATAGAAAATGGAACGAGGTAAAAAAAGAAGAGGAGATACACTTGGCTTTTAAAATAAACTCAGCTGTGTTCTGCACTTTATGACAATGTAACCATTCACTTTAAAACAGAGCCGTGATCAGTACTGTATGGCAAAGTAACTAACTACTTTTAAAAAAATAACCACTTAAAAAAAACACAGCCATGTTCAGCACTGTATCATAATTTGACTAACAACTTTCAAAAACTACTAATCACTTTAATAACACACAGCCGTATTCAGCCTTGTATGACAGTGTAACTACCATTTAACAACACTTGGCGGGTCAGTAGAAATTGTAATACATTGATTCTTTCACTTGAGGCTCCAATGAATCCTTCAGATTCAAGTGCTAATAACCTATATGTAAAACACTATTGGATTGTGCCCCTAAAAGTGTCAGTAAAGGTTTCCATTTGAAATGAATATGGATATTTCCAGTTGAAATCTTATCAGGTCCTTCAAATTCGAGTGGCAAAGAAAGAGCCGAGAAAGCGATGTGACCTAACCGTGGATGCGCATTGACTGGTGGTAATATATTAACTTTGATGCTCCCTACAGTTCGTACAAAATGAGTAAATAGAGAGGTCAACAACAGGTAATACAATAAAAGATTAAATTACCAAATAGGGGGGAGAAAATTTATGTGATTCAACGGAGATTAGTAAGATGATGAACGACATCACAAAATAGGCGAGGAATGATTCGATTTTTACTTCAGGTTCGTGATTTCATCAGCGATTTCGCCGTCATCATCGCCATTGTTGTGATGACACTTGTGGACATGTACCTAGGAATTAATACACCGAAATTGTGGGTTCCCACTGAACTGAAACCAACAAATTCAGACAGGGGCTGGTTAATATTCCCTTTCAATGGTAAGAATCCAGATTTAAATTTTTTTTGAGAGCCCATCTGGCAACTGCTTACTAGGGCAAAGGTTTCCGTAATTATATCCTAGCATAATATTAGGCTAGAGTAAAAATAACCCCACCAAATAAAAAAAATACAAAAACAAAAACGAGAAGAAAAAAGTAAGAAAAAGAATGAAGCACGCTCCGCCGTATGTGGGAGCCCGCCTGCCGACGGCGCACGAACATGCGACATACGACAAAGAGAGTCTAAAAATGGAGGAAGCCAGCCTCCTTCAAAATGTCAGATAGTAAACAAGTCTGCGTACAGGAACACGTCCCGAGTACAAGGTACAAGCGGTATCGACCCCGTTGGTCCCGATACTGGGAAACGTAACGTGCGCGAAGATCATACAGAATGCGACATTTAACAAGAATACGCCAAACAGTTTGAAGGACAAAACAGTCGTCACAATAAAGTGCAGGCGAACGCTCCATCACATGACGGTACGTCCAGCGAGTGTTCAATTTAAATATGAGAGAAAAATACCCAAAGTTTGCGAAAATGAGCCTCCCAGGTGGGGCGTCGTTCGAAAACAATTCCAAGGAAACGATGCGAATCCACCATTCCAAGCGAATCACCTTAAGGAAAAATTCCGGGTGAAGGAAGAACTGTGGGTGGCATAAGAAGTACACCAACTTAGTCTTGGCCAAGGAAAACCGAAACATGAAAACATGTGCGCTTCTGCATAGCGAGAGATGCGGTCCAAAGCCTGTTGGAGTCGACGTTACAAGGTTGGCATCTAGGCCGCGCCAAAATAGATCGAAAGGTCGTCCACGTAGAGCGTAGCGAGAACATTTTCCGGCAGCACCGAGGTGATACCGTTGATGTTAAGAGCAGAGTGTGTGATACTGAGGACACTTTTCTGCGGTACACCATCTTACTGCTCCATTGTGTCGAAGAGGGCTCGCCCCACTCGTATGTCCGATCGTGTGGAGAGTGTCCATGATACTGTATCTTCACGCGAGATCATAGGCCTTCTTTAGATAAATACAATACCGTCGCGTGTTGCTGTCTACCAAGTAAGGCATCCCAGACGTCATTTTTCAGTCAGCGCCGAGAATCTGACGTGGAGTGGAAATTGCGGAAGCCGCACTGTACGGAAGACAGGTGGCCTCCGCTGTCGAAGGAAAAAAAAGTCCGACATTTACGAATTCCTTGATCACTTTGCCTTCGCAAGAGGCTAGAGAAATTGGGCGGAAAACCGTCGGTGTAGAGTGATCTCTCCGCAGTTTGCGAAAAGGGAGCACACAACCATACCACAGGTGCATGAGAGCATACCCTCTGTCCATATCGTGTTAAACAAATCTAACAGAAAGGCCATGCCTCCCTCACCTAGTTGTCGAACAATGGCATACGGCATATCGTCTGGACCAGTGCTAGTGTCCGTGCACGAAGCGAGAGCTAAACGCAAGTCATTCAAGGTAAATCTTTCGTTGAAGGGTTCTCTGACTCTGTAGGCCTTTATCGACATCACAACGTGCATTGAATACTAGCGGAGCAGCCTACAGGATAGATAATGTGTAAAAAGCGGTGCGGTCATGAAGGACCTTAGCACGGACGAAGGGGCCAATATTACGCTGACATCCTTCTGGAGAACGGGAGATGAGTCCTTGCGAGAACTTACCTCAAAACCTTTAGACTCATTCACACCTCTGCTTGAAGGATCGACACGTTGAGTGAAGAGACGTATGCCCGCTAGGAAGAGCGACGTGTGTGTTTCGAAACATACCGGAATCTACGAGTAGCTCTAAATCGACAAAATTCAACGAAGGTGAAATCGTTGGAGCGGCACTTATAGCGTATTTAGGCATAACTCTTCACTTTCTGGCTTTCTCACAATCGGTTGACCACCACTAGCATGGAGGTCATCGACTATAATCAAGTTGTGTATCTCGAGAGCACAAAGATAGATCAAGACAGAAAAATGAAGCGTTCTGGCGAAGTGATACATAAACTCCACATTTAGGACACCTATCTCCAGCTTGTCGATCAGGTCGACAAGGAGCTGACCCCTGGGATTGATCGGGTGTTCTACCTAGAAGGGTTATCTTCGTTCAAATCCCCGAGCAATATAAAGGATCTCAGCAACCGTGCCACGGTGAGGGGAAAGTTCC
This sequence comes from Ceratothoa steindachneri, assembly GCA_963969495.1. Classification (NCBI taxonomy): domain Eukaryota; kingdom Metazoa; phylum Arthropoda; class Malacostraca; order Isopoda; family Cymothoidae; genus Ceratothoa; species Ceratothoa steindachneri. The sequence continues at coordinate 61,957,129 of OZ018319.1, forward strand.
CCGCGTCGAAGTCGGGTGAGGGTGAAATATGAGTAGAAATAACAGTATACCTCCTATCCAGGTGGAGGTGCACTGCTACTGTCTGAAAGGAAATAACTGAAACAAAGAGAAGAGCGGAGATATAATTCCGGGTTTCAATGGTGAATCCTCCTGCCCAGACCCACCCCGTGTTGGTGGGGTCACGAAACCCTTATACCCTGGCAGGTTGGGCACGGGGCACGCGCTCAGCATGGCCTCCTGCAAAAAGATTGCTAATGGGGAAGGGGAGGAGACTAGCCTCCGCAACTCTTCCCAGTTGGCCTTCAATCCGTGCCAATTCCATTGAAGGAATATGTCCTCCAGGCCTAGCTCAGAGGAGATGCGAGGGACCTCTTCGGAAATAAGATCCTCATGGAAATGTCCTACGCTTACAGGATGCAGAACTCCGGGTGCTGTTGGCCGAACAAGGCGCCGTCGCCTTCGAGGACTTATCGGGGAAGTTTGGGCTCGCCATGCGAGTCTTTTCCTCCCTCTACCTTGAAAGCTTAGGCGGGTGGGGCGGCTTCAGAGGCGGGGTCCTTCCTTTGGTGAGGTCAGCTTTTGGAATCCCGGAAGAGGGCCACACGACCACCTTCAGGGGTGTTGCCTCATGTGAGTCTAACGACTCAATGGAGGAGTGCGGCCGTTTCACCATACCTGAAATGGTCACGCACGGGGGGGGGGAACTTTGGCTTTAGCCGAGGCTGGGAGTGAGCCCATTGTGCCGCCGGCTCTACCAGGGAAGCGCCCAAGTGAATAGAACCGGCAGAAGGTACCCGATTTGGCGCGAAAACGACCATGCTCGTAGGCCTGGAGGGGCTGGCCAGGAGCAGAGGGTGTCTTTCTTAACAATGAGGAATAGGACGTCCCAGGCACCGCCGAGCGCGCCAGGACCAGGTCCTTAGCCTTACGAAATATAGACGATCCGTAGTCAGAACGGCCAGGATTTTATTCTCCAGAAGATAGGTACCCATTGTTTGAAGAAGCAGGGGGCGGATCACCCCAATTTACACAATTGGCCGCACGCGATAGGGACTTATCGTGTGCGCCCTTGGAGCAACTTACACAGACTTCGAGTAAACCCGACCTTGCACTTCTATAGGATCGATTTTTATAGCCTAACCGGTGGCAGTATTAGCAACTACGTGGCAGTGGCACAAATACTTTCACGCGGGAACGATACCAACTTGCCCCCACCGACTCAGGAAGACTGTCACGGTCGAACTTGACGAAGAGTTTAGGGGTGGGTCTCGAGGCCCCTTCCTGTTTTTTTATCACATGTCCGACTTTGACTGCTCCAGGGTCGGCCAGTTCTAAGGTGATGTCATCTGTGCAGTAGTCCACGAGTTCCATCCCATAAACTAGCCAATCACGAAGTTCATGGTAAAGTTCGTGGTCACACTCACAGGCGTGCCATTAAGTGTTCAAAAGGCACTAATCATGGCCGCCTTGGATAGATCTTACGCATTTGCTAGAAGTCTCCCGTCCGAGAAATGGGACACCTTCGGCTCTCTACGAATCAAGCTAGCTAATTTTCTTATTTGATGGATCATGCTGCCCTTGTACAACATGCTGCCATCAGTGGCTCAAATAACCAGAAATCGTTTGAATCCAGAGGGATTGAAAATGATAGGTAGTCTCTTAATGAGGTGCCCCGACGTAATAAAGATTTCCCTTAGCGAAATTCCGACTTTGGTTTTAGTCTGGGACCCTCCGCCCGGCGGCGCCTAGGGCCTGGACGTGCCGATCTTGGCTTGGTCGCCCGCCGAAACGGCAGCGGCCCCGTCCGTCTCCGAGGTCACCCCGGAGCAAGAGGAACCTTTAGACCTCTTATTGCTTTATTGGGGGAGAGGGATGAACCCGCTTCTCTCCGCCGCCAGAATGAGCTCCTAGAACGAATTGACCCGCTTCAGATAGATCCGTTTCAGATATGGAGAAGGTCTTAGCTGTTAGAGCGGCACCAGCCCTGGCAGAAGGTGCCTCATCTCTTTGTGAGTGGGGCCTTAGCCATCTAAGGAGAAGCTTGCAGAAGTGTGAACTCGGGCTCTGTGTTTTGGCATCGAACCTGGGTTCGCCCCCATGAAAGATCCTGCCGTCTGGGGCTGGGTACCTCCGGTACCATGTCCATATGTCTATATGAGGGGGGTGAGGGTCCGTGTGGCCATCCTCCGCCAAGGCATCACAGATCCCATTCGAGTTACTCTTCGTCACAGTCAAGTCTTTGCTCAAAAGGGTGCAGCAATTTCCTTCATCCTCCCCGACACCTAGAGCCGGCCTTGGAGTGGGATCTCCATGCGCCTGCGGTCGTCCACAATTGCTCTCTTTTGTCACTAAGCTAAAAGATAAAAGTAGGTTCCATGGAAAGTATAAACTATGACCTCCCTATGAGAGGGGAGGTTTCAAGAAAAGTCTCTATAGGATCAGAATTCCAGAATGTGATCATTTACATACAATCGGTCCCAGTCCGACGTTGATGAGCTTTGTCAACCTAGCCCACCATTTAGGCGAAATTGTCTTGGAATTTTAACCATCCAGGATAGTGACGTTGTAGCCACCTTAAATGTGTATTGGAGGAAGGTGAGCAGAGTCGACGGTCCAACACACCCCGTACCTAATACTTTCCCTAGCCAGTGGGCTTTCGGTCCTTGCAGCAGGTAGTGACCTCACGTTATACACTACCATTCCACTAAAGCTCATAAGAGGACAAAATTGCGCTGGGCGGCCAGAACCTCTGTGGATAGGAAACAAGTATAACATTGAAAAATAGATGTCAGTACCTGAACGCTGACTGTTTATTGCTAAAAATAAAACACGAGAAATTTAGATACAAGAATTATGAGGATGAACGAAAGAATTTCATAAACCTTCTGCAGAAAAAAAATCGAGCAAAGTAAAAAACTTACGGGCGAATCAATGTAAACCAAAACCTAAAGAATTTTCTAGCTATATCAAAGAAAAGAGTAGCAACATCAACTGTTGGACCTAAGTATTATCAGTTCGCCAAGCCAAAGAGATCATTCAGTCGCTCTGTAACATATCCCTGAAAGTGAAAACGACGTCCTAAAATTTTGGGGAGAGTTTAACTCACCCAAGTCAGTAGGGCTGGACACTGTCCAAAAAGAGTTCTAAGAGAAGCTAAGAAACATCTTTTCCTACCACTCAAAGCAGGGGAGTATCTTGCGCATCCTGTTGCACTTGGTACCCGGACCAGCTAACTACACCTCCTCCCAGCCTGAGGGCAATTTAGGGAAGCCTCGTCACTGAGTTCACCTCAACTCTGATGGGTCTGGGAAATGTGTTGGCGTGCTTCTCCCTCATCTCCTCTCACCACCACGTTATCTTTATTTATTATTAATTATCATCATAAATTATTATTATTATTATTATTATTATTATTATTATTATTATTTTATTATCATAATCAATTATTAGTATTATTTTTATTAATACTTTCATATTATTATTATTATTATTAATAGTGGTAATAGTATTCATAATTAGTTACTATTATTTAGTATTTTTTATTATTATATTATTATCATTATTATTTTAGTATAATTATTATTTTATTATTATTTTTATTTTATTATTATTACTATTAGTAGTAGTAGTAGTAGTAGTAGTAGTAGTAGTAGTAGTAGCGGCAGCAGAACTAGTAGTATTCATTATTAGTTATTATTATTTCGGGTATCCCCTCAACCATTTGTCTACCCGCACTTCGTAGAGGTGGAACTGTTCTCACCTGGACACAGTTCGGTCCAGTATCCTTGGTGTCTCGGTGGACTGCATGCCATCGTGGGATCACCTAGCGCCACGGTTTGATAATTACAGGGGATTACCAACTCTACTTACTCGTGGGGTGATCCGCCTATTTCTAATCCTCTTTAATACATACCCACCTACCCATTTCCAAACATTCTCTTATATCCACAGAGGTTTTGGCTGCTCAGCGTATTTTCGTCCTCTTATGGGTCCTTAGTCAACTGGTAGTGTATACCCCGACGCTCGAAAGCCCACTAGCTAGGGCAAGTATTAGGCACGAAGAGTATTGGGCCTTCGACTCTGCTCACCTTCTTCCAGTACACATATGAGGGGGTGACACATATGGTCAAAGCTCAAGAGAGATTTCGCTTGAATGGCGGGGCGGGGTGTCAAAGCCCACCTTAGCTCGTACCCGTAGGCTGAGTATATGTATATGATCACATTCTTGAACTTTCTAATCCTTTGCAGAATTTTCTCTTAACCTTTCAAGGTATTTGGAAGTTCTAGTATCTACTTTCCATGAATTTTTCTTTTTCATTTTATTTAATCATGGTAACAACGCTAGGCAATCGTGGGCGACAGTTGATGCACAGTGAGCCGCCTCCAAGCGCGATTTCGCCATCTCTATGTGTCAGGGAGGAAGAGATAACACGAGATATCCCTTCGACCGAGGGAGGAGCTCCCCTCTCACCATCCCCATGAGGCAAACTGGCTTCCTCTTTGTTTTGCCATCTTTGGAGCCGCCTCCAACAACAACCCCTTAGAAAAGAAGGTGCCCTCCCCTATATGAGCACTCTTAAAGGCATCTCCAACCCTCTTCCACCAGAGGGGAAGTTTACTCCTCTCTCAAATCTACAGGTGCAGTGAATTTCCCCTACACTCTTCTTTGGAGGTGCCCATGGGCGACGCCAGCTCTGCATCAACGAAGGGGCCCCCTTTGCTATTAGAGGGGACTGCCAAGAGAACACGCGTACACCTCAGAATCATTCTATTCCAACGGGAGCAGCTCGATAGGACCAAGCCCATAAGAGGAACAATGGATAGCGGGGCCCGCCTGGACCTGCCCTACACTGTCCTGTAGGAATGAATTATGAGAAGGAGGTCGGTTTGTCAGCACAAATCACTAAAGACAATAAGACGGACAGGAGGCGACCAGGCCAAGAACGGCACGTCCGGCTTCGTTGCTTGCGGGGTGCGGAGTCCCAGACGAAGACAAGAACTGCGTAGAGCGGAGCCTCGATTACGTCAGGCTCCCTCATTCAGAGGATACCTGGCGTTTTCGAGCCCGCTGGCTTCAAACACTTCCTCGTTATACGCTCCACTGATGGCAACATGTTGGCTAAGGGCAACATGATCCATTAGAGAAGAGCCTTAGCTAGCGTGATTAGTAGAAAGCCAAAGGTGACCCGCTTCAGGGACGGTAGCCTTCTGGCTAATGCGGTGAGTAGCACCCCGGTGAGGATGACACCACGCTCGACCATAAACTTCGTGAAAGGAGTAGTTTATGCGAGGGAACTCGTGGGCTTCGCCATAGAGGACATCGCTAGAGCTAGCCGACCATGGGGCGCCCAAGGTCGAACGTGTGATGAGAAAACAGGGAGGGGTCTCGAGACAAACCCCTACACTCTTCGGCACGTTCGACTTTGATAAACTCCCTGGCTCGGTGCGTGCCGGTTGGTATCAATATCGCGTGAAGGCATTCGTCTCACTGCCGCGCTGGTGCTATTACTGTCCATGCTTCGTCCATACTAATCGTTCCTGTCGACGTGCAAAGTCCAGGTTACCCGAAATCTGTGTAAGTTGCTCCAAGGCCGCACAGGATAAGACAAAATCGTGTAAGGCCAAGTGTGTCAATTACGGAGAGCCGCACCCCGCTTTTTGGAAGCAATGTGTTGAGTATTTCCTTGAAAAGGAAATCCTTGCCGTTCAGGCTCAGGATCGTCTCTCCCTGGCTCGGTGCGTGCCGGTTGGTATCAATATCGCGTGAAGGCATTCGTCTCACTGCCGCGCTGGTGCTATTACTGTCCATGCTTCGTCCATACTAATCGTTCCTGTCGACGTGCAAAGTCCAGGTTACCCGAAATCTGTGTAAGTTGCTCCAAGGCCGCACAGGATAAGACAAAATCGTGTAAGGCCAAGTGTGTCAATTACGGAGAGCCGCACCCCGCTTTTTGGAAGCAATGTGTTGAGTATTTCCTTGAAAAGGAAATCCTTGCCGTTCAGGCTCAGGATCGTCTCTCATTTCGCAAGGCTAAGGAATTGGTGCTGGTGCGCCCGGCACTGCCTAGGACGGCCTATGCCTCAATGTTGAGAATGACACCCTCTGCTCCTTGCCGATCCAGATCTACGAGCACGGTTGTTTCCTCGCTCATTTGGAACACTTCGGAAGGTTGTACCCACCACGGGCGCTACCCTGATAGAGCCAGCGTCACAAAGGGTTCACACATAGCCCTGGCTAAAACCACGGATCCCCTCTTTTGCCCCAGCGGGACCGTTTCGCGTAAGGCAGAACGGCCGCGTGCCTCCACTGAGTCATTAGACTCACAGGAGGCAACAACCCTGAAGAGGGTCATGGGGACAACTTTTGGGGTTCCTAAAGCTTCTCCCGACAGAAGGACAACACTAAAGGAGCTTCGACTCCTTCGCCCACACGCAGGGGTAGGCTTGGTGGATTCGAGAAGGTGGATCCTCAAAAAGAGGACTCCCCGCCTCCGAAGCCGCCCCGCTCGCCTAAGGTTTCAAGGCGGAGGCTGAAAAAGATTCGAATGGTAAGCCCGACTTCCCCCTATAAGTCCTCGAAGGCAACAGTGCCTTCAGCGCATTGTCCCGCCAACAGCACCCGGTGTTTTGCCCCCTGGAAGCATAAGGCCCTTTCTGTGAGGGTCTTCCCTTCGATGAGGGCCCCCGCATCTCCTCCGAGATAGGCCTGGAGGGTATATTATTTCAATGGATTTGCCGCGGACTCTGGGACAGCTTGGAGGAGCTGCGGAAGCTCGTCTACTCCCGTTCCTCTTCAGCTATCTTTATGCAGGAGACCATGCTGGGCGCGTGATCCCTGCCCACCCTCCCTGGTATAAGGGTTTTTCAACCCCATCACTACGGGATGGATGCCGGGCAGGAGGATGCGCAATTTAAACTCTGCATGATGTCTCCGTTTTTCTCTTTGCTTTAGATGCCTCCATTCAGGCAGTAACTATGTAGCCCACTTAAATAGGAGTTATACTATTATTTCCGCGTACATTCCAGCGTTAGCCGACTTCTACGCAGGGGACTTCCGCCGCGTCGTGGCACGGTTACCGAGGCCCTTTCTCTTGCTCAGAGATCTGAACGGTAGACACCCGGCAGGGGGTTGTAAATGACCCTCTCCCATTCACGTATCGTTTTCTGGGCTGCTGCCACCCGAGACCCACCCCGGTGTGGTTGGCGTGGGCCCGTTGGTCCACATTTAAGAAAATGACTGAGTTCTATGTCTCAGTCGAGGAGTTTAGGTGAGTAGATTAAGCTGTTGAGTTCTTCTCTGGCAACCTTATCGCCGTGAGCTTAACTACTATTACTAGAACGTCTGGGCGTTTTGCACGCCGACCGCTCCTGTGGTGGTTAGCAGAGTGTCAGACGGCCCTAAAACATAAGCGTTATGTCTACATGCGCTATAAGCACCGCCCCAACGATTTTATTATCGGTGAATTTCGTCGAGCTAGGGCTAGGTTCCGGTATATTTCGAAGCATACCCGACTCTCTTTTTGGCGGACAACCGTGTCTTCATTTAATGGTAAGAACCCTCTAGCAGAGGTGAGGAAGCGAGGCAAAAGGATTCGGGGCAAGTTCTCGCAGGACTCCCCTTGAGTTCTCCAGGAGAATAGGATGGCAATCTCGGATCCCGCCTATGTGACGGAATCCTTCGAGACCGCTTTCTTCGCATTCTCTAGCCGGGATGCTGCTCCGCCAGCATTCACTGTGCGTCGTGATTTCGCGGAAGGCCGCCGACTGGACTTTAACTACAGAGGAGGAAAACCTTTCAAAGACAGGTTTATTTTGAGTGAGCTGCGTTGCGCTCTTGCTTCATGCGCGGCTATCCCTCATGGTCTGGACGATGTTTTGTACGCCATGCTTCGACACTAGATTCCTGGCGGATTGCTACTGTGTTCGCTTTTCACAAACCTGGGAGAGATCACTTTACCACGGTGGGTTTCCACCCAATCTCTCTAACTTCCTGCGTGTTCAAGTTAATGGAGAAATTGGACAGCGGAGGTCATCTGTCTTCTGCGCAGTGCGGCTTGCTCAAGTTCCACTTCACTTCGGATTATCTGCTCCGACTGGAAAATGCCATCTGCGAGGCCTTCCTTCGTAGAAAGCACTACTTCACGGTGTTTTCCGATCTGGAGAAGGCATATGATACCGCATGGCGATACGGTATCATGGAGACTCTCCACACGATGGGGGCGATGGGACGCCTCCTAATATTTATAACTGAATTTTTTGCGAGATCGGCGATTCCGGGTATGAGTGGGGGAATCCCTCTCCTGCACAATGGAGCAGGAAAAGGGTGTCCGGCAGGAAAGTGTCCTCAGTGTCACAGTCTTTGCCACACTCTCATTACGCTCTACGTGGACGCATTTTCGATCTCTTTTGGCCGGCCCAGATCCCAACTCTCCAGCATCGACTCCAACAAGCAATGAACTGCTTCTCTCGTTATGCCGAAACGCACAGGCTTCGGCTTTCATTGGCTAAGACTAAGGTGGTGCACTTCTGCCACCATCCACGGCTACATCCTGACTCAGACTTATTTCTCCATGGGGCGCGCGAATGTCGAGATTATCTTGTGCTGGGTTCCTGGACATGTAGGAATTGCGGGAAATGAGCGCGCCGAAGAGGGCGCCAAAGAGTATGCGAGGACTGGGCGACCAGCCCAGCGTTTGGCTCTACCTCACACCAATTACACGGAAGGAATACTGGCAGCTCTCTGGGCTGTTTGGCTAAGAAGATTGGAGACAGTCGAGAAAAACTTTAAGTTGCGTGCCATTGCGCCGCCACTGTCCCCATTGACCTACCCCCCAATGACGCAAAGAATTCAAGTTGCTTTCTGTCGTCTCCGAATTGGACACACTCGCGGAACGCATCGCCATTTGATGGAGCGCTCGCCTGTGCCGTACTGTGAAGACTGCGTTGTCCCCCAGACTGTTCGGCACATTATTTTTGAATGTCTTAGTCTGGGCGATCTTCGGGCACGTTACCTGTTTCGGTATCGGGACGAGCGGGGTCGCTACCGTTTGTCCCTTGTACTCGAAACGAGTTCGTGCACAGTGACTTGTGAACTTTACGACTTTTTGGAAGAGGCCGGCCTCCTTCCCTTTATTTGACTGTTATTTTATCATTTTGTAGGTTGCATGTTACGACGCCGGGGGGGGGAGTGGGCGCCGGAGTGTGCCTCCTTCTTGCTTTGTTCCTTGTTGTTGTTATTTTTTTAACGTTATTATTTATTTACATATTATTATTTGTTACTTACACATTGTTATTTGTTTTTTGTTCCTCTTTTCTTATTATAGCCTAGTATTAGGCTGTGTCGTGCACGGCGACTTATACCCAAGCAGGCAGTCGCCAGATGAGCTCCCTCAAAAATAAAAAAAAAATCTGCTTCCATAGCATCGCGTGGGTATTGCGTTCTACCTTTAGGGATCACACTTCCTTTCCCCCTGAATCCATGCCAGTATACCTATGGCTTCAACTTCAAATAAGGTGACGGCTTCCACGCCCTATCCACTCTGTTGAAAGTCAGCGGGGCTCTGCCAGGCGCTGCGTCTGTTTTCACGGCCAATCTTGTTGGAATACACCGTTCGGTACGGGAGATGACGCGTCGTGCCCGGTTCGGAGACCGGATTATATTTATTAGCAAGTTACAAAGAACCCCCGAGTGCTCTTGGAGCATTGGAATCTCCAAACACTCTGTTTCGCGGTATCCGTGACTCCACGGTTGCCGCGAGCCGGGTGGATTCGAGATTATCTTCTGCAGAGTAAAGGACTTATGGGAATTGTGAGGAATGAGCGCTCCGATAAGGGCACCATAGAGTCCAGGAGGACAGGGAGACTAGATCAGCGTTTCGCTCTTCTTCACATCTACTACATGGCAAAAAAGATGAGAGGCGGCCGAAGGGATCTTAAAGTTTGGTGCCATTTCGCTGCCAGACTTCCCATGAATCTAACCCCCAATGCCGGGACGGTTTGAGGACACTTTCTATCGTCTTTCACCTGGGCACATTCACGGGAGGCGCCGTCATTTATTAGAGTGCTCCACTCCATTTATTGCCACTACTGCGTTGTCCCCACGCTTTTCGGTACATTCTTGTTGAATGTCCCAGTCTGGGTGATCTTCCTGCACGTTACCTGTCTTAGTATCGGGACGTGCGGGGTAACTACCGATTGTTCATTGTGCTCGGGATAATAGGTCTGTGGTCGCTCAGCGCTTTTTTCGGATTATCTGCCACAATTGGCAGATGAGACTTATGGACTATCCGACTTTTTGGAGGAGGTTGTCGTCGTCCCTTTTATTTGACTCTTGTTTTGGTCGCATGTTCCTGTGCCGTAGAGAGGCGGGCATCCCCCTGATGGCGGAGCGTGCTTCATTCTTCTTATTTTTTTGCTTCTTGTTTTGTATTTGGTTTTATTTTTTCTTTGTTTTTTCTTTGGTTGGAATTTTAGAGTGGCCTAGCACTAGGCTGCAATTTTAACCATCTCGCACTGGATCCGTGTCAGTGTACTCGGATGGCTCCAAGTCAGAAGATGCGGTCTCTTTCCACGCCGTATCCCTTTGATTGAAGTTATTAGGGTTTTACCAAGCGATGCCTAAGTCTACACATCCGAGCAGGTTTGTATACACCGCTCCTTTCGGGAGATAACGCGTTGTGCCGGGCTGTGAACCGGATGACGAGATTATCTTCTGTTGGAGTTTTGGACATGGCAGAATTGTGGGGAATGAGGGCGCCGAAGAGTCAGATTTGAAAGGTCGACCAGACTAGCGTTTGGTTCTTTCTCACACTGACTACATGATAGGATTAAGTGCAGCTCTCCTGGCTGCTTGACAATAAGATGGGAGAACCTAAAGTTGCGGGCCATCGCGCGGCGACTGTCCTCGTGAACATGCCTCCCCATGCTTCTGCAGCTTCAGGTGACCTTTTGTCTTCTCTAAATCGAACACACCGCAATTTGATGTGATGAATAGCCCGACTACACCTTACTGCGACGATCGCCTGGTCCCCAGACTGTTCAGCAAGTTCTTGTTTATTTTTCGTCTGGGATATCTTGGCACAAGTAACCTGTCCCTGCAGCGGGACAAACGGCAGCTACCTCTTGTATCTTGCACTCGAAACAGGTTCGTGTACAAAGAGTTGCCTACTGTATGACTTTTTGGAAGAAGCGACTACCTCCCTTTTATTTGGCTTCTTCTTGTGCTGGGCGCATACTCCGGTGCCAGGGAGGCGTGCCTCCCTAGGACGCGGGAGCTTTTTACTGTTTTTTCTTGCATTATGTGTTTTGCTGTATTTTTTGTGGATATTGTTTAGGGATTCTTTTTGTTGCTTTGTTTTCTTTCGTGGCGAGTCATTGCCAAAGAGTCGCCCGTATGGATTCTTTAAATATAAATAAAATCTTGTGGACCTAAATAAGAGACTTCGCAACACATTTTGTGCTGTGACACACTTCTGAGTCTAACTTGGCGGAGAAAATGCATTGGTCTTGGACTTGATTTATGTAGTTAGAAGGCAACGGACCACATGTGTGCTTATGATGCCCAGTGAATAAAGGCCTCCTTGGCTGAATACTGACTACTTATATAGATGTTTTTCGTCGATAATTTAATTGTTATATTACAAAAGAAATTTGTTTCCTTTGTCGTTATGATTCTTTTTTGACACTTCAATTATTCTAGTAAATTTCTATCTTCTGAAAACTTTGGTTTATTCATCCAAATTTGCATAACCTCACTCATACGACGTAGTTTAACCTACACGTTATCATCTACCAATTTTGGAACCCTTGGATTTTCTCTGGCAAAGTTTTAGAAGATGTGATAGAAATACAGGTGTTCCGATCTTTTTTTTGGTGGGGGGTGGGGGTGCTGTAATATTATCATTGTTATTATTTTAGCATATTTCTGGTAATATCATTGCCATTACTGTAATATATTAATGGTTTTATTCAGATTTGCTATTGATATCATTATGTATCCTTATTGTACTTTACCGTTTATTTTACATAAGGTATTATTGAAGTATATTAGTGGGATTGAGACTAATATTAATATATCGCTGTTATTTTAATATTCCAGAAAATCCATGGTGGAGCGCCCCTTTGGCATTCATCCCAGCACTGTTGGCCTGTATTCTCATATTCATGGATCAGCAGATTACGACTGTAATTGTTAATCGTAAAGAACACAAGCTGAAGGTGAGGCTAGGGCATTTGTGGTGCATTTGAGTGTATCATTGTATTTATTGGACTCCTTTCCTATTATGATCTTTTGTTTTTGCAAGTTTCATGCTAATTAGTTTAGGATTGGTTACTTTGGTTCAACCTCCAAACAAACCTTAGTCTAAACTAATTAACATGTAAAATATGGGTACCTAAAAATTACAACAGACTAGACTCATAAACATTAACTGATCCATATGAGAAATCTTGCACTGTAATCGCTTAGATCTGATCTCGTTTTGGACTGCTTTGGTACTGAAGGTCGTAAGCAAACCAAAACAATTTTCCACATAAGAATTAATGTAAAACGGATTGATTCGTTCCTAGTTTTCCGATGCTTGTTTTTAAACCTTTATAACGGTACTTTATGAATAACATCGCATTCAAAAACAATGAAAATGCGAAAAATGTTAAACAAAAAGAACAAACACAATATATATACAAAATACGAGAAAAATGGGCGAAAATTTTATTTACTAAAACTTGTATATAGTTGTTTTGATGATGTAAGTGGAAGTGTATCGGTGCGGAAAAGGGAGAAATGTATTTGTTGGGAAGGTAAGGAAGGGGTGGTTCTTGGCACTACTTGACTCGGCTGGAGAGACTCTGCGCTTTCTTATAAATAAAAACCTGTCCAATGTACTTTGTTTTTTGTTTTTTGCGGTGTCTTAAAATGAATTGCTATTGACAAGATTTATGAGGCGGTTTACTACAGCTTTGTCAGCATGTTATCTTTCCACAAACTTTGCACTCAACCTCATTTCGTTGATCAAAGTACTAGGCACATCTTCACTTCCTTTTTCATCCTCTGAAAACATTTTCCCCACCACTATTTTTTGCTGTTCTTTCTGAAAGGGTTCAATTTACATGGTAAACGCACTCCTGGGGTCATCCATTAACTCCTTCACACCAGCAATGTCAGTTTCCAAGCCCATGATTCTACCCAGAGATACGATACCATCGGTAACAGTAAAAACCTCAACATTTGTTTCCCAGTCGAGTTCAAGCTCTTGTAAGTCATTTGCCCCCAGGTTTTGTGAATTAAACTTAAGAAATAGAGGATGTTAAAATTATCTTTCCAAGAATTCTCACTGTTAATTCTATGTAAGCAGTCACGTGATAAAAAAAACCCTTTTATGGTCCATGAGATGTAGTAAATTTTCGTGTCAGGAGGAAAGAACTTCACTCATAAAATAAAACTCATTCATCAACTCGTCATCCAATCCTGGAGGGGGAGCACTTCATTGGAAAATTATTTTAGCTGTTGTTTCACAATTGGATCAAAGACTTCATGTATCCACTAAATAAAATTTGATTGGTTCGCTAAGCTTTATCTATTAGCTCTCCACATAACATAATTTTCTTTGCATCACTTTATTTTTTGTCGCGTGCGACTCTATCTCACTCTGTCGGTTAGTCGGTCCCGTTGTGCATTTTTTGGGAGGCAATATCATAACTATTCGACCGATTCTAACGAAATTTGAAACCCCTCATGTTGTTTTGCATTCTCTTTCGAATGTAATAATTGCTAAAGTCCTCCCAAGGTTAGCCGGGGAATTATTTGGCAATAACTTCATAACTATTCGGCCGATTCTAACGAAACTTTAAAACTTTATGTTGTTTTACAATCCTTTTTCTTAATTATATAACTGCCAAGGGCCTCGCATTTTAGGCCTGGAATTATTGAAAGTTTTGAAGGTCGTAAGGTTAGAAATCAGAATAAGTACGAGCAGGCGACTCTGGTCAGCAGACCTTGTTTTTAATACCCTCGGGTTCTCAGATTGGTAGACAAGCAATGGTTTGTCGTTGAAATCCCAATTTATGTTGGCATATAGCAAAATAATCAGCCTGTCCATCCCGTCGGCCTATAGCATTGATTTTCTTTCTGAGTGATATAGGTTCTCGTTGGAAGGTTTTTCCAAAAGAAGCCGGTTTAATCTCAGTTAAATACTTGTTGGGGAAGAAAACTCTTAGCCTCTACATAGTTAATAACCTCTTGTACATAATTCACAACAGTTTCTTTGTTCGAACTAGCAGCCTTCCCATGCCTAATCACACTATGTTCCACTTCTCATGAAATTTCCAAACCATCCTTTACAAGTTTGAATCCTCGTCCCAGGGGTTTCGCTTGGCTCTTTCACAAATTATGCTTTCAGAAACACTATCAACAGCTAATTTTTTCTTGTTCATCCAAAAACGCAAAAATTTTTACACGTCCTCAATCATCTTTGATCTTTGTCTCGCAATACCTTTCACTCTTTTTGCAAAATCAGTTGTCATGATTGCTTTCAGATAGTTGATTTCGCCATACCGAACACGTAGCAAGATGTGAGACAGAAACGCCATTTTCATTTTAAAAGTTTGCTGGTTTCAGTCCTCCTATCAAGCTATGTTGCTTCTCAGGCGGACGTCAGCCAGGGCAAGACCCAACTCCCCACCGTGATGCTCAGTCACGGTGGTAACCTCCCTAGTAAATAGTGTCAGCTTAAAAAAAAGCCGGGCGGAGATTCGAACTGCCGACCCAGCTTTTGCCGGGCAAGCATGCTAACCACTATACTACCCGGGAGGCTACTATACTCGGGCGGGTTATACTTTGGGGCAACCATATATTTTCATTAAATCCAAGGGGTGCTTAAATGATAGATGTTCTGGTGTAGATTTTGAAAAAGAGCTTTATTTTGCTATACAATTGCTCCTACCTACAGAAATTTCCATTTAAATAAAAGTAAATTTTTCCCTTTCGTAACGAGCTTATGTAACCTATTTTAATTTAATCCAAGTACACACAAACACAAAGTAACCTCAAATTTACATGTTTATTGAGTAAGAAAAGTGTATGCAAAGCTCCACATATACCTGCATGGGACACTTTGGGTCATATTCAAAAGTTAAACTTCACCAGAGCACACAAATCTTGCTTTGACTCATTTCTAGGCATCAGACGTTTACTTATCTATTGTGCCCTGATTCCTCTATCCCTTTTTTCATGTGAAAAATACTTGGAAGAAGCCTCACTCACCATTCTTACAACCCTCTCAATGCTCTATTTGTGACAAGCCAGTGAGGTACTTTCATAGCAGAGTTAATGAAGTTTTTCAATTTAGAAGTACTTAAAGAGCAAGTGAGAGGTGGCTCAGAGACATCCTCTGACCAATTGATCAGATCTCCAATCCTGGTAGCATCACAACTGATGTCTGGTGTCCTTCTAATCCTTACAAAGGAGTCTCCCGGTTGAGTATCTGGGTCTCTTTCTTCCCTGATGGTCTGGATTATTTTTATCCCTTTAGTTCTCTCCGCCCGATCTTCAGAGCACAGGAGGGTTTGGAGGATGGCTTCACTTAAGGCAGTGAAGTTGATAAAGAATGTGCCTAGGTCCCTTGGTCCAAGAGTGATTAATCTTAACGTTAAACAAGTATGGGCAATATACACCAATGATGAACTCAACCGTCAGTCGTGGATTCTTAAAGGCTTTTCGTTTGAGCTCATGCTTTGATACCCACAGTCGAAGAAGTCTGTTAGCTGTAGTCAGCCATCGACTGTGGCTTACTGGTCCTATTTCCAATAGAGTAAGCCCTGTAGGAAGCACTCCATCTCTGATTGTGGATACAATTTTATAGCCGTAGTGTTATCAGTGGAAAGATCTTGCACCACTTCCTGAGGTATCTTGGCAAGAGGAGGACCTAAAGATATTTGAGTGAAATTTGAATTAGATCCAAGTCTGTAACAGAGTTAATGAGCTTTCCTATTGGTCCGGAATATCTGTTGACAAATAGTGTTGGGCCATCCAGGGTGATAATTAGATGACGGAGAGGGAATTCCACAGTTTGCAGGTTACAGACCAACCAAACAAGTTTTCTGCCCAAATGGAGCTCAATTTTTCGCATTACTCCAGCATTTACACCTGTGTTTACATTCGTGGAGTCTCCTCCAATGGCCATTAAGCTTTTATCCAAATCCCCTTTTCCTCAGCCATCCAAACATAGCTTTAGCGATCTTCTATGCATGTGATTCTTCTTTTGTAGCGTTTTCTGGGACAAAGTCAAAGAGGTAATTGCTCCCAGGCTCACTGATGACAGTGTAATGCCCCTTTTTTGTTTTTGCTGGAAACAATTTTTCCCTTCCCTCTGCCTCCTAGATAAAATTTGTCACATCAATTCGAAAATCAAAGAGAACACAAGAAATTTCCCATCTTTCCTTAGGTTTTCCTCAAATTCATGTTCAATAACTATTATTAGCTTTTCCTGTGCTCTCTTAACTTTATTTTTAGCAATTACTTTACTTATATCTTCCTCACTAATAAATCCAGAATCTATTAAAGCTGCAGTTGGTCTCAATCCGACACCATACCTTATACTAGCAAGAACAATATTTGGAATTTCATCATAATTCTTTCTATTCCTGGTGAAAGATTCCGGCTCTTGGACAGTTCTAAAAGTTACTTCATCATCCAAACTGTTGTCACCCTCCGAATTTTCTGCCTCCAGATCTTCACCTTCTGCCAAAAAATGCTCGATTTCTTTTCTTGCTGCTTTTCCTCCTTACTTTTTCTTTTTCTTTCTGCTATCCTTTCTTTTTATTTCCTTTCTGAAGCTCTTAATTGTCTATTATGCTCTGGAATATCAGGACCTCCAATTTGAAAGGTACCTTTACTTCCAACCTTCTCCTTTTGTCCTTTATTAAAGGCCAGTTCCCTAGTAGCTATTTTTTTCTCTTTACTACGACAGCAGTTAATGTGGGCTTCAGTCTCACAGCCATTACAACCTTCTTCCTCACAACTGGAAATTTGACATTTGCATGTCAATATATCAAATAACTTATCTTGTTTTGCAATGAACCTCTCTTTTGCTTCAATTTTTCCTTTACCAAGGGAAACTTTTACTGCCTCCTTCAACACCTCCTTAAGCTTTGATATTATTGCGACCTTTTGATTTACAACAGGTGATCTACTGATTAATCAAGTCTTGATACATGTCTTTTACCAGCTGGCCCACTTCATAATTTCTCCGGTCATCTTCACATTGCTCCCTCAGGTAGATGCCGTACCTCAAAATATCTCTTATTGTTGGTAACTCAGACACCATCAGCTCTTGCCCAGTCCCAACAAAATTAGTCAGATGAGAACTTGATCTGGACCTTGTCTTGATTTTCGCCATTGTCACACTAATTTTAGGTATATCTGCAAATGAAAAAATGGCACTTAGATTAAGAAATAATCTCTACCAAATAATTATATGTTATTCTAAAATGATCAATAACCTTTACTAGCATTCAAATCAAATGTAAAGGCTCTATAAACGGTTAAAAGTTACAATAGTTACCAGAGCTGGCAACACTACTGGAATATTGCCTTCCACTGAGTAATGAGTACTGGCTACTTGCAATTTGGGAGTTAGACCAAACTAAATTAAGGGTCATTCTTAACAGGTTTCCTACTTCTCATGTCTCTCTAATAAATTTTCACATTTCTTTAGACAAATATCCTTCAGACTACATAAATGTATTGATGATAGAAAACGGTAAATTTGATCTTTTATGGGTAACTAAAATAATAGTAAATGACCCAGAACTAACAATATTTCAACTTCAAATTGATGTATGTTAGATCAATTAGAATTTAACTTTTCTGCCAAAAGTATTCATCATTTGAAGACCCCTCATCACCAGTTTCATAAAATTCTTGAGTATGACCCGCCCTACTACTATAGGCTATTGCATGTCGCACTTTTATACTTTGCTGCTATCACTATCTTTGATATCATGGAGCGTATTTAATAATACTGTAATTTATCAAAAACAAACAACATAAAAAATACGAAAAAAACGACAAATTAGAACGAGCGTGCGCATGGGGTAAAGCCTACACCGTAACTGACATTCTTGTGCGAGGCTCCATGCCTACCCACTCGGCCGGCTGCTTGTTCGGAAAATGAAATTCCGTTCGTAAACCGGTGAGTTTTTACTTGCAAAATTTGTTCGTGAACTGATTTGATCGTAAACCAAGGGTCTACTGTAAGAGTTTATTTCAAATAGTGGTTTTCTCTCGTCGTTTACTACCACTGGGGATCTCGAATAGCTCATCACTTCCACCATTGTAGTGTTAGGTATACAGTATGAGGCAACCAAACTGCAGCTGACATCTGTAGGGATGACGCCCTCACAAGCCCAACGCCCGTAGTAGGTCATTAATTGTGTAGGCTGGGCAGACTGAAGCGTCGCACGCCCTTTCGGTCCTGAGCTCTCCATGTTGTCTTGTGGAGAGCATGGCCCTGGCACTATCATTGCACCAGCAAAGTGCCTCGCATGAATCGAAGGAATTGTAACAAATGTCCTCACAGATATATATATATATATATATATATATATATATATATATATATATATATATATATATATATATATATATATATATCATATTTATTTATTTGTAAACCGGTCAAGGAAGTAAGCGGGAAGCCTAGAATTCAGATAGCAGTAAAATTGGCGACAGTAATAAAAACGTACATTTCTAGTCTTAAAATGGAATTAAGTCGAGACAGCTGTCTGCGTCTCATGAATGATAAAATGATATCGAGAAAGTGTAAATTTGTAGGTGTTATTTAATCGATGACCTTCGGAGACCATGGGATAAGGAATATGCCGCCCAGTGGGCGGAGCTAAAACATTATGATCCCAGAGGCCACGTCTCCTGTAATATTTATAGAAGAAATGGGAGAAGGAAAGTCATTCACATTTGGGTAGACAGTTAAGTCAGATAGGCGATCGATAGTAAAAAAATAATTAGGGTTGGTTTAGCGTAGCGAAGCCCCGTCGTACCCGCCTAAGTCTTGTTCTCGTAACATTCGCTTTCATGACCGGTAGTTAAATTTTCCTTGACCGTAATCGTGTAAACGCGAGCCTCCTTTTTGCTTTGCTTGTTTTGGATGTTGGAATTAAACATTAATTTTTTACGTAATTCCTCTCAGTCCTTTCTCGATCACAAGCCTTCGGTAAACCCAGCCAAGCTGGAATAATATTTGAGTATCCTTTAGAGTTAGATACAAGAATAACGCGACCTATCACCTCACTCGTGGGACTTGAGGGACTTCTCCAAATATCCGTGTCATTTAAACCTTCAAACTGGTGACGTCCTTTCTTGCGAGCTCCACGCTTTACTTTTTCTTGCAACTTTCGGGCCCAGAGGTTCTCGTTGGTTTAACTTCATAGTTATACAGGTAACTTCTTCTTTAACTTAACGCTCTTTCTCACAAAATCACGTGAGCCAGCACCAAACACACTAAAACTACCCTTCCCCCATCTTTCACACACATTATGCCTCATCGAGCAAAAGGCCACCCACCCATCATTGTGTCCACGTCGAAGCCCCCGGGGTGGAGTGCAATGTGTTGTAGTCTCTCGCCCAGGCAGGGTTCGACCCTCCCTTGGCAGAAGAACTCAAGCGCACCCCCTCTCAATCCCCCCTCCCTCCACTTCTATCCTACATTCTTTCCTCAGTCAGCCATTTCACTCTGACGCACTCATTCACATAATCAGCCCTTCGTTTACGAGGATGTTGTTGTTTTTTGTTCTTGATTTGTTTGTTTTTGCCTTTTTTGTTTCTGTTTTTTTTCTTTGTTTTTGTGTTGTTTTGTGTTTTTTCTTTGTTGTTGTGTTGTTTATTTTTGTTGTTGTTGTTTTCTTTTTTGTGTGTTGCTTTTTGTTTGTGTGTGTGTGTTGTTTTTTTTATCTAGCCTAATATTAGGCTGTAAGATAGTTACAGGGGCCTTGTGCCCTTGTCGGTAGTTGCCAGAGGGTCACTTGAACAAAGATCCTTTTGCGCGGTCTTCCAACCCTTCTTCGCTCACCCTGAGAGTTCGTATTCTCCTCGAGTCTATTCCAATCCATTCTTCGTCCACCTCAGAACAATTATTATCATCATCATCATCATCATTTTATAATCTGAATCAACTATTTCCCTTATGGGTCTCGAAACGAACAGGTGTCCCCTTCCGAAGGGGAGGAGGGGGGGCTTGTTATGCAGCCACATTGCAGATGCAGTGTTGAGGACATATGTGCGTACCGATTTAGCGCGCTCTCTTCCCTTCGCGTGCATACAAAACATCACTCTTCCGTATACGGATTCCACCAAAGAGGTTTTCAGTCCACATTCAGATCACAGGAAATGAGCCACCTCGAAACCTACACCCAAAGTTAAGCCACTTCGAAGCCTCCACTCGAAGTTAACCACCTCGAGCTTCCACCCGAAGTTAGCCACCTCCAAGCTTTTACACCCGAAGTTAAACCCCCTCGAAGCCTCCACCCAAAGTTAAGCCACCTCGAAGACTACACCCGAAGACAAATAACCCCAACTTTTATTACCTAAGGGTTCTGCTGTTACCTAGGTTGTTAGGTCAGGTTGTTTGGGTTTTTTCGTCTTATTAAAAGATAGTTGAATTTTCTGTTTTGTAGGTTTGGTTAGTTGTTTTTTTTAGTTTGTGCATTTTAGATGTAGACGTTTATGCTGTGTTGATAAGTATGTATTTTTTTAATGCTTTGAGTTTGTTATAATATATTATTGTGATATTTGTATTACCTAACCAAAAACCCGCCTACCTCAGCGCAGAGCTTTACTCAGCGATTTTTTCGGGTCTTCAACCAAAAGAGGCAGATGATAATATGCAGAAAATCACTACGAGGCTTCAAGGCGTCTTTATTGCCAAGTTTTATCTTTAAAAGTAAATCAGCTTTGGTTTTGCGACCTTAGTGACTTTGCACAGCTTTAGGGTTGCTGAAATTTAGCGCAAACTTACTCACTAAAGGTTGAGCGAGTTTCTATAAAATCTTAACTTATATATTTATTTGTAAATGATAAAAATAATTTTTATTTTGCCTGCAATTCAATTTTATAGTTTGCCCTTGATATTTAAGGTGTCCTCAAAAGCCCTATTATAGAGTCCATATCTCGCAAAAGCTTAGGGTGGCTAGTTCTTGAGCCACGACGAGATCCAAACGCTCGGTGGATGGTTGCAAATATATAGCACTAACGTGCCCCGCCTTTTCCCCAACGAGGACTGAAAAAGTGTTGCGGTGATTGTTACTCAGATCTTTATGTTGGTTTCATACTCCGGTTGCCTGCCCCGCGCTCTAGGAAGTCCGTCGTTAATAAATTAAAAACATCTAAAACAATTTCCCCACTACTTTTTTTTAACAAAATTAATCGGTAAAATTTCATTTAATCTTATTTGGCGATTAAATGGTGCTATTTCGTTTCCTTTCTTTTAGAAAGGATGCGGCTACCATCTGGACCTATTCATCCTCTCAATCCTCATTGCCATCAACTCTGTCATGGGTCTTCCTTGGTTCGTGGCTGCCACCGTGCTCTCCATCAATCACGTCAATGCCCTCAAGAAGGAGAGCGAATGTGCAGCGCCTGGCGAAAAACCGCATTTCCTCGGTGTCAGGTATGAAGATTCGGCTTCTTTGGCAGGACGAGGGAAATTTTCCCCGAGAGCTTTTCCATGATGGCGTTTAAAGTCGCTTTTCTTGTCTCATCCTTGGGTTAGCGACTTAAGAAATAATTAATTATGAACGATATATAATTTATCAATAAGTATTTACGATTTAAATTGTATACCAATTACATATCAAATCAAAGAAAATTGGAAGTTTGTAAAGAAAATATGGCTCAGAGTTGGATTCTAATTGATATCAATAGGAAAAAAGAGGTTATAAAAACTAAGGGATACGGAGTGGTGGGGCAAACTTGATTAACTCAGAGTATAATTATATAAATAGGGAAAAAAGTGTATTTAGAAAGGCACACAAACTCTTCGGACCCCGATGAAAAGAAAGTGAATTCGCAGAAAGAGGACTTAATACAGATTCGTTTAAAACATTAACGTTATCAAAGGCAATTTGCTATAATCCGATGATGCCAAGGATTTAAGGATGGTAAGCTATGTTTCAGGTGCACCATCCTCCAAAAATACTGTTTTGGTGGATGGAGGTCATGTTGAGTTTAGTCATTCATGTAATTATGCTGGTCCCTTTCCTTTGGAGGATGCGGCACAAAACTTAACCTGAAAGTGACGAAGTCAATCAAACTCATCCTTACCCTTGGATTCGTTGGTTCATTCATTCAGAGTAGCGTTTCGTTCACTACCAGAGTCTTTAAATATCCCAAAGTGGGAAAGAGTGATGAAGGCTGACTATATATTCGTGTAAATTTCTTGCATGGTTACATTTATACCACATCGCATCAACATTGTCATTCTTGTCGTTTTACACTCGGGCATTTAAGCCTCAGGCATCGAAAGCAAGTTAGAATTTGGAGAAAATGATTAAGATAGAATTGACTATCTTAAGGCAGTTCAGGGGTAGTCATTTCTTTAATCTAGGGTAACGCATTCATGGGTTTATTATATATATATATGAAATGATTCCCTACTGAGCGCTTTTATTTATTTTAATATATGGTAGTAGTGTCACATTTAGTCGCCTACGATAGCCAGCTGAGACCGAAGAGGTATTCCTGCTCATTGAGCACAAGGTAACGTTAATAATCAACTTCTTTCCCAATACCAAATTTATTATAGCTAAATATTAAGTATGAAAGGCCTTATTTACAAAGGTCTTCACGGTGTGAACTCATAGCCTCCTAAATAAACCAAACGATAATGCCCTCTATTTAATTTTCTTATTATGTCACCATAAATATTCAGAAACCAATACGTTACTCAGCCTAGAGCCTACATAGTAAACTAATTGATAATGAATAGGCCTACTTATTATTTTCCAATTTGAATTTTCAGAGAAAATCGCGTGACGCACATTATGATATTCTTATTTATCGGCCTGTCTGTATTCATGACGCCGATTCTGAGCAAGATACCGATGTCAGTTTTATTTGGAGTCTTCTTGTACATGGGCATCGCTGCTCTCAAAGGAATACAGTTCTTTGAGAGGATCCTATTGATGTTTATGCCAGTCAAGTACCAGCCAGATCACACCTTCCTCAGAAAGGTGGGTTCCCGATCTAAGTACCGGGCAGATCATGCCTTCCTCAGAAAGGTGGGTTCCCGATCTAAGTATCGGGCAGATCATACCTTCTTCAGAAAGGTGAGTTCTCTATCAAAGTAACAACCAAATCACGCCTTCCTCAGAAAGGTGAGTTCCTGATCAAGTGTTTTTAGAACGCCAACTGAAGGAGAACATAAATCCGCGAAACCTTGGAAATTATCGACGCGATGCCGTTGTTGTTTGTAGTCTGGATTTTTGCGATGCTTAGATTTCATGTTCATTTTTTAATTTCGCCACTCAACTACGCGCCTTGTGGTCAGAATCACATGCAATCCTACATAAGTGAGCAGCTACACATGCTACATCGTAAAGGTCATGCCCAACTAAGTCGGGTAAAGGTCATGCCCGATTAGGTCAGTAATAAGTCATACCCGATTAGGTCAAGAAAAGGTCATTTCCTATTAGGTCAGAAAAAGGACATTAAGTATTAGGTGAGGTAAATGTCAGGCCCGATTAAGTCAGGTTAGGGTCAGGCCCGATTAGGGTCAGGCCCGATTAGGGTCAGGCCCGATTAGGTCATTACAATTTCATACCCGATTAAGTCAGGAAAAACTCATTAAGTATTAGGTCAGGTAAATGTCATGCCCGATTAAGTCAGGTCAAAGTCATGCCCGATTAAGTTAGGTCAAGTTTATGTACGATTAGATCAGGTCAAGGTCAAGCTTGATTAGGTGAGGTAAATTCTGTGCCCGATTAGGTCGGATAAAGGTCATGCCCGATTATGTCAAATCAAGTCATGCTCAGTTAAGTCAGGTCACGTCGTGTCGGAATAGGTCAGGTCATGTCATGTCGGATTAGTTCAGGTCACGTCATTTCAGATTAGGTCAGGTCACATCGTGTCGGACAAGGTCACAGCACGTCTCGTTTCCCCGTAAGGAGCTCGGCGATTTGTCATCCTGGCCGCCGTGCTGACGGGATTCAGCACCCCGTCCGACCCCAGCTTAGCCTCTTCTCAGTCCTTCAGACACTTGTATTTCCCCGCTGTTTCCTCGCTTTTCATACAACTTCTCCCACAAATTTTCTGGTCAGCCTCTAATTTCACAGGGTAGATGCTGACCTTCTTCCCAGCCAACCGTCCCGGATCGGGATTGAGGGAAGAGGGGACAATGTTCCCTAACCCCTGAACGCCGGTCTGGCGTGGTGGGTTTTTAACAACCTGCTTCATCCCCACCCATACCTTCCTCACATCCCCTTTCCTTCTCACTTCACCATCTATTTTTTTTATGTTGTGTCCAAGGTGGAACCGGCATGCCGAGCGACTGCCAGGCCACCAGGCGGGAGGAGTGGTCCTGAATAGCGGCACCTGGCTCTTCCAGGCCTGTACGCACCCCTTGTAGGGCAGGCTACTGCGAGGGGTGATGAGCTATTGCATCCCGTAGAAAATTTAGGGTCACTATGCCCACTGATGAGAAAATTTAAAATCTCCCGTAAATTTTCCCTTGCTCAACGACGCAGCTCCACAGAAAAAATGAAGGTGCCCCTTGTGCTTGCGCAGGGGACCCAACAACTTTCTCTAACCGGAGATGAGGCTTACTCAAAACCTTCGCCTACGGGTGTAGGGGACTCCCCCTCACCCACTTGTCTGGAGATACCTTCGGGCACCTCCCTCTTACCAGTGGCAGTCCCATCTTTACTTACCAAGGGGAGTGCCAAGAAAGCCAGCAGGCCGCCCATAGCCGACCGCTCCTAATTGAAGGGGCTCGGTAGAGCAAACCCCCATAAAGGGGTGAGTGAAGCCAGGCCCTTTCCGTCGCTCGCTTTCCTCAAAAGACCTGCTGGCAAGAATATTGAACCTTGCTGGTGTCAAGGCCTGTGACTCCCAAGACGAGACTAAAGACACTGCTGCTAGTAGGACCTGCGATGTCCTGCATGAGGCCGGGGGGGATGGCCAAAGAATGGAAGCCCCCCTGAGATAGACATGGTCCTTGAGGCAACCCAGCCTCAGACGGTAGGGCCATCCATGGGAGCAAATCATGGCTCGGTGCCAAGCACCGAAATCGAGTTCGCCCCTATGCAAGGTCCTCCTCAAACGACTAGGGTTTACAAGGCAGTACAAGGAGGGCAGGGATCTCCTCCGACCGGTGCCCTGCGACTGCCAGGACCTTCTCCATCTCGTAGAAGGACCTAGTTGAGGCCGGTTCATCTGGCCTGGGAGCCCTTGCCGGCGGAGGGAAGAAGCGGGTTCATTCACCGCCCTCCTCTCCTAAGAAAAAAACAAAAAACAAAACAAATAAAGATTCGGGGTTTCTCTCCATCCGCGGGGGCTGCGGGTACGGATGGTTCTACTGCCACTTCGGTAAGCGACCAAGCCAAGATCGACAAATCCTTCCCCTCTGCCCCTTCGGGTGCGGAGCGCCTGCCTAAGACCAAAAGTGCGCAGGGTGGAGCCTCGCAAACATCGGGGCCCCTCATTCAGAAGTTACCTGGCGTTTTCGAACCCGCTGGCTTCAAACGCTTCTTCGTTATTCGCTCCACTGATGGCAGCATGTTGGCCAAGGGCAACATGATCGATCAGAGGAGAGGATTAGCTAGTGCAATTGGTAGAGAGCCGAAGGTAACCCGTTTCTCGGACGGGAGCTTCCTGGCGAATGCGGCGGGTCCCTCCGAGGCGGCCAAGATAAGTGCTGTTCAGACAGTTGATGGAACCCCGGTGAGTGTGACGCCGCACTCTACCATGAGCTTTGTGGAAGTAGTAGTTTATGCGGGGGAACTCTGTGACTACTCCATAGAGGACATCACCTTAGAGCTGTCCGACCATGGGGCGGTCAAGGTCGAACGTGTGAGGATAAAACAGGGAGTTGCCTTGAGACCCACCCCTAAACTCTTCGTCTCATTCGACTGTGACAAGTTCCCTAGTCGGTGCGTGCCGGGCGGTACCACTACCACGTGAAGGCATTCGTGCCACTGCCGCGGCGGTGCTATTACTGTCACCACTTCGGCCATACGAATCGATTACATAGACGTGCATAGTCAGGGTTACCCGAAGCATGTGTAAATTGCTCCAAGGCCGAAAACGATAAGTCCAAATCGTGTGTGGTCAAGTGTATCAATTGTAGAGAGCCGCATCCCGCTTCTTCGAAGCAATGTGGTGCATATCTCCTTGAGAAAAAAATCGTAGCCGTTCAGGCCCAGAATCGACTCTCATTTAGCCAGGTTAAGGAATTGGTCCTGGCGCGCCCGTCTCTACCTGGGACATCTTACGCCTCAATGGTTAGAAAGACACCCTCTGCTCTTGGTCCATCCAGGCCAACGAGCACGTTTTTTTTCCGTGCCCATTCGGAGCCATTGTGCTGGTTCTACTCAACGTGAGCACTTCCCTGGTAAAGCTGGCAGCACAAAGGGTTCACACCCAGCCCCGGCTAAAACCAGGGCTTCCCCCCCTCCTTCCACCAGCGTGACCGTTTCCCGTAATGCGAAATGGCCACGCGCATCCCCTGAGTCGTTAGACTCACAGAAGGCAACACCCCTAAAGTTGGTCGCCAGGGGTTCCTAAAGCTGTCCCCTGGAAGGAGGACAGCAACAAAGGAGTTTCGGATCATTCTCCCACGCCTAATGGTGGAATGAGTGGCTCAGATACGGTGGATCCTAGAAAAGAGGGCCCCCAACCCGCCTCCGAAGCGGCAGCGCCCACCTAAGGTTTCGAGGAATAAAAGATTCTCATAGCGAGCTCAACCTTCCCCAATAAGCCCTCGTGGCGACAGCGCATTCAGCGCATTGTCCGGCTAACAGCGCTTGGGGTTCTGCCTCCGGGAAGCTTACGGCCATTCACGTGAGGGTCTTCTGTTCAAAGAGAGCCCCCGCGTCTCCTCCGAGCTAGGCCTGGAGGGCATATTCCTTCAATGGAATTGCCGTGGACTCCGGGCCAACTGGGAGGAGCTGCAGAGGCTCGTCTCTTTCCCGTTCTCCATTAGCTATTTTTCTGCAGGAGACCATGCTAGGCGAAATCCCCCTGCCCGCCCTCCCAGGGTATAAGGGTTTTGCTACCCCACTACCACGAGATGATGACCGGGCTGGGGGATGCGCGGTTTATACCCGGCATGATGTCTCCGTTCTCTCACTTTAGATACCTCCTTTCAGGTAGTAGCTGTGCAGCTTCACCTGGAGAGAAGATATACTGTTATTTCTGCGTACATTCCACCGTCAACTGACTTCTCGCGGCGGACTTCCGCCGCGTCAAGCCACAGTTGCCGAGGCCCTATCTCTTTCTTGGAGATCTGAATGGCAGACATCCTTTCTGGGGAGACTACTCAGTAAATCCTAGGCAACAATTCTTTTCCGATGTGATCGAAGAGCTTGAGATGGGTGTCCTAAATGTAGATAAGTTTACGCATCAGTGCCCGAGAAACGCTTCATTTCTATCTCAGTCGAGGAGTTTAGGTGGGTAGAAGAGGCCGTTGAGTTCTTCTCTGGCAACCTCATCGCCGCGTGCCTGACTTCCTTTTCCCAGCTCGTCTGGCCGTTTTGCACGCCCACCACTCCTGTGGTGATCGGCTGAGTGTGAGACGGCCCTGAAACAGAAGCGTTAGGCCTACATGCGCTATAAGCGCTGCCCGAACGATTCTACTGTCGGTGAATTTGGTTAGTGATTTTTCGAAGCACGCCCGCCACTTTTCTTGGCGGACATAGGTGTCTTCACCTAACGGGAAGACCACTCTAGCAGAAGTGTGGAAACCAGTCAAAAGGATTCGGGGCAAGTTTTTGAAGGACATCCCTTCCGTTCTCCAGGAGAATGGGACGGCAATCTTATACCTTGCGTCTGGGGCGGATTCATTTGAGACCGCTTTCTCCGCATTCTCTAGCCGGGATGCTGCTCCGCCAGCATTCACTGTACGTGTGATGTCGCAGAAGGCCGCCGACTGGACTTTACCTCCATAGGCGGAGAACCTTTTAACGACATGTTTACTGTGAGTGAGTTCCGTTCCGCTCTTGCTTCGTGCGTGGACACCGCCCATGGTCCGGAAGATGTCCCGTACGCCATTCTTCAACACCTAGGTGAGCGAGGCATGGCCTTTCTCTTAGATTTGTCTAACAGGATCTGGGTGAAGGGTCTCCTCCCAGATTCCTGGCGAATCGTTTCTGTGTTCGCCTTTCGCAAATCGGAGAGAGACCACTCTACTTCGGCCGGTTTCCGCCCAATCTCTCTAACCTCTTGCGTGTGCAAGTTGATGGAAAAATTGGTAAATGTTAGATTAGCCTTTTTTTCTGGACAGAGAAGGCCATTTGTCTTCTGCTCAGTGCGGCTTTCACACGTTATACTCCACATTGGATGCTCCGCTCCGACTGGGAAATGCTGTCTGCGAGGCCTGCCTTCGTAGACAGCACTATGCCACGGTGTTTTTCGATCTGGAGAAAGCCTATGATACCGCATGGCGATACGGTATCATGGAGACTCTCCGCACGATGGGGACGAGGGGACGCCTCCCAATGTTTCTATCTAAATTTTGGGGAGATCGTCGATTCCGCGTACGGGTGGGGGGGGAGCCCTCTCCGGTCCAATGGAGCAGGAAGAGGGTGTCGCGCAGGGAAGTGTCCTTACTGTCGCACTATTTGCCCTGAACATCAATGGCATCAGCTCAGTGCTGCCGGCAGATGTTCTCGCTACGCTATACGTGGACGACCTTTCGATCTCTTTTGTCACGGCCCAGTTGCCAACTCTGTAGCTTCGACTCCAACAGGCATTAAACCGCATCTCTCGCTATGCCGAATCGCACAGGTTACGGTTTTGCTTTGCCAATACTAAGGTGGTGCACTTCTGCCGCCTTCTACGGCTCCACCCAGATCCAGACTTGTTTATTAATGGGGTACGCCTGGAAGTGGTTAAATCGCACCGTTTTCTTGGTCTTGTATTTTTTTGAAGCCTCACCTTGGCGGCTCATATTCGCAGCGTTAGGTTCTTTTGTACCCGTGCCATGGATATTCTCCGTTCCGTGACGTTCAGCGCTTTGGACGATGATAGGGCTACTGCCTTACTTTTTTATTAATCCTTTGTTCGTTCGAAGCTCGACTGCGGATGCGAGTTTTATGCGTCCGCAGCCTTGCGACCGGTGCCTT
The DNA here is from genome assembly GCA_963969495.1 of Ceratothoa steindachneri. Taxonomy (NCBI): domain Eukaryota; kingdom Metazoa; phylum Arthropoda; class Malacostraca; order Isopoda; family Cymothoidae; genus Ceratothoa; species Ceratothoa steindachneri. Next base: position 61,986,475 of record OZ018319.1, read on the forward strand.
CCGCACTTTCCCCATTGAGAGCCTGTTGGTCAATTCTGGGGAGATGCCACTCACTCTACGCCGTGTACAGTGCATCACTCGCCTGTACGCGCAAGCCCGGCGCCTCCCTCAGTCGCCAACAGCTCTCACTGCATCCGCAGCTGATTTCGATGGTGCCTATGCCACCCTAAGACGCCAGTCATACCCTTAGTCCTTTGGGTTTAGGGCAAGGAAACTCCTTCGAGAGCTAGGTATAGCTCTCGGGCCGGTGGCGCCCCTGGTTCTGCCCAGGATGCCACCTTGGAGAGTACCACATTTGGCTGATGGGCACCACGCTCCTGCTCCTAATGCTTGTACAGCACCGGGAGTATTGCGTTCGACCTTTTTGGAGCACACCTCGTGTCACGCTGGAACCGTGCCAGTGTATACGGATGGCTCCAAGTCCCAAGAGGGGGTCGGCTTCCCCCGTATCCCCTCTCTTTGAAGTCAGCGGGGCTCTGCCAGGCGCTGCGTCTGTCTTCACGGCCGAGCTGGTGACAATACACCACTCGGTATGGGAGATTACGCGACGTGCCCGGTTCGGAGACCGGATTGTGATCTATAACGACTCAAAAGCGCCCTGAGTGCTCTCGGGTCTTCGGAATCTCCGCATCCCCTGATTAGCGATATCAGCGAGGCCACGGTTTTGGCGAGCCCGGTGGATGTCGAGATTATATTCCGCTGGGTTCCTGAACATGTAGGAATTGCGGGGAATGAGCGCGCCGATGAGGGCGTCAAAGCGTCCGCTAGGACCGGGTGACCGACTACATAGCAGGAATACGGGCAGCTCTTCGGACTGCTTGGCAAACAAGATGGGAGACGGTCCAAGCGAACTAAAAGTTTCGTGCCATTGCGCCGCGACTATTCCTATGGACCTATCTCCCAATGCGCGACGGCCTTAGGTCTCTTTCTGTCGTCTCTAAATCGAGCACACTCGTGTGACGTATCGCCCTATTGTGACGACTGCGTCGTTCCCCAGACTTCTCGGCACATTCTTGTCGACTGTCCTAGTCTGGCTGATCTTCGCGCACGTTAGCTGTTCCAGTGCCGGGATGGGCGGGGTCGCTACCACCTGTCCCTTGTACTCGGGACAAGTTCGTGCACACCGACATGTGGACTTTTAGACTTTTTGGAGGAGGCCGGAATTCTCCCCGTTATTTAATATTCAATTATGGATCCCGTTCTTCTTCGGCCGGGGAAGGTGGGCCTTCCCCCATCGACGGAGCTCGTTCTATATTTTTTCATATGTTTGTTTTTCCTTTGCTTTTTGTTTGTATTTTTGTTTGTTTTGGGTTGTTTGTTTTTTTTTAATTTGGCTTTTAATATAGCCTAGATTTAGGCTAGCTTGAGTACGGCGACTTATGCCCTAGAAGGCAGTCGCCAGATGAGATATATATAAAAAAAGATAAAATCACGTCTCGTTTTGGATTAAGTCAGGTGACGTCGAGTCGGAATAGGTCGGGTCATGTGATCTCACATTAAGCCAGATGAAGTCATGTCCGCTTATGACAGGTCAAGTCATGGCGGATCAGGCAAGGTCAATCATGTAGGATTAGGCCAGGTCAAGTCATGTCAGGTAGATGAGGTCAGGTGATCTACAGTTACGTTAGGTTAATTCATGTCCTGTCAGTTTGTACTGGAGTAATTATGTTCATTAGGTTACAACCATTACTAAAATTTAACAAGAACAACATTAGTTTCATTTTGAGATGCTTCATTCAAACCCGACCTCCATTTGTTCTTCGGATGCTTCAATTTTGAGTAATAATAATAATAAGAGGTATTTATAATGCGCTCTTCAGGGCTGTCAGCCCTCCCAGAGCGCAGATTGTATAGAGAAAGTTTATAGGGAGAGAAGGCAATTTTGAAGAGAGGAGAATTCAGGAGACGTTTAAAAGTATCAAGGGAGGGAGAGGATCGGACTTCGTCAGGAAAAGCATTCCAGAGTCTAGGAGCACAAACTGAGAAGGAACGGTCACCCATCGAGCAGAGAACAGAACGAGGAGTGTTCAGGATGGGAGCGAGGTTAGACCGGAGCGCCCGAGGAGTTTGACGACGGGAGAGGGCAGACGAGAGATAAGGTGGAGCCTCGAGGTTTAGGGCCTTGTAGGTGATGAAAAGAATTTTATAGTGGGTACGGAAGCGAATAGGTAACCAGTGTATCTCCTGTAACAGAGGCATCGAAGGAGAGAACCGGGGGTGGCGAAGAAGGAGCCGGGCAGCATAGTTTTGAACTAGTTTTAGGGGGCGAAGTGACGAAGAAGGGAGATTCACTAGAAGAGAATTGCAGTAGTCTAAGCGTGAGGTGACGAAGGCATGAATAGCAGTCTCAAGGCTTCGTCGATCAAAATGGGATCAAACACGTGAGAAGTTGCGGAGGAAACCGAGGGAAGACCTACAGATACGATGGATGTGCGGTTTAAACGAGTGTTGCTCGTCGAAAATAACACCAAGATTACTAAGGGTATCAGAGAAGGCGACATTGGTTTTCCCAAGGGAAAAGGGCTTTAGATTTGCTCACACTCGAAGTGGTGCCAACAAGGAGAACTTCAGTTTTATTGTGGTTAAGTTTGAGAAAGTTAGCAGACAGCCATACGTTTATAGAGGTGTAGGCTGAAAGGAGCTTGGTAATTGATTGAGAGAAGGACACAGCATAGAGGTGGAAGGACAAGCCCAAATCGCGAAGAAGGGAGCCAAGAGGAAGTAAGTAGATGCGAAAGAAGAGGGGGCCAAGGACTGAGCCTTGAGGCACCCCAAAATAAATGGGCGCGGACTAAGAGGAGACGTTATCGAGCGCGACCGACTGAGTGCGGCAGGAGAGGTATGAGCGGAACCAATCAAGTGCAGTGCTCGAGAGACCAAGGGAAGTGTGAAGACGATCAAGGAGGACAGTGTGGTCGATGTGTCGAAAGCAGAGGAGAGGTCTAGGAGGACTAGGATGGGCGTACAACCCCTATCGGCTGCTCTATGTAAACCGCCCGAAACATTAAGAAGAGTAGTTTCAGCAGAGTGCTTCGCTTTGAACCCCGACTGGTACATTTCATCGATATTGCAGTTAGAAATATGGTCATTAAGGCGAGAGAAAACCACTCTCTCGAGCATCTTAGAGAGGAATTGAAGCTATGAGATAGGGCGATAGCTAGATTGTTCAGAGGGGTTAAGGTGTTTTTTTAAGGATAGGACGAATTGAGGTATGTTTGTAGGATGAAGGAACCATCCCTGTGGCAAGTGAAGTGTTAAAGAGATGAAAAATCAGTGGGAGGACAGCAGGGAGAATTTGTTGGACGAGTTTGGGTGGAAAGACGTCCTTAGGGAATCCAGATTTGTTAGAGCGTGAGATCAGGGCAGTTACTTCCTCAGAGGACGCCCGAGTGAGGACGTTAAGCGGCAATGGAGTATGGTCGGGGCCAACAGCATGGGCTGGTTCAGACGACTGGGGTAGTACGGCGCGAAGGTTAATAACTTTATCAGAGAAAAATTTAGAAAGAGTAGAGGGGTTGATGGGGAGAGAGGTAGAGGAAATGGGGCGAGGAAAGACGAGAGAGGAGATGAAAGATAGTCCGAGGGTCATTCTTGCTCTCAGACACAAGTTTGCGTGAATGAGCCTCGCACGCTGATTTTGATTTGGAAGAATAAGTCGAAGTAGCAAGGCGATAGGCAAGTGAGAGGGAGGTCGTGGCCTGCCCATGGGAGCATGCTTTACGAAGTGCTCTTTCATTAGCACGTAAGGACCTCCTTGAACGGAGTTCCATGGTGAACCAAGGGGCGCGGTGATGGTGGTTTGTAAAGGAATGATAAAAGGGTCGTGCACGTCAAGGCAGGCGAGTAATGATTATTGCAGAGAGTTTAAGGTTTAGTCAGGTGAAGCAGTAGTATCAATAGGAGGTAGGGCAGAAACAACGTCGATAAAGAGAGTAGTAGTATCAATTGATGATAGTCGCCGGAAAGGAGTAGGATCTCGGGACGAGCAAGGAGGTAGGTGGTAGGGAATATAGAATTTAAAATTGACCAAGAAGGGGTCGGATATCGTATTAGAAAGGTCAGTTACTGTTAGATTAGCGATATAGAGGTTCGATATGACTAAGTCTAGGGTATTACCATGTATGTATGTTGGGGATGACACATTTTGTGTAAAAGATGCTAATTTATGTCTTACATAAATTTGAAGCCTGTGAACAACAAATATATCGTAATATGATTACCATACACACCTTAAAAAACCCAACCTAATCAAATCCAACAAAATAGGAAAAAATTCGAAATGCTTCACGCACTGCTGCCACCACGCGGCAATGTTTTTTAAAGTGCGTAAACGGATTTTCTGTAAATATGACCCTCTCCCAAAACTTTTCAGAATATTTTTTTAAAGATACGAATCTACACAAAAACAACTAATCCTCATAGGTTTTAGTAGTCTAATACGGATGCGAGACACTTATTCAAAATTACCGGAGCACCTGACAACGTCTAGCAACCGCATTGAATTCGAACCCTAAAGGATTATTCCTAAATAGGGGTTTCACCCCAATACCCCTTTTACTCTATGGCCTTGCACTCCCCCCCACCCCCGGTATTTTTAATCAACTAGTAGTATTCACAGTTCGAAAGCCTAGCATTAGGTTAGAATTCAAAGGCGATTGGCAGACGTCGTTAGGCGCTCAAATGTTCATTATTTTTATGCTGTTTTTTTTTTTACTTCCGACATATAAGCCCCGCCCCCGAATGGCATTTAAATCAATCATATTTTCTTTAATCAACTAATAGTATTCACAGTTCGAAAGCCTAGCATTATGTTAGAATTCAAAGGCGATTGTCAGACGTGTTAGGCGCTCAAATGTTCATTATTTTTATGCCATTTTTTTTTACTTCAGACATATAAGCTCCACCCCCGAATGTCATTTAAATCAATCATATTTTCTGTATTTAACTAGTAGTATTCACAGTTCGAAAGCCTAGCATTAGGTTAGAATGCAAATGCGATTGGCAGACGTCGTTAGGCGCTCTAATGTTCATTATTTTTATGCCGTGTTTTTTTTTTTATTCAGACATATAAGCCCCACCCCCGAATGCCATTTAAATCAATCATATTTTCTTTAATATTGAGTAATATAAAATGTCCATATTTTAATTCAGAAAAAAAATCCCATCAAATACATTAGGATGCGATTCTAATTCACAATGTGGATGAGAGTGTGTACTAAATATTAATCCATTTTACCATCTTTTCTCTCTTTGCCATTTTAAATTAATGGATATTCTTTATCTAAATCTTCTGAACAATAGTAAATACGGTGTGGGAGGGGTTTTAGAATCACAGCGACCGATTATTCCGATGCTAGGTGACATCTTTAATATCACATAACACCGCTTTTAATTATTTTGCATATTTCATACTTGAACAATGTAATGCACTGTATTATTTAATAATTTTCGCATGATACAGGATAATTATTTAATATTACAATTCTTTTTACCGATATCAGCGACTCTGATATAAAAATGGCCTGTTTTCTCAGCTCACAAACAAGTCAAGCGAAAAAAATTTAACAAAATGACAATTTTCAGGTTCCATTGAAAAGAGTTCACCTCTACACGTGCATTCAAATCACCTGCCTCGTCGTACTCTGGATAATCAAGAGCTTCAAACAAACATCCATTCTATTCCCACTCATGGTAAGGATTTGCATCTTACATTTTGATCAACTCATTTGCGCTCAGGGCGAAGGTGCTTGGTACTAACGGGAGATTTCTGATTTCAAGGAGAAATGGCTGATTTTGAGTGGCGGATTGTTGGTTTCAAGTGGTAGTTTCTGGTATAAGTGGATTACCAACTTGTGGCGGATAATGTTCTATAAATGTCCCTTGGTTATGGGGCTATCAATTATGATAGTCACAAATTTATAGGGGTGTACAGGAAGAGAATTGCTAATTTATGGGAACGAACCTATATAAAGGTGAATTAAGTATCCGACTCCAAAGATGAATTTTTCACTGCGTTCTTTTTTGGCTGGGTTTACCGAAGGTTTCAGGGTAATTGGGGTAAAGAAGGACGTTGAAAAAATATTCTGCATTCTAATATTGGCCTATAACGAGGCAAGCGGCAAGTCACGAAGTTACTTTGCGGGCGACTAGTAGTCTATATATATTCAACGCGAAGTATTAAAGACAAGACTTGGTGAACTTAAAGGGGGAACGTTAACGAGATTATCTTCTCAAGGATTGTAATCTAGTAATCTTAACAATACAATAATCATGCTAATTGAGCTGCTCCCACTATATATAGACTCTCTAGAAGCAATCCTCATCCATATATATATATATATATATATATATATATATATATATATATATATATATATCAATGAGGATTGCTTCTAGAGAGCCTAAATTTAATGTTTAATAGAAATCCCAAGGCGAGGAAAATAGCTGGCATCATCCTTTTTATTTACTGGCGACGTTTCGACCACAATACGGTCATCTTCTTAGGCTTAAAATACAAAAAACGAAACGAAATATTTTGCACTGTTAAGAGAGCACACTGCTAAATGTACATCTAGAACTTTACTAGCTAATATTAGCTTTGAATTGCGAATTTAGAAGTGGGGCTCAAATTTACAATAAAGATACTAAGGAAGGATTTTAAATATTTAAATTAGTTAGCAAGTGTATAATTGCTAAAATCTTTTAAGTTAGGGGTGCTTTGATTTATGAATCTAATGATTATATAAAACTGTTTTAAAATGAATTTTAAACGAATAGCGCCCCTAACTTAATAGAATTAGATAGCACACTCAACCCTATTCTCACGCCCAAATACCATAACCTCACTCTTTTCTGCATTAAATTTTAGCCTCTTCCTCTCTCACACATTGGTAAAAGATATAGTTCTCATTTGCAAATCCTTCTCACTCTCAGTAACCAGCATCATCATATGCTAAAATATATGCAAACCATCCCTCAATATTCCTGATCAATCTTACAACCCATTTACCTCGTCCTCATACTTATGTATTTTTCTCATTCCTCCAAACATAAACTCAGTCCACGCTCGCAGCGTTTCCAAATGCTCACCAAGGGAGTCCTCCTGCCTTGTCTTTGGATAGAGAGCTCATCTTGCTCATTTGAAAAGATTGCGAAGTGGAGTTTTAGTATACCTCCCTCCTCGATCTTTATTTATAGTCTCATTTTTATGTTATTCATGGTCTCCTCCTGTTCTCCCTTTTTCTGTCTTTCTCAAGTGTGATTGATTGGGCCTTAGCGTATCTATGTTGTCGGTTGTATTGTATGACTGAATGAATGTGTGCATGTTCTAGGGTTAAGGTTGGATTTTTCGCAGTCCCGGTGTAACGGTCCTGCCTCGCCGGGGTTCGTCATTCCGTAGGTGAACTGCGCTGAGTTCCGTGACGTATACTGCTGGGGAGATGATAGAGCTACTGCCTTGCTATTTTATCGATCCTTTGTTCGTTCGAAGCTCGACTACGGATCTGAGTTTTATTCATCCGCAGCCGAGTGCGTATTGCGGAAGGTGGACTCAATCCACGACACTGGCCTTCCACCTTTCACCAATTTAGGGCCTACTTGCCGATGTTGGGAAGATGCCACTCGCTCTGCGCCGTGCACAGTACATTTTTCGCCTAAACGCGCGAGCTCGGCGCCTTCCTCAGTCGCCAACAGGTATCACTGCATCCGCAGCTGATCTCGACAGTGCCCATGCCGCCGAGAGACACCAGTCATAACCAAAGCCCTTTGGGTTTAGGGCCAGGAAACTCTTTCCAGAGCTAGGTATAGCTCTCAGGGCTGGTGGCGCCCCTGGTTCTGGCCAGGGCGCCACCCTGGAGGGTACAACCTTTGACTATTTGTCGTCGCGCCTCTGCTCCCAAAGCTTCTACAGCACTGGGAGTATTGCGTTCGACCTTTTTGGAGCAAACTTCGTGCCACGCTGGAACCGTGCCAATGTATACGGATGGCTCCAAGTCCCAAGATGGGGGTCGGTTTCCACGCCCTATGACCTTCAGTTTGAAGTTAGTAAGGCTTTGCCAGGAGCTGTGTCTGTCTTCATGGCCGAGCTGGTTTCAATAAACTGCTCGGTATGGGAGATAACGCGATGTACCCCGTTCGGAGATCGGATTGTGATTTATAGAGACTCACAAAGCCCACTGAGTAATCTCGGAGCATTGGAATCTCCGCATCCTTGGTTCGAAATATCACGACGCCACGGTTTTGGCGAGCCGGACCGATGTCGAGATTATCTTCTGCTGGGTTTCTGAACATATTGAAATTGCGGGGAATGAGCGCGCCGATGAGGGCACCAAAGAGTTCGCGAGGCTTGGGTGACCAGAGCAGCGTTTCGCTTTTCCTCACACCGATTACATGGCAGGAATACTGGCAGCTCTCCAGGATGGGAAATAACGTAACGTGACAGAAACCCAATGTTGTTTATGGCGACTCACAAAGCTGCCTGAGTGCTCTCGGGGCATTGGAGTCTCCGCATTAGCTGGTTCACGATATCCGTGACGCCACGGTTTAGGCAAGCCGTGCGGATTTCGAGATTATCTTCTTCTGGGTTCTTTGACATGTGGGAATCATGGGAAAGGAGCGCACCTTTGAGGGCGCCAAAGTGTATGCGAGGACTGGGTGACCAGACCAGCGTTTCGCTCTTCCTCACACCGACTACATTGTATGAATAAGGGCAGCCCACTGGGCTGCTGGCAAAGAAGACTGAAAACGATCGAGGGGAACTTAAAGTTGCGTGCCATTGCGCCGAGACTGTTCCCATGGACCTATCTACCAATGCCGCAACGGCTTTAGGTTGATTTCTGACGCCTCTGAATTGGACACACCGCCATTTGATAGAGCACTCGCCGATTCCTTATTGCGAAGTTGTCCCCCAAGCTGTTCGGCAGATTCTTGTTGAATGTTCCAGTCTGGGTGATCTTCGCGACTGTTTTTCTCCGTACCGGGACAAGTTGGGTAGCTACCGCGTGTCCCTTGTACTCGGGACTGGTTCGTGCGCACAAACTTACGTACGGACTATACGATTTGGGGGAAGGGCTGGCCTCGTCCATTTTATTTGACTTCTTTTTTTTTAGGTCAATGTTCATGCATCGGGGGGAGGCGGGTCAACCAACCCTCGACTGCGGAACGCACTTCCTTCTTGTTACCTTATCTTGTTTTCCCATTTTTTGGGGGGCCTGTGCTTAGCATTTATGCCTTTTTTTAGTACTCTGTGTTGTGATTACGGTGACTTTTGTCCTAGGTAGCAAACACCAGATGGGCTCCTAAATTTTTTTTATTTTTTTATATTTAAGGGGCTATCTGGCGACAGCCGACTTAGGCATAAGTTGCCGTAAACAAACAGCCTAGTTCTAGGCTACTTTAAAAAATTGAACAGGAAACAACAATAAGAAGAAATAACAATAACGAAGCAATAACAAAAACAATAACAAAAACAACAACTAAACCGGGTTAAATGGAAAGGAGAGGGCCGGCCTTCCCCCAAAAGTCAATAAGTCCACCAGTCGATGTGCACGCACTCATACCGAGTACAAGGGACAGGCGGTAGCGACCCCACCCATCCCGGTACCGTGACAGGTGTCGTGCGGGAAGATCACCCAGACTGGGACATTCGACAAGAATGTGCCGAACAGTCTGGGGGACGACGCAGTCGTTGCAATAGGGCACAGGCGAGAGCTCCATCAAATAGCGATGCGTCACACGAGTGTGCCCGATTCGGAGACGACAGAAAGCAACCTGAAGCCGCCGCGGAATTGGGGGATAGGTCCATGGGAACAGTCGCGGCGCAATGGCACGCAACTTTAAGTTCCCTTCGACCGTCTCCCATTTTCTTTGCCAAGCAGTCCGAAGAGCTGCCCGTATTCCTGCCATGTAGTCAGTGTGAAGAAGAGCGAAACGCTGGTCCGGAGTCATCGCCGACTCTTTAGCGCCCTCATCGGCGCGCTCATTCCCCGCAATTCCTACATGTCCAGGAACCCAGCAGAAGATAATCTCGACATCTGCCCGGCTCGCACAAAACCGTGGCGTCACGGATTTCGCGAACCAGGGTATGCGGAGATTCCAATGCCCCGAGAGCACTCAGGGTGCTTTGTGAGTCGCTATAGATCATAATCCGGTCCCCGAACCAGGCACGTCGCGTAATCTCCCGTACCGAGTGGTGTATTGCCACCAGCTAGGCCGTGAAGACAGACGCAGCGCCTGGTAGAGCCCTGCTGACTTCAAACAGAGGGGATACGGCGTGGAAGCCGACCCCCTCTTGGGACTTGGAGCCATCCGTATACACTGGCACAGTTCCAGCGTGACACGAGGTGTGCTCCAAAAAGGTCGAACGCAATACTCCTCCCGGCGCTGTACAAGCTTTGGGGGCATTGGCGTGGCGAAAAATAGCAAAATGTGGTACCCTCCATGGTGGCGTCCTGGGAAGAACCAGGGGGGCCACCGGCCCGAGAGCTATATCTACCTCTCGAAGGAGTTTCCTGGCCCTAAACCCAAAGGGCTTAGGGTATGACTGGCGTCTCTCGGCGGCATAGGCACCATCGAGATCAGCTGCGGATGCAGTGAGAGCTGTTGGCGACTGAGGGAGGCGCCGGGCTCGTGCGTACAGGCGAATGATGCACTGCACGCGGCGCAGAGCGAGTGGCATCTCCCCAGCATCGACCAACAGGCTCTCAATGACGGAAGGGCGGAAGTCACCGGTCGCAAGGCGAAGGCCGGTGTGGTGGATCGAATCCACCATCCGCAATAAACGCTCGGCTGCGGATGCATAAAACTCGCATCCGTAGTCGAGCTTCGAGCGAACAAAGGATCGATAAAAAAGTAAGGCAGTAGCCCTATCAGCGCCCCAAGCGCTGAACGTCACGGAACGGAGAATGTCCATGGCGTGGGTACAAGAGACGCTAAGGCTGCGAATATGAGCTTCCCAGGTGAGGCGTTGGTCGAATAAAAGACCAAGGAAACGGTGCGACTCAACCACATCGAGGCACACCCCATTAAGAAACAAATCTGGGTCGGGGTGAAGCCGTGCATGGCGGCAGAAGTGCACCACCTTAGTCTTAGCCAAAGAAAACCGAAACCTGTGCGCTTCGGCATAGCGAGAGACGCAGTTCAATGCCTGTTGGAGTCGACGCTCCAGAGTTGGCATCTGGGCCGCACCAAAGGAGATCGAAAGGTCGTCCACGTAGAGCGTAGCGAGAACATATTCCGGCAGCACCGAGGTGATGCCGTTGATGCTCAGGGCAAAGAGTGTGACACTAAGGACACTTTCCTGCGGGACACCCTCTTCCTGCTCCTTTGGGCCGGAGAGGGCTCCCCCCACCCGTACGAGGAATCGACGATCTCGCAAAAATTCAGATATAAACATTAGGAGGCGTCCCCTCGCCCCCATCGTGTGGATAGTCTTAATGATACCGTATCGCCATGCGGTATCATAGGCCTTCTCCAGATTAAATAACACCGTGGCGTAGTGCTGTCTACGAAGGAAAGCCTCGCAGACGGAATTTTCCAGTCGGAGCAGAGCATCCGACGTGGAGTGGAACTTACGGAAGCCGCACTGTGCAGAAGACAGATGGCTTCCACTGACCATAAAAAAGGCTAATCTAACATTTACCAATTTCTCCATCAACTTGCCCACGCAAGAGGTTATAGAGATTGGGCGGAAACCGGTCGGAGTAGAGTGATCTCTCCCCGGCTTGCGAAAGGCGAGCACAGTAGCGATTCGCCAGGAGTCTGGGAGAAGACCTTCCACCCAGATCCTGTTGAAAAAATCTAACAGAAAGGCCATGCCTCGCTCACCCAGGTGTCGAAGCATGGCGTACGGGACATCGTCCGGACCATGGGCGGTGTCCGCGCACGAAGCGAGAGCGGAACGCAACTCACTCACAGTAAACTTGTCGTTGAAGGGTTCTCCGCCCCTGGAGGTAAAGTCCAGCCGGCGGCCTTCCGCGATATCACGACGTGCATTGAATGCTGGCAGAGCAGCATCACGGCTCGGGAATGCAGAAAAAGCGGTCGCTAAGGATTCCGCAACGGACGCGGGGTCCGAGATTGCGGTCCCATTCTCCTGGAGAACGGGAGGGGGGTCCTGCGAGAACTTGCCCCGAATCCTTTTGACTCGCTTCCACACCTCAGCTAAAGGGGTCTTCCCGTTAAGTGAAGACACTCATGCCCGCCAAGAAGAGCGGCGGGCGTGCTTCGAAATATACCGGAACCTAGCCCTAGCCCGACAAAATTCAGCGACAGTGAAATCGTTCGGGCGGCGCTTATAGCGCATGTAGGCATAACGCTTCTGTTTGAGGGCGGTCTCACACTCGGCCGACCACCATGGGAGTGGTCGGCGTGCAAAACGGCCAGACTTCCTAGGAATAGTAGTCAGGCCCACGGCGATGAGGTTGCCGGAGAAGAACTCAACGGCCTCATCTACCGACCTAAACTCCTCGACCGAGATAGAGAATTCAGTCAGTTCCTGAAATGCAGGCCACCGCGCCCGCGCCAAGCACCACCGAGGTGGTCTCTCAGGCGGCAGTTGCCCTGAAAATAATATTTGAATGGACACCCCCCCCAATCAAAATCAGGCTGTGCATCCGAAGAGCACAAAGATAGGTCTAGGCAAGAAAATGAAGCGGTTCTCGGACAGTGATGCGTAAACTCATCCACGTTTAGGACACCCATCTCAAGCTCTTCGATCAGATCGGCAAGGACTTTTCCCCTGGGATTTATGGAGTAATCTCCCCAGAGAGGATGCCTGCCGTTCAGATCTCCAAGCAAGAGATAGGGCCTCGGCAACCGTGACACGACGCGGCGGAAGTCCCCGGCGTCGAAGTCAGCTGACGGTGGAATGTACGCAGAAATGATAGTATACCTCGAATCCAGGTGCAGCTGCACAGCCACTGCCTGAATGGAGGTATCTAAAGAGGAAGGAAGAACGGAGACATCATGCCGGGTGTAAACCGCGCATCCCCCAGCCCGGCCATCCCGCGGTGGTGGGGTCGCAAGACCCTTATACCCCGGGAGGCCAGGCAGCGGGCACGCGCCTAGCATGGTCTCCTGCAAAAAAATAGCTAACGGGAAACGGGACGAGACGAGCCTCCGCAGCTCCTCCCAGTTGGCCCGGAGTCCACGGCAATTCCATTCAAGGAATATGCCCTCCATGCCTAGCTCAGGGGAGACGCGGGGGCCCTCCTCGAATTGAAGACCCTCACGGGAAAGGGCCGTACGCTTCCCGGGGGCAGAACCCATGGCGCTGTTGGCCGGACAAAGCGCTGTCGCCTTCGAGGACTTATTGGGGGAGGTTGGGCTCGCCATGCAAGTCTTTTCCTCTCTCCGCCTCGAAACCTTAGGCGGGCGTTGCGGCTTCGGAGGCGGGGGGCCCTCTTTTCGAGGAACCACCGTCTCCGAGCCACTCGCTCCACCTCGGGGCGTGGGCGAAGGGGCCGAAGCTCCTTTGTTGCTGTCCTTCTTTCGGGGAACAGCTTTAGGAACCCCGGAAGATGGCCTAGCGACCATCTTCAGGGGTGTTGCCTCCTGTGAGTCTAACGACTCGGTGGAGGCGCGTGGCCGTTTCGCCTTACGGGAAACGGTCACGCTGGGGGAAGAGGGGGGAGCCCTGGTTTTAGCCGGGGAAGGGTATGAACCCTTTTTGCCGCCAGCTTTACTAGGGGAGCGCCCGGGTTGGGTAGAGCCCACAGAAGGGCTCGGAATATGCACGGAAACAACCGTGCTCGTTGGCCTGGATGGGCCAGGGGCAGAGGGTGCCTTTCTAACTATTGAGGCATATGACGTCCCAGGCAGAGCCGGGCGCGCCACGACCAAGTCCTTTGCCTCGCGGAATGAGAGTCGATCCTGGGCCTGAACGGCCAGGATTTCTTCCTCAAGGAGATATGCACCACATTGCTTCGAAGAAGCAGGGTGCGGCTCTCCGCAATTGACACACTTGGCCACACACGATTTGGACTTATCGTGTGCGACCTTGGAGCAATTTACACATACTTCGGATGACCCCGACTTTGCACGGCTACATGAGCGATTCGTATGGCCGAAGCGGTGACAGTAATAGCACCGCCGCGGTAGTGGCACGAATGCCTTCACGCGGTAGCGGTACCAACCGCCCCGCGCCGACTCAGGGAGCTTGTCACAGTCGAACGTGACGAAGAGTGTAGGGGTGGGTCTCGAGGCCCCTCCCTGTTTTCTCATCACACGTTCGACCTTGACCGCCCCATGGTCGGCCAGCTCTAGGGTGATGTCCTCAATGGAGTAGTCAACGAGTTCCCTCGCATAAACTACTCCTTTCACAAAGTTCATGGTAGAGTGCGGCGTCACACTCATCGGGGTGCCATGAAGTGTCCGAAGAGCACTTATCTTGGCCGCCTCGGCGGGATTCGCCGCATTCGCCAGAAGACTCCCGTCCGAGAAACGGGTTACCTTCGGCTCTCTACCAATTGCACTAGCTAATCCTCTCCTCTGATGGATTATGTTGCCCTTGGACAACATGCTGCCATCAGTGGAGCGAATAACGAGGAAGCGTTTGAAGCCAGCGGGCTCGAAAACGCCAGGTAACCTCTGAATCAGGGGCCACGATGTCATCGAGGCTCCGCCCTGTGCACTTTTGGTCTTCCTCATCGTCAGGAGCTCCGTACCCGGGGGGCAGAAGGGCCGGATGTGCCGATCTTGGCTTGGTCGCTTGCCAAAGTGGCAGCAGACCCATCCGTTCCCGTAGCCCCCGCGGATGGAGAGGAGCCACGAGTCTTCTTCGTCTTTTTGGTCTGTTTCGTCCTTTTCTTTTTTTGGAGAGGAGGGCGGAGAATGAACCCGCTTCTCACCCCCGCCGGTAGAAGCCCCCAGGCCAGATGGACCGGCCTCAGCCAGGTCCTTCTCCGAAATGAAGAAGGTCCTGGTGGTCGCAGGGGCATCATCCGGAGGAGATCCCTCCCCTCCTTGTACTGCCTGAGAATCCACAGCCGTTTGATGAGGACTTTGCATAGGGGCGGATTCGGCTTCGGTGCTTGGCGCCGAGCCCGGATTCCCCCCATGGAAGGCCTTACCGTCTGAGGCTGGTTTTCCTCAAGGACCATGTCTATCACAGGAGGGGCCTCCAGTTGGCCATCCCCTCCCAGGACATCGCAGGTCCCCTTGGCAGCGTCATAAGTCTTTAATGGGGAGGCACAGGCCTTGACCCCGGCAAGGTTTAATATTTTTGCCAGCAGGTCTTTTGAGGGAAGCGACCGAAGGGGCCTGGCTTCCCTCTGCCCCCTAAGGGGGTTTGCCCTACCAAGCCGCTTGCACGAGGGGCGGTCGGCAATGGGCTGCCTGCTGGCTTTCTTAGCAGTCCCCTTAGAAAGCAAAGGAGGGACTCCCGCTGGAGATAGGGAGGTGCCCGAAAACACCTCCAGAGAAGGGGGTGAGGGGGAGTCCCCTACACCCGTAGGCGTAGGAGAGGAGTAAGCCTCCTCTCCAGTTAAAGAGGTATGGAGGGTCCCCTGCGCAAGCACAGGGGTCGGGGGCCTCCATCTTTTCTGTGGAGCTGCACGAGTGCGGCTCCGTTGTTTTAGGGGGAATTAAGGGAAGATGTTTTTTTTTTCATCATTGGGCATGGTGACCCTCTTTGTTTTACGGGACGCAATCGCTCACCACCTCTTGCAGTAACCTGCACTGCAAGAGGTGCTTACAGGCCCGGCAGAGCCAGGCGCCGCCATTTGGGACCACCCCTCCCGCCTGGTGGCCTGGCAGTCCTTCGGCATGGCGGCTCCACCTCGAACACGGCGTAAAAAAAGATAGATTTTGAAGAGGAGAGGAAAAGGGATGTGAGGAAGGTATGGGTGGGGATGAAGCAGGTTGTTAAAAAAAATCCATCCCAAACCGGAGCTGAGGGGTTAGGAAACAATGTCCCCTCCCCCCTCAGCCCCGATCCGGGGTGGTTGGCTTGAGAAGAAGGTCAGCATTCTACCCTGTGAAATTAGAGGCTGGCCAGAGAAAGTTGTGGGAGAGGTTGTATGAAAAGCGACGAGGTAGGGGAGAAATCGGGCTATCTGAAGGAAGGAAGAGAGGCTAAGCTGGGGCCGGACGGAGCGCTGGATCCCGTCAGCACGGCGGCCAGGATGGCAAATCACCGCGCCCCTTACCGGGGGCTCCTAAAAAACAAAAGAACAAAAATAATTAATCAAAATTCCTGGTTCTAGGGCAAAACTGTGGGTTCTCATTCAGCTTTTCTGGTTTTAAATGAAAAACTTTGGTAATAAGGACAAAATGCTCGTTCTAACTAAAAACTGCTACTTGCAAATTGCTGTTTTTTAAGAGAAAATTGTTGGTTGAAAGGAAGAATGGTTGGTTCTAAGAGAAGATTACCTTCCCCCGGCGCAGGAGCGTGCAACCTACAAAGAAAATAACAAAACCTAATTAAATAAAAGGGAGAAGGCCGGCCTACCACCAAAAGTCTATCAGTCCACCAGTCCAGGTGCACGCACTCGTCCCGAGTACAAGGGACAGGCGGTAGCGACCCCGCCCATTCCGGTACCGGGACAGGTAACGTGCGCGAAGATCGCCCAGACTGGGACATTCAACAAGAATGTGCGGAACAGTCTGGGAAACAACACACTCTTCACAGTAGGGCACTGGCGAGCGCTCCATCAAATGGTGGTGCGTCCCGCGAGAGTGCACAGTTCGGAGACGACAGAAAGCAACCTGAAGCCTTCGTGGCATTGAGGGGTAGGTCCATGGGAACAGTCGCGGCGCAATGGCATGCAACTTTAAGTTCCCTTCGACCGTCTCCAATCTTCTTTGCCAAGCAGTCCGAAGAGCTGCCCGTATTCCTGCCATGTAGTCGGTGTGAGAATAAGCGAAACGCTGGTCCGGTCGCAGAGTCCTCGCGGACTGTTTGGCACGCTCATTCCCCGCAATTCCTATATGTCCAGGAACCCAGCAGAAGATAATCTCGACCTGCGCCCGGCTCGCCAAAACCGAAGCGTCACGGATATCGCGAACCAGGGGAGTGATGCGTAAACTCATCCACATTTATGACACCTATCTCAAGCTCTCCCATCAGATCGGCAAGGGCTTGTTCCCTGGGATTTATTGAGTAATCTCCCCAGAGAGGATGCGTGCCGTTAAGATCTCCAAGCAAGAGAAAGATCCTCGGCAACCGTGCCACGACGCGGTGGAAGTCCCCCGCGTCGAAGTCAGCTGACGGTGGAATGTTGGCAGAAATGATAGTATCCCTCCTATCCAGGTGAAGCTGCACAGCCCCTGCCCGAAAGGAGGTATCTAAAGTGAAAGAAAGAACGGAGACATCATGCCGGGTATAAACCGCGCATCCACCAGCCCGGCCATCCCGCGGTGGTGGGGTCGCAAGACCCATATACCCCGGGAGGGCGGACAGGAGGCACACGCCTAGCATGGTCTCTGCAGAAAATAGCTAACGGGGAACGGGACGAGACGAGCCTCCGCAGCTCCTCCCAGTTGGCCCGGATTCCACGGCAATTCCATTGACGGAATATGCCCTCCAGCCCTAGCCCGAGGAACCAACGTCTCCAAGCCACTCAGCCCACCACTAAGCGTGGGCGAAGGAGCCGAAGCTCCTTTGTTGCTGTCCTCCTTTCGGGAGGACAGCTTTAGGAACCCCGGAAGATGGCCTGGCGACCAACTTCAGGGGTGTTGCCTCCTGAGTGTCTAACGACTCGGTGGAGGCGCGTGGCCGTTTCGCCTTACGGGAAACGGTCACGCTGGGGAAAGAGGGGAGAGCCCTGGTTTTAGCCGGGGCTGGGTATGAGCCTTTTTTGCCGCCAGCTTTACCAGGGAAGCACCCGGGTTGAGTAGAGCCCGCAGAAGGGCTCCGTATAGGCGCGGAAACAACCGTGCTTGTTGGCCTGGATGGCCCAGAAGCAGAGGGTGCCTTTCTAACTATTGAGGCATAAGACGTCCCAGGCAGAGCCCGCGCCAGGACCAAGTCCTTAGCCTCGCGGAATGAGAGTCAATCCTGGGCCTGAACGGCCAGAATTTCTTTCTCAAGGAGATATGCACTACATTGCTTTGAAGAATCGGGGTGCGGCTCTCCGCAATTGACACACTTGGCCACGATTTAGACTTATCGTGTGCGTCCTTGGAGCAATTTACACAGACTTTGGGTGACCCCGACTTTGCACGTCTACAAGAACGATTCGTATGACCGAAGCGGTGGCAGTAATAGCACCGCCGCGGCAGTGGCACGAATGCCTTCACGCGGTAGCGGTACCACCCGGCACGCACCCACTCAGGAAGCTTGTCAGTCGAACGTGACGAAGAGTGTAGGGGTGGGTCTCGAGGCCCCTCCCTGTTTTCTCATCACACGTTCGACCTTGACCGCCCCATGGACGGCCAGCTCTAAAGTGATGTCCTCTATGGAGTAGTCACAGAGTTCCCTCGCATAAACTACTCCTTTCCCAAAGTTCATGGTAGAGTGCGGCGTCACACTCACCGGGGTGCCATGAAGTGTCCGAAGAGCACTTATCTTGGCTACCTCGGCGGGATTCGCCGCAGTCGCCCGAAGGCTCCCATCCGAGAAACGGGTCACCTTCGGCTCTCTACCAATTGTACTAGCTAATGCTCTCCTCTGATGGATCATGTTGCCCTTGGCCAACATGCTGCCATCAGTGGAGCGAATAACGAAGAAACGTTTAAAGCCAGCAGGCTCAAAAACGCCAGGTAACCTCTGAATGAGGGGCCGCGATGTTATCGAGGCTCCGCCCTGTGCACTTTTGGTCTTAGTCATAATTATGAGAAGGTCCTGGTAGTTGTAGGGACACCAGTCGGATGAGATCCCTCTCCTCCTTGTACTGCTTCAGAAACCCTTGCCGTTTGAGGACCTTGCATTGGGGCGGATTCGGGTTCGGTGCTTGGCGCCAAGCCCGGATTCCCTCCCATTGAAGGCCCTACCGTCTGAGGCTGGGTTGCCTCAAGGACCATGTCTATCTCAGGGAGGGCCTCCAGTTGCACCCTCCCCCATGACATCACTGGTCCCGTAGACAAGGCTGTTTCTAGTCATGTTTGGGAGGCACAGGCCTTGATCCCGGCAAGGTTTAATATTCTTGCCAGCAGGTCTTTTGAGGGAAGCGACCGAAGGGGCTTGGCTTCCCTCTCCCCCCTAAGGGAGTTCACCCTACCGAGCTGCTTTAAGGGGAAGCGGTAGGCTATGCTTGCCTGCTGGCTTTCTTGGCAGTCCCCTCGGAAAGAAAAGGGGGGACTGCGGCTGGTAAGAGGGAGGTGCCCAAAAGCACCTTCAGAGAAGGGGGTGAGGGAGAGTCCCCTACACCCATAGGCATAAGAGAGGAGTAAGCATCCTCTCCGGTTAGAGAAGTTTGGAGGCTTCCCTGCGCAAGCACAGGGCGAAGGAGGGGGCCTCCACTTTTTTTCGGTGGAGCTGCCCGAGGGCGGCTCCGTTGATGAACAAGGGAAAATGGGGAGAGATTTTTTTTTTTTTTTGGTTTGCATTCATGGGCATGGTGACCCTGTTTTTTTCCACGGGAAGCAATCGCTCATCACCTCTCGCAGTAGCCCCCCCTGCAAGGGGTGCGTACAGGCCTGGCAGAGCTAGGTGCCGCCATTCAGGACCACCCCCTCCCGTCTGGTGGCCTGGCAGTCCATCAGCATGGCGGCTCCACCTTAGACACGGTGTAAAAACAAAGATAGATGGTGAAGTGAGAAGAAAAGGGGATGTGAGGAAGGTATGGGTGGGGATAAAGCAGGTTATTAAAAACCCACCATCCCAAACCGGACCTCAGGTGTTAGGGAACATTGTCCCCTCCCCCCTCAGCCCCGATCAGGGATAGTTGGCTGAGAAGGTCAGCATCTACTCTGTGAAATTAAAGGCTGACCAGAGAAAGTTGTGGGAGAGGTTGTATGAAACGCGAGAAACCGGGGGGGGGGGGACACAAGTGTTTTAAAGGAAGGAGAAGAGGCTAAGCTGGGTTCGGACGAGGTGCTGAATCCCGTCAGCAAGGTGGCCAAGATGGCAAATCGCCGCTTCCCTTACAGGGTACTGCTTTTAAAGGAAATTGGTTAGTTCTAAGGGAAATTTGCTGGTTTTAAGTTGAAATGATCGTTTCTAAGTGTAAAACTGTTCGTTTAAAATGTAGTTTGTTAGGTCTAAAGGTCATTTTTTTTTTTGTTTCTACGGTGAAATTGATGGTTTGAATGAAAAATGTTTGGTTCTTGAAGAAGATAGTTGATCCTAAAAAGTAATTGTTAGTTCCAAAGGAAAAATACTTTTTTAATGGTAATTTGCTAGTTCTATAGATGCAATGACGCTTTTTAAGAGAAGCACTGCGGTTATTTCACTTCTTTCATAAGCAAAAACAACGAGGACATCATTAGACAATTTTTTAAACGGTTCGCCTAGTAAATAGTGAAAGAATCGGAACAAATTACTTAGAGCTAAGAAGCGAAAACCAACGATGGCATCTCCCGCAGAAACAAAAAGAAAGTGAAAATGTGCGAAATATATATAGCGGGCATTGGCCCCAAGGGAGAAACGCAATGCTCAGGGTGTCAGCTGCAGAAAGATTGCCCATGCTGAATATAACAACCCGTTGGGGGGTTAAAAGAGAAGACTAGTAATTATACGGTAGTGATTGAAGGTGGGAGGGGGGAGGGCGCAAAGGAATTTGCTGTTTTTTACCACCGATTCCCATCCTTTGAGGCCAATCTCAGAGGGGACCTACCGTTTAACACGTAATCCGTACCACCTGAGAGCCGTCGCAGTCACTCCAACTCGGTACACCTATCCGGTGAGTAACCATATTCAATGTGGCTTAACTTCGGCCATAGTAGGAAAACGGTGCTTCTACTAAGCTAGGTCGAGATGGCAGCTTTGGTCAGTCGGTGAATAAGTCTTTCTCCAATCAATTAATTAGTCGGCCAGTGAGTGAATCAGGAGTGGTCTTTTAGTCAGTGAGTGAATCAGAGTCAGGCTCTTACTCAGTGATTGAATGAGTGGGTTAGTCTTTTGATTGGTGATTGAATCAGAGTGACTTAGTCTTTTGATCAGTGAGTGAATCAGTGAGTTACTCTTTTACTCTGTGAGTGAATCGCTGAGTTAGTCAGTCAGTCAGTGAATCAACTAGTGATTCCTTAACTAGTTTAGTGAGTAAGAAATGCCAATCTGAGTAATTTCGAACAAGTTACGTTCACCTGCATTAATCCGTACACAGTTGGTAATCATGTTGGGAGTGCGCAAAATGCTCGACTGCGTCTTCACGCAAAGCGAACTGAAAACTCTAGATGATGCTTTACCAGAATTCAGTCGAATGAAAAAAATGGAAGAGGAAGAAGAAGAAGAAGAAAGCGAAGATGATGATAAGGGCTCTGAATCAAATAGGGTAAGGCTGTCTTCCTCTCTAATTTGCATTGCACATGATTCTTTCTTTGCTACGTGCCTGCACACACAAAGCTGATTTGCAAAATGCATGAGTCAAAGTTGATGGCATGAAAGCTGGCATTGCTTCCTCACTCAGAAGTAGCACCCAAACATGGAGCAGTAAAATTGACTAAATCTTCCAACAGGAAAGGTTGCTATCATTCTCGGTCGGGAATGACGGGAATGTCAAACCAACATTCAATTTTAATGTGAATATAAGTGAACAGCTAGACAAAAGTGAACTTTGGAATAACATTGATACCAGCATTAAGCCACCTGGAAGGTAAATATTGTATAAGATTCACTCTAATAATTTTAATTCAATTCTATTGATTTTTTACCAAGAATACTAAATGAATGTCAGCCTTAATCATTTTAAATAAACTATATTGTTTAAAGTATGCATGGCACGGAATTTACATTGCCTTATCACTTTTAAAATTACCTTTGTCTTGCCAATAATTTGTGGCGAATCTAGTCTTTGATTTTATCTCTACAAGACTGGTTTAATGGCATGTGGAGTTTACTTAGATCCGTGTTTGCTATGAAGAATGACCAAAACACTAAAAAAAAATGCAATATTAAAAGTGAATGAGAAAAGGACCCATGCATGATGGTAAAATGCATCTTGTTTTCACGCCACACCATTCTTTCTTCACAGCACAGCGAACTCTAGAAGAGGTTCCAATGTTTCTATTTCACGGAGTAGAAAAAGCTCAATCTTGGAACCTATCTTTTCACCCCATACTTATAATTATGTGGAGGGTGAAAGTTCTTTGAAGGTTCCCGGACAAGAGGATTTAGTCCTGTAAGTTTACGGAACTTTTTTTTTTCGCCTCTTGGTTTAAGAATAATTTTGCCCTAAACGTTGAAAATAGTTTTTGCTCTCAGTTTGGGGCAAACGGGTCATGTCTGGTTCTCACGATTAACACATTTGCAGGAGTTGTAGTTAATTGGTGATATGTCATAACAAGGGTAATGCCAATAGGATGTTTAATGTTTTTTAAAAGAATTAAAAGTACCAACTGTCCTAAAAGGTTCGTTCGTCGTTTTTAATATGCGTGGAGAAATGAAAACCGTTGAAAAAAGAGAATTCTACAAAATAGTTTCCATACTTTTCAAAGATTTTTCCCATCTTTACCTCTCGAGTAAAACTCGTCAGGTTTTGCAAGCGAAAAACCCGTTTAAGTCTTTCTTCGGGTGCGGCCTTTTCAAAGAATCTTTCCTTTAGAATCTGTCTAAAGACAAAAAAAGAAGTATTTGCCGCATAACACAGAAGAGTTTAAGATAAACTTATCCGAAAGGATCCAGCGCTGGTAAACTGGAAAGGAGTAATTTCTGCAGGGCAATGCACGACTACACATCGCACATACACTGCAAGATACACGGAATAGTTTAGGTTTCGAGCTACTACCTCATCCGCCATATTCACTAGATTACTTTGGATTGCCACTTTTTTCTCACTTGTTTTTGCTAAAATAAGACTTGAGTGCTTAGATATGTATTTTAAAAGGTATTATCATATAGTAGTTTTGGATCTAATATTAATTTATTCCAATGTATGTATCTACAAATTACAATTTATTTGAATATGGTTTCATGGATTTCTAATGGGCAAATCTAGCAATCTTAGCGTTATCAAAAGTTCTCACATGTAAAATACGAATTTGAATTTCCTCGTAACATCTTCATTTAAACTGTGGTATCATCCATGTGAGAATTTATATCATAAGTACGATACTTCAATATTTTCAACATTAAAAAAAAAATAATACCTCAACAGTAACATTATCCTTCCTGGTTTTCAGATTACCTCCAAACGACTACAAACCCATCGTCGCCGACGATAACGTCTTTGTTTTGAAAGTAGAGGAGTTTGAGTAGCAAAGATTTATTACATATTGGCTCTTAACCCTATGTACTTCTCAATTGAAATTCGCTAAGAGGCCAGCAAGCATCTGATGTATTTTACATAATTTACCAAATTGCATATAGTACATATATTTCATACGTAAATAATAATACTGTGAAGAATATTGATTTGAATTACAAAGGAATAATTGTATATATATTCGCCGAAATATCTTCTTTTTTTTTTTAACAATTGTGGGTACACATTTGATGCGGACCCATAAGAAACATCGAAGATGCGACACATTGTTGGCCGCCTAAGCACTTCTAGGGTTAAATCTGTTTTTACAACTGCCTGTCATTGTCGTTTAATTACTTATATACTCGTAAATAGGTGTAGTCTTAGTGAAATATATGTAACTACTATTCTTCACGAGCATACATGCATAACTTAAAGATGAACATTACGTTGGTAGATTTATTTTGACTAGGAATGTATTAAAAGGAATCGCATTAGACAAAATGGAGTATATTCGTTTAGTAGCCACATTACTAACATATTCAAAGTTCTAAATTCAACTATCATAGATCTTACATGATTTTTTTTTTTTTACATACTACCTTGGGGAAACCGCCGCCTTTCCTAATCATTATATGTATATACTGTAGCGTGATGAAATGCAAGCGGGCGGTTTCAAAGCGTCGCTCGAATGAAATTTCTTTAGACTTGAAGGCCTGCCAATCTGGAGGGTATAATGGTATATGAAAGGGAGTGAAAAAATTGGGTGGAATAGGTGACAGAGGAAAAGAAGGCTGTGGCAGGAAATTGGAGAAGGGTAGGGTAAGGTAAGCAATTCGGCCCTCCCGAATCAGATTACTATAAAACGCGCACAGATTCACTTTACACGAATAAGACACTACTCTGAGCCCCCTCCCCATCAATCCAAAGCAACCATAGATCGCCGAACCAGTTTCATATGCGATCAGGAAAACACCGGCTTACATGAATACAAAACAATTCGACTCCACCTCCCCATCGTCGACTGCAACTTGAAAAACTGCCCACCATCCTCTCCTGCCCTTTCTTGACTATCTCAAAACCTTTCAATATAACCACTGAAGACCGCATCCCCTGATTAGACTGAAGAGATCCGAGGAGTGGTAAAATAATGGTTCAATCTTAGCTGTTCCCTAATCTATGCAAGACTTTTGTGTTTGAATGCTGTCTACTATTCGCCAACTCACCATTATACAAATATCACACTGGCAGATCATCCAGTACTCGGCCTGTGGGTGGAAGGCCATAGCCAATTTGATGTCCAATAGGTTACGCCAACGTATCAGCAGTTTTAGCTACCATTTGGCAACTTTATTTAAGCATTTAATATGTACTTTCTTCTATAGTATGTTAGAGGTGTTCTCCAAATATTTAATGACCTCTTTCACTTAGTCAACGAGGGCGTTCAACACTAAAAAGAAAAATCTCTTGGCAGACTGTGCCAAGAGATGGATGGCTCTGCGTGAGACACAGAACATCTGAGGACTTGGAACACTGAATAGATATATCGTTCGTCATTGGTCCACCTCGGGGTAATCGATGAAGTTCGTTTTTTCGGATACTATGTTTTAAATGAGGCACTGTGATAAATTCTTGGTAAATGTCTATCTCTAGCAGTGGTAAAGATTGGGCACCAGGTTTGTTCGTATGTGAGGCAGGAATAATAGCAGACAGGATAAGCGCTGCTGACCTGGAATACCTGTGGAAAAGCAGTTGATGATAATGAAGTATAGCGATACATCTTAAACTTACTGGGAGTGAGAGGGTGCGTAAAATGGGCGGAGCAGAGTACGAAACGTTTACAATCACTTAACCCACACTTGCTTTAAGGAGGGCCACATCCTGAACTGGTTTCCTAATTTTATTTCCTACTGCTTCATTGATCCATGCCGATACTCGGCCACAGGGATTATAGGGAGTTAGTTGCCCACCCCTTTTTCAATGGTGGGCACAAGGCGTCGGTCTTCGTCGGAGGTATATAATAAGCGGTAGGTATGCCCTTCTTTCTCATAGAAGGGCCACCCGCTCAAGGTAATTTTATGGTCTAGAAGAGGTGACCACAGATTGACGCATATGTGGAGGCCTCAGCGAAACCAATCGATATCAAGAAGTAGGAAAGGAGAGATAGAAACGAAGAAAGTAATATTAGAGAGAAACATTTTGTCTATGAAGAGTGGCTGTGTCTGATGGCGTACGTGCCCGGAAATGTCTGGGCACGTCCTTATCTGTGACTTCCCCCTGCTATCGCCGATTTTCTTGTTTCTATAGGGAAATCTCTCATTTTATTGATTAACTCATCTGAGGTCAAATCTCACGTCGTGCGAATAAATCTTAACAACTCCGTGACGTAAATCATTTCGAATAAAGATGAAGCAGAGATGCCTCAAAAACAGCACTTGCTTATGCCAAACTTAGTTGCTCAACTAGAAAATGGGTAAAACATTTGATATATTCTAGTTTTGAACGACGCAAGATATTTTTTTTTTATTTATACTAATATCAGGGATAAGTAGAAGGCATTAGATACTGAATTTTAATATAAAATATATTTTGATATAAGCATACAATGTGAGGAATATTCCCCTCTAAATATTTACACGCAATGGTAAATTAAAAATAAAACCTACCTACAAATGATCATGTTGTAATGCTATGGACATATAAGGCTGACTTGTCAAAACAATATTGCAATATTTGCAAGTAAAATAAATAAACTTTCTTTGGTTTAAATATTGTAAATATTGCTTTAACATAGGGCACAGTACAATGTATATGTAGAAAAAGTTATATACAATGTACAGAGTTTCGTAGAATTACCCCTCCCCCGAATTATAGGCTCAAAATATGACTTGTATTTATTTTCCTATAGACTTTTATATTTAAAATAACTAGTGGGAATAAAGAAAAAGGCAACAGTGGATTAGAAATTGAATTTTACCATTTACTTTATGAATTCTCTAGTCTAAACCCAGTTTAGCTTGAACTAAAGCTTACGGGCTCATAATCAGGAGTAATAGCCAAGCACGGGATCGATCCTACCCCAATATCACCTCTACTCAACAGAGGACCGAGTACATATCAACCGCACACTTTGGTGGGGCGTTTGCAGCAAACCGCCCGCCCTAGAGGAGAGGACATTACACCAATATAATGTTTTTCTTGTACCATTTAACGTCGCCTGATACCCATCTCAGAGGATCTACAGTTTTAAGGTGGGTTGGGTTTGGGGGCTTTAAAGATGGTACATACTCATGGAACTTTACAAAGATCGTGCTCGTTGGATCACAAGTTAGCGCCCATGTCGGTAGTGTCAGTGGAGAGCTGATGTTGATGTTGGAAAAAATGAAATAAGCTATGTGATAATTTCACTGAGGAATCCTTCATGATCAAAAGAGCCTGGCGAGATGAATTTTGTTGATTGTGGACCGAGAGGAAAACAGGTTTTAAAAACACAAAAGGAAACAAAAAAAAAAGTAAAGCCATGTTGTTGTTGCTTCTTGTTTATAGTCCTGGGGTAAGATGGCATCTCTACCCACTCCAACCACTTGGGGGATTAAGATAAGGCGTTGATCCTACAACCTATGCTGAGAGCCCCACCAACGTTTTCACAATTAAGTGGAGCAGCACTTTCTCTAAGGCTGGCGAACTAGATTAGAGTGGAAACAAAATTAAGTGACCTGGCGGAAAAAAAAAATCCTCGCCACTTAGTACTCTTCAAAAACGCTCTCTTCTCGTTCCTCCTCCAGCAGCACTCACCTTCTTCAATTGTGACAAGACCGCATATCATCTCCGGTCCCTTCCCCCATTAAGCGTATTTCTTGTCACTGCCATATAAACAAAAAAGTAGGTGCAAAGCAGTGATTAATACTCCCCCCCCCCCTCCAAACTGCTTTAAACAAATAGGAGAGCAGTTTACCAGAGGATGATGTTACATCGCCTAACATTGTTATTTACCATCCCACTTTAATATTACGATATGCAATCTTTGCCTGAATTTCATTCAACCTTCACAGCCGCGAGTAATTTGAGGTAACTTATATTTTTTTTACACTGGGGTCGAATAAAAATGTTCAAAATTAAAAGCCATCGATTAGATTTTGAAAAACTGTCAATTCTGATCACGGAACGGAAAATACCAGAATTACTCTCAGAAATAACATTCAGAAACCTAAGAAAAGATTCTAGATAAAGAATATACTGATTAATGCCAGAATTTTCAAAATCAACTGATTCTTTACTTTCTTTTGAAAATCTCCTGTCAAGGTATAGGCCCTGTAAAACTTCGTTAAGAAACTTTATGAAAAGTTTTAAAAATTTGATTAATTCTTCTTACGAAACAGAGCTTTTGCAAAACAACCCCCCCCCCCCAAGAATTACAGGCTTTAGTACTTTTTGCCACAAAATGACGTTAAAGGCTTTAAATATGACAATCTAGTGGTAGAGACAGTATATAACACAGCTTTTAACAGAAACACCATAGAAACCCACACAAAATATACATATTCCTTTGAACTTTGGCAAAAGGCCATAAACTATATAGTTAAATTTGTAAGATTGAAATTAAAAAACACAACCACTCCCCCCTTTCTCCCCACCAGTAGAGAAAAAAATACTACCAGGCAATGAACCAAGGGACTGCCTAACTCACTGGCTCGAGCCAGACCAGCGTATTCCGCAGAACCCATGGAGGCTGGGGTAGCTGCAATCCCAGGCTCAACATGATCACCCATATCTTTAAGTATAGTAAGGTGGTGTGCACATATGATTGGTTTATTACCAGCTCTATACAGCTATAAATTAGATTTGCCACAAAGGCAGTGCTGTAGACATAAGAGCATCGAGACGAGAAGTGAATCCTCACAAGAGATTTATTTAAGTAGGAACTGGAGCATTTGATTACGAAGCGCAAAAATAAAAAGAAAACGGTTAAGAGAAGAAAGTTGGCAAAACCTTATAGAAAGCAGCTAGGAATATTTTGGCAAAAGTACCAATCAAGTATAACATAAAATCGAAGAATGGCTACCTTTGTATCCAAGTTTCTCACAACGGAAACGAACGACGTTTTACACCCAACAAAAGCGACAACTGTAATAGTAGAGAATAACTGATAAATAATAGCGTCCAGAGATAGCTTCAGGATGCACTTTGGTGCTGGGCCAATTGCTTCAACTGCTTCAGAACGGTTTCTAACAGCTTCTTCTTGTCGTTGCGTTTCAACATTGAAAACACACCCCTCTTTTCCCCTTCTCTCAGTCTGACGGGGAAAAAAAAGAGCTGGTATTACGAGCATTAGTATTTAAAGCGAAAACTAACGAGAGCATCTCCGCCAGGTGAAGTTATGGGAAGTGAAAACTTGAAAAATACATAGCTCTGATAGATAACGTGGCAACTCTCTTACCTACATTCAACAAGAGGAAATTACGAGCATTGAACAGATTATGAGGGAGGAAAAAAATATCAAAACCACCATTAGGCGCTTTCACACAACGTGGGGTCAGCGCGCTTCACCGCAACTAAAACTACTTGCGTGCATATCAGACTTCTTTGCTCCACGATATGGTTACGTGTTTTCACAATCATATATTATCAGATCCTGTCGTTCTAGGTAGAGGCGGATAGCCACTGCATGAAGGTTGGTGTAAAGATGGAGAGTGATGTAAATGGTGCATGGTCGGAGCTAGAGTGGAGCATTGCTTCGAGCGGAGAGAAAAGGAACATATGAAATCTTGGGTAATTGATGGCCACCCAAGAATAGTTCCTGGAGAAGTGAGCAAATAGGTTAATAGGAAGATGCAAGAAATTTATATATAGATATAGTGGGAGCTTGGGAGGCGACTGGTAGGTTGAAATTTTTGCGAAGGGCTGAGGGGGTGGGAGTATTCTGGGTGGGTCTGGGGTAGTGATGGGACGAGTACTCAGTATCGGCCCATTAATTCCCAAGACACTGTATGCAATCATTTTATAACATATATTCATTCTATTTAATGATTATATTCTTGTGTCCTGTACGTGAAAACACTCACATAATATGCACCTAATTTATTTACATAAAATTTAACATTTTATAACCTTTTCAAACCCTTAGTTTTTCAGGGAACCAAAAGGAACAAGCACAGGGCAAACTACTAGTTTACCCGTACGTGAAAAATTCATGTAATTGCACTCAATTAAATAACTGCCGTTAGTTTGGTATAAATAATATAATTTTATTTAAGTGTTTAACTCAATATTCGTAAATTTCGATAATTTTATCCCGTTCAAAAATATTTTGAAAATAGTGTACACGTGCGGTCAAATGAAGGAAAATTTTACATTATTTTCATCTCCATTATTATTGGGTAAATCTTAACAAAATATTAGAAATTCTAGTCACTTCCGTCCCAAAGAAAATTATTATTACGCAAAAAATACATGCAATTAGCTTAAAATCAAAGCCGTTCCATATGGTCATATTGTATATATGCTACCAAACCAATTCATTTCTATTTTTGTTGCATCGTTTTTTGAAAAATTTTATTTCGTTTAAAACAGCTGAAAGTTAAACTTTAAATAGACTCTTTAATCTTTATGTACAACTTTTATCTATAAATGTTATTTGTTTTATATTTCTTCGATAATCATATTCAATGTTCACCCATTGCAGAATGAATATGAACAGTTAAATGAAATAAACGGTAGTGTTAGAAAGTAACCATATCGAACATGTTCAAACAGCGTTCATTCAAACGATCAAACACGAAACATGACTCAAGATTTGTTGTTGTATTACTATTCTTTAAATCTATAATCAAATGCATAGAAATTTCCTTTTAATGAAAAATTATTTAGAATATTGGTTTGAAGTACGACTAATATTCAAGTTTACACCTATATTGCCTGTTGTTTTTATTTGGTTGAATAAAGGAATTAGTTGTATAATTGGATGCCTAGGTATTCTATTTTGTAATAGCTTTAATAATTAAACAAAGCCCCATTGTTCAGTAGTATTATTCTTCAAACAAATGAATAGAAACCTATATAAGTATTTACTAATACACAAACACGTACGTATATATTATATAAATATAAGTACTCGGTACTCGTATCGGAATCGGGAGTATACAGTGGTATCGTACTCGCTTGAAAATCTGGTATCGTCCCATCACTAGTCTAGGGGTAGGGATTTTGGAAGGAGTCTGGGGGTAGGGATTTTGGAAGGGGCCTGGGTGAGTGGGAAGTTAACGATTTCGGGAGGGACCCGATGGATGTGATTTTGGAAGGGGCGTAGGGGTACGAGTTTCGGGAGTTGCCAGATGAGGAGTGGTTTGGGGGAAGAAGAAGGGAAGGAGCCAAAGAGGTTCCTCATTGTTTCTTACAATGAGAGGACTGGGTAACTTGGGTATAGTGATACGGACGATGCATGCACCTCCGCTACGATATAATGCTGTCCATGGGAGCGCTCCATTAAATGGCGTTCCGCCCCTCGAGTGTGCCCTATTCGGAGGCGAAAGAAAACGACCTGAAGCTGTCGATACATGGGGAGTTAGGTATAGGGAAACTGTCGCGGCGCAATAGCAGGCAACTTTAGATTTCCGTCGGCCGTCTCCCATCTTCTTTGTCATGCAGCCCGAAGAGCTGCCAGGAATCCTGAAATGTAGTCATAGTGGGGAAGAGCGAAACGCTGGTCCGGTTGCCCAATTCTTGCCGACCGTTTGGCGTCCTCATTCCCGGCAATCCATAAATATCCAGGAACCAATTAAAAAACAATCTCGAAATCTTCCCAGCTCACAGCTGCCGTGGGTAACGGATACTGCAAAGAAGTGGGTGCGGAGATTCTTATGCCTTGTAGACACTCAATGCGCCCAGAAAGTTGGTATAAATCACAATCCGGTCTCAGAACCAGGCACGGTGCGTAATCTTCCGTACCGTGCGGGGTAAAGCAACCAAATCGGCCGTGAAGATCGAGGCAGCGCAAAGAAGGGCCCTGTTTGCTTTAAGCTATGGGAAGAAAGGGGTAAAGCTGACCCTCGCTTCGGATTTGGAGCAATACACCCGGTGCTGTAGAAGCTTTGGGAGCAGAGGCGTGGCAACAAACGTTCAGATGTGGTATCCCGGGCAGAGCCAAAGGTGCCCTAAACCAAAAAGGCTTAGTTTGATGTGGTCTCATGGCGGCATAGACACTGCCAATATCAGCCGTGGATGAAATTAGAAACCTTAGCGACAGAAATGCTGGACTCGCGCAAACAGAACAAATCAATGTTTTAGCACTCTCACAACAGTATCCGCCTCGTAAGGCGCTTCGCCCCGAAGGTTAATCGATCTAAATAGGGCGCCCAACCATCGGGCACGGTGCGACCTGTTTACATCTCTAGTCAGAGCTTAAGATGACCCAAGAGAAGAGAAAAAAAGAGAGCATAGAAGCAGTAGAGAGAAAGGAAGAGAAAAATAAATTAATAAAAGGGGCTGGAGAGGAGGACAGGAAGCCTGCTAACCCATTCTACTCGAGAAGGCGGGAGCTCATCCGCAACAACTCTAGGAAAGATCGAGGAATGGGAGTTGTTATGTGCGATGGTGTGTGTAATGTAAGGAGCCAGCAGGGGGTGGGGGGGATTAATGCGTCCGTCATCTCCCTCCGTACGCTCAAGTTTGGCGTCCACTCTCGATGGGATCAAAACGGCACCTTGGCATTCAAAGTTCAACCATTCATCCACTAAGCTAATGAGAGTTTTGAATGGTAAACGGGCAAACCAAATATAAATGGCATTTAGCTTTAATGACTCAATTTGAGGAACCAAACTCAACATTTTCACAATCTTCCCTTATAAGTTCAAATTAGTCCCAAGAGACGTAATTACACCCTTCACGCAGATTGACCGTCCCAATTTACAGTACACCACTTTTCCTTTTTAATGCCGAATAATGATTATATGGAGTTAGACCTGGAAACAGTTCCGCCTCAAGGTTACCACTCACTTTTCCACAATGATAATGGCTTGATGAGGATGGACCCGCAGGTACTTGGAATTCTCGGACCCGTAATCGTGGAAGTACGTGGACCAATCTTCGGACATGAACAAATCCAAGAGTTGACGAAGATCCGAGAAGTACATAAGCAGCGCCCCTTCTTCGAACCCAGATACTGGTTCACTCGCGGCAAATTCTGGAAAGATATTCTTATTTACATAAAACGAATATATGTAAGATGTACTGGTACTATTGATGTGGTACTAATAGAGCAAACATCGCCTCTAATTCTCTAATTCGAGAGGCCCAAATAGGAATTGGCGGTAATGCATAGAGCCCGCGGGGCCCAACCCCTGCCAACCAGCGGGTGGGAGTTCGAAGAAGCAAGCGGCTTAGCCTGCATTCTTTAAATGTCCAACTGGCGAATGTCTACAAGGGCACAAGTCGCGGGAATTATGGCCTAATTACTAACCCCGAACCAAAGGCATAAACAACAAACAAAATAAGAAGGAAGCAGGCTCGGCGTCGGTGCGCAGCCCGTAGCCCCACGGCGCGGGAGCTTGTGACCTACAGCAGAGAGGGTGAAATAACGTGGAGAATGCCAGCCTCCTCCAAGTCAAATAGTCCACAAGTCTGTGTGCACGAACTAAACCCGAGTACAAGGGACAAGCGGTAGCGATCCCGCTCGTCCGGGTACCGAGACAGGTAACGTGCGCGAAGATCATCCAGACTGGGACATTCAACTGGAATTGCCAAACATTCTTGGGGAACAAGACTGTCGTCGAAGTAAGGTTCAGGGAAGCGTGACGGTGCGTTCCCAATTTGAAGATGACAGAGAGACCTGAAGCCGGCGGGGCATTGAGGTTTAGCCTGCCGAACAGTCGGTGCGAATCGCGGCACGATTAAAATATTGCCGACAAAATAAGGGGAAAGGCAGTTACAATCGAAACGTCCCTTGCCCTCCTTGTCTCTTACCTGCGTGAATCATGGTAAATACGACCGAGCACGCTCACCTCTTAACAACTACAGCAGAGGAGCGGCACCCAAGCGCCATTACACCACCGGCTCTGACGTCACACTCACCGGCCGCACGGCTATGACGTCACGCCATGCCACAAACAATTGCACAGCGTGCCATTATTACTCTGCTAGATATTAACACAACTAGTCTTGTCTTCTTTTCACTGCCTGATCTCGTTCGCAGTGAAAGCGGCTTGATAAATAACCATTAGTCTCTAGTGATAGCGGGCCGTAGCCGCTGAGTGGACGCTCCACGCTTGGTGAGACTGTCTGCTAATTGTTGTGACATATCAACCCAAGTCACTGATGTTATATCCTTTCTAGCAAGCATATCGCATAGAACAGCCACATCAATTCTCAGTCTTCAATCATCAACATTCTTAGAAGAGTACAGAGCATCAACCAAACTCTTTTTATCCCCAAGCAATGAATGTTAACACCAGCGCAGCGAGATATTTCAACAACGATACTGGCGATGTACACTGCAGCTTCAGAGCACTCAAGAAGAGCCAGGTTCTCGACAGACAATGCTGACTTGACAAAACGCAGCATTTTCCTAGTCTGTCAGTATATTGGACAACGAGGACCACTATCATCCTCAAGGAATAAAATAAGCGCTCCATGAGAACCGCCATTAGCCAAATTAACAAAAACGGCATCCGAATAACACTTTAGAGAACAGGCTCAAGCTTAGGTAAGTCTAATCTCATGTTGTCTCTTTTCACTTGAACTATTAACTTATTTAATCTGAGCAAATCACCAGCAGCAGTTGCCTCGTTACACGCGACACTCAACTGACAAGTTTCAAAAGCAATGTCTGGTCTCGTATGTGTTGCGATCGAGTTGTTTGTCGATCAAAGCTCTTCTTAGAAGTGTTAAGTCGCTTGTTTTAAAAAGAACACGCTGATGTGTGATGCCACCAGGTGTCAAAGTTGAAGCATACTGGAACTGATCAACAGTCAAGCCATCAGCAGTCGTGTTGATGCTCAAACCAACATACTTGAATAATGCTGACGCTAAGCTGCCAATCAAGAACGTGTGATGTAATTTCTTAACAACAGCGTCGTCAAATACAGCAGTTCCAGCCCAAAGAAAATCACCAAAGCAGACAAATTATGCCCTCAAAATTATTGTCATTGTACCAAAAAAAACAAAATATTAACTAACAAACACACGAACACCAAGCACCAATAATTCATCCTTTCACTCTTAAATACCAAGCTCTGGCTGCATCACACAAACTGTAGACAGTCTTCTTTAATTTCCACGAGTTACCATAAAATATTAAGGAGGAGGTTTCAAGTAAAGCTCACGTTCGATGACACTTTCCCTGCAGATAAGCAACCTTGACGTTAACAGTGTGACACTCGCACTACTTGGAAGATGCCAGAGAGAAAGCCAAACGCACTGCTTTCTTGGAACAAA
This sequence comes from Ceratothoa steindachneri, assembly GCA_963969495.1. Taxonomy (NCBI): domain Eukaryota; kingdom Metazoa; phylum Arthropoda; class Malacostraca; order Isopoda; family Cymothoidae; genus Ceratothoa; species Ceratothoa steindachneri. The sequence goes on from OZ018319.1 coordinate 62,021,181, forward strand.
TGGGCGAATCCTTGCGCAACGAGAATATGTCCTCTTCAAAGCCACATGCTACTAATCTCGCCTTAATAACCGTCTTATTATCAGCACAAAACACTGGCTCACTCTTGATATTAACAACGGGCATCATAGTCGTTATGTTCGAAGCACCGATCCCATGACCAAAAACACTTTTTGGGGGTAGATTTCATATTAGCATAGGAAACCTCACTGATGGCTGACATGACTAACTGCAATTCATTTTCAGGAAGTTTACAAGACGCCAACAACATAAACGCCATCACAGGATCAGGAAAATTCATATCTTCCTGCGAAAACTTGAAATACATGTTTTTAAAATCGCTCACAAACTGATTAAAGTTTACCGTTTCCGACCTACGAAAATTGTACAAATTACAAAACGCTGTAAATTGCCGACGACCCTTTTCGGGTAAGAACAGTCCATCTAGTTTCGCTAGCAAGATTTCGTTCGACACCGTCATCCTTTTTTAAATCATCAACACTGATTTCTGAAGAGGCTACCATAGCCCTTCCAGTCAAGGAAAGATGAATCGCTAACGCACGTTTAGTTTTCGGAAATTCAGTAAATTTGCACCAAATACCACTATCTTTTTTTCCAACTGTCATATCACCCACCATTGTGAAGTTTAGGCGGCCATTTCGATGAACAGGCACCGGTATTAACGCTTTCCATAACAGAGGCCATGACGTGAGCTCTGCCACCACTGTTGACTGCAGCGGAACGGGCACCCAACCGCCATTACACCACAGGCTATACGACTATGACTTCACGCCACGCCACAAACAATTACACAGCGCGCTGTTATTACTCCGCCATAAATTAACAAATCACTTCATCTTTTTCTCACCTTTAGGTGGAGTATGCAGTTAAGGTCTGGTATCTGCAGTTTATCATCAACTGCTTGCGCAACAAAAATAATAACCAGTTCCAAACTCACCCTGAATGGAAGGAATTGAACTCGCACTCTTTAGAATTAGGACGATTGAGAAGAAAGCTTCAAACTTAAACATCTACTACTTTCCCATAGTGTGAGGTTGGCGCGCATTAACGCCAATTAAAACAACCCGCGCCTTCTTCCACCCCTTTATGACTATCAAACACAAACTAACCCATAACTTGCCCACGTCGAAATGGACTTTCATAGCGATGGGGTGCTACTAGGCAGTGTAGGATCGCATCCAGTCAGGCCCCAAGCACACCTCCCTCCATACACTATATCATCCACTTGACCTTCGGTCAGGGCCTTTACTCTCAAACACACATCACACAATCAACCCACATTTTACGTTTTTTCGAACCTTACAGGCTTACACACACCCTGACAGTCACTGGTATATCACAAGTCTATTTTCATTTATTACTTACATGACCATACCAACTCAGAATACAGTTACAACCTATTTCATATCTTTCATCACAACATAAACACCTCACTATCTACACTTCCCAGAGGTCGGAGGTAGAAGAGGTCATCTGCTCCTCGGAAGCAATGCAATAAAATCAACCCTTTCCACACTAAATATCCCTCTCTAATGCCTCGCCTGCACTGCTTTCACTCGAGCTCTTTCGTACTCCCATACACTACGGTTGACACCAGAATCCAGTCATACAGCTTCCTGGCACACCTCCCACACAAACAATAACTCTTTGCTCACTCCACAGAGTTTACTGCCATTTAGAACCTTATGATTGAAATCTGCTTCATCTGCACCACTATCATTTATACTGTATTCTAGATACTTAAAACCGCACTTATTCAAAGGTAAAACACAATAATATCACTAAAAATACCATTATTTACTTATTTCTGCATTTAATTTTAGCCCCCTTCTCTCACAGACCCTGTCAACGGTTTCCATCATTTCAAAATCACACTCGCCCACTAACAACAACCAGGCCATCTGCATATACTAAGATTGAGCCTATTCCCCACCATTTCTTATCAATCTCACAACACTTTCCCCAATTCCCATTATTTATAGTAGTCTAAAGATGTTAAACAGCCCTGGTGAGAGTGGACAACCCTGCCTGATTCCCATATGTATGTCAAGGTACTTCGGCCACTTTTCACCCGAATGCACATCTTGCTTTCAGCATAAATACTATTCACACCATTCAACAGTTTACCACCGACTCGATACATGCTAGAACCCGCCATAATGCTGTTCCTTATCCCCAGATCCATAAATAGAAGGTACACTTTACATTTCTTACCCCAAAGTTTTGTCAGCTCGCTGTCATAGTGCAAATAATTGATCTCCACACACTACCTACCCACTTTTAAACCCACTTTGCTCATCCTCTAGGAATCCATCAATCATTTTACTTATTGGTGCAAAGTTCTTCCATACAACTTTGTCTACAACACTCAAAGACTTATCTCACAGTAGTTCATGCATTCACCTTTTCCCTCTTAACCATTATACAACAGTACTACCACAACATTTTTCCGAACCTCAACCGCGCTTACACTTTCAAATGCCTTACAACACAGCTATCAACCCATTCCATACCACAATTACCACCACCTTTTAACTTCAGCGACTAGATTATCTACTTCAGTTGCTTTCCTATTTTTCAGACTGTTCACAGGATTTACAACCTCTTGCATGGTTCTCTTCTATAAGGTGATACAGTACTCAGTTTATGCCCAAGAAGCCCATCAGAGTCACATTTGCGTCATCTTTTACACCCACATTCTACAAGTTGTTGACGTGAATATTTTGAATAGTAGGGGCGAGAGAATGGTTCCTTGTGGGAGGCCATTGTAAAGTGGTAGGGTGTATGATTTAAGACTTTGGTGGGTGACTTTGGCCTGTCTGCCAAAAATGAGTTTATTATCCATTTTTGTCATTGTTGATTGTTCAGGATTTTGTGCACTAGGATGTTTTGGTAGCGTTGAAGGCTTTGTTTATGCTTATTGCAGCAAGGATTGGACATGAGAGGGGTAAGGAGCGGTTGAAACCATCGATTATGTGTTATGTGAGATTGGCGAGGAGGGTCGTGGTTGAGTGTGCTTTCCTGAAACCATGCTGTGCCCGAGACAGAGGTATATTTTGGTGGATTCTTTTTTCGAGTGTTTTTGATAGTGTGCACAAAAGTGAGATTGGGTGGGAGATGTCTTGTATTGGGCATTTGTTTGGTTTGAATATGGGTATGATGTGAGTTAATTTCCAGATTGAGGGAATTGTATTGATGAGCCAGGTGTGGTTGGAAATTTCTGTGTTACAAAGGCACTCGAGATGGATGTTAGACATGTTGTCTGGACCAGTGAATTAAGAGTTTTTGAGCAATGAGATGGTTTGATAAACATTTACTGTGGTAAAGGGTGGGTGTTTGGTCTTTGGATATGTGTGCGCTTGGATTTTTTTTGGTAGATTTGCCTGTTTTGTCTGTGTGTTGGGAGAAAGCTAATGTTCGAGTAGTGTTTCATGAGAATGTTGCAGGGTTGTTTACGTGTTGCAATTTGGTTGTTTCTAGTAACTAATGATTCAAGTGGGGTGGTACATGAGTGGATTTTCTTTAGTCATACTTAATTCAAATAAACTATTTATTGAGTCATAATAAAATAAGTTAAAAGTTATGCATAACCACTGCAAGCATCTTAAAAATTCACTCCCCCACTACAAGAGTTGGGGTCCAGAGGGCCTGCAATTATCCAGATGGACCGAGAACTTTCAATGCACTGCAAGATCCAAGATAGTACGGAGACACTAATAAACTTACGTTCACACTGAATCACATCAAGGTTGAGTTGCTCCAATGCTGCAAGAGTCATTTGCTTCACATTCTCAGTAAGGAGCATGTCAAGAAGAGAGCGAGAGATGTGCTGACACGCTGACATGCAAGCAGTCTGAGCCACCCGCAGCTATGACAGAAAGTGAACATTGAGGTGTTTAGTTAGACAAAAACCTTTTTTCTAGCAATGCATAAAAAATTCATTTAAATCAGTCAAAAGTTACGTGTTAAAATTGTCATATATATTTTTTTTTTAAGAGCTCATCTGGCGACTGCCTACTTGGGCATTAGTCGCCGTATTAAAACCTACCTAGTACTAGGCTACTTTAAAATCGAATGCAATAACACACAAAAAACAACCCAAATACAATACCAAAAATTTTAAAAAAGGGAAAAGGAAATGAGTAGTAAGCAAGCTCCTGCGTCGGGGGGAGGTCCCCCCGGCGCAGGACCGTGCGACCTATAACGAGAAAAAAACCCCTGGTTAAATAATAGGGAGAAGGCCGGCCTCCCCCCAAAAGTCAACAAGTTCACTAGTCAATGTGCACGCACTCGTCTCGAGTACAAGGGACAGGCGGTAGCGACTCCGCCCATCCCGGTACCTGGACAGGCAACGTGCGCGAACATCATCCAGACTGGGACATTCGACAAGAATGTGCCGAACAGTCTGGGAAACGACGCAGTCGTCACAATCGGGCGCAGGCGAGCGCTCAATCAAATAGCGATGCGTCACACAAGTGTGTCCGATTCGGAGACGACAGAAAGCGACCTGAAGCCGTAGCGGCATTGGGGGAAAGGTCCATGGGAACAGTCGCGGCGCAATGGCACGCAACTTTAAGTTCCCTTCGACCCTCTTCCATCTTCTTTGACAAGCAGCGCGAAGAGCTGCCCGTATTCCTGCCATGTAGTCGGTGTGAGGAAGAGCGAAATGCTGGTCCAGTCGCAGAGTCCTCGCGGACTCTTTGGCGCCCTTATTCCCCGCAATTCCTACATGTACAGGAACCCAGCAGAAGATAATCTCGACATCCGCCTGGCTCGCCAAAACCGTGGCGTCACGGATATCGCGAACCAGGGGGTTCAAATTGTCAAAGAGGCGAGCTACCATGTAATTCATGGGCCTTCCCTGATTGCCTTTCAAATCTTGACCTAGGTTAGTATTTGATAAAGAATGTTTTAAACATTTACACCAGGTTTATTGAGTTTGGGGTGATTGTAATTAATTTTTTTGTTTCTCTTAGGTTGTATACGAAAGGTGAATCAGCACCCATTTCAGAGGCTCTAGTTTAAGAACTTTACATCAGTATTCACCTTACCTAACCATATCTGTTTGCAGAAGCTTATCATCTAGCACAGCAGCTAATGATATAGGTATACATCATCCTCATTACCACCCTTCCACAAAAGTAGGGCATGCAGACATCAACCTTAGATTGATGTAATCGCTTGGGAAAGTGGCATCCAAGACCCCTAACTAGGCATAATCTTTCCCCCTTTACAAAATGCACTCAAAGACGCATGACAGGTTCTCAAAATACATTTTACGTCCCCAGAAGAATGGTATGAAGTTCTTTCCAAGGTTCAAATAGATGGGGCCTTAAGGCAGACATAAAAAGAAAAAGGGGATGGGGACACCTATGCCAGGAAGTTTCAAAAGAAAGGTTCATTAACCCTTTCGCTCCTAATGATTCCATATAGCATCAATAGTTATCTTCATAATTTTACTTAAATAGTGTCCAACGTGTTTGTGTGGAATCAAAATGTTTCATGGGTTGCCAATGAGGAACTTGGCATGTTTTGATTCGTTTGCTTATAAGTGGTGTCAGATAGGAAGGGGAAATAGTCTTGACCGTCAATGCCATTGGGATCAGTGCGCTATACGCAGATATTTGACTGATGAATACAATAAGGTAAGCATAGTTTTTCATTTCCATTTCTATTTTATTACATACAAGAAAGTTTATAGATGAGATTAGAATGTTAGTTATACCTTCAGCATATAAATTATATGTGCAATATTTTTTCTAACTTATATGACTCCATGTGGCATCATTGGACTTTTCCTAAGTATAAGTATAAAAAAAAAGTTTAGGCAATTTTTTGAGTTAGACAAGTCTACATCATCTATAACCGCACAAACTTTGTTATTTGATATACGTACTGCTTACACTATATATATGTTTGTATGTGGTGTAGGGTACATATGTTGGCATCCTTCTGTCTCGCAAGACAATGGAGATTGCGTCATGGAAGTGTATAGAGATCCTGGGTTGCCCAGTCATCAAGACCCCTCCCTCTCGGCCTCGCCGGTGTCATCCAAAGGAATGCAGAGCAGTGAGTTTGGCACCAGGTTGGCTCCAGGAGCTCCCGGAGTCAGTGAGCACAGTGCACTGGTTCGCCTTCGGGGGTCTACTCCTGATTTGGAAGGTTTACTCAATTACACTTGGTCATTGGATCAGTCGAGGATCTCCTCTGCCTGGCAAGCGGTTGGCTGCTAGAACCAGCTCCTCCGCCTAGCTTGATGGTGCAGTGTAAACACTATCCCCTGATGTGATTTAGCCCGCCGGCTGAGGTGGTGTATGTATATATATATTAGTACTCCTGCTACCTATAATTTGTTTTAGTTCTATAGGGCCTATTTGGCTAGAAGTGCTGCCATAGCGAGGTCGGTACTGGCCTGGTGGGGTGGTCTCGGCCCCTGAGTGGGAGTACATGGCCAGTCTCAATAGCCTATCCTAACCTATAGTTAGATAAAAAATAAAATAACTAATTTTCATTCATTTAGTCTTTAGATGCCTCATAAAAACACATTAGAGGAGACGCTCTCACTAACTAATGCTGGTAAAAATTTAACAAGGCAAAAAGGTAGGCCTTCGAATGAGAGTAAAGTCAGTCTAAATGCAAAAAGAATGACATCAACAAGGCCAGTCAATGATTTTGATTTGGATGGGTTTGATCATATTCCTGTGCCTGCTAATCTAAAGCAAAGATGCAAACACTGCATCAAAGCGTACGCACATATGAAGTGTAACAAGTGCAACATCTCATAATGCCTGTTGAAAGAGCAAAATTGTTTTATTACATTTCATAAAAAAATAAAGTGTGTATATTATTTTATTAAAATTAATGAAAAAAGAATTAACTTTTTTTAGGAAATGTACTTACTAAATTCCAGGTTTTCTTTGTTATTTTTCCAATAAGGATTGGATTTTTTAGTTTTTTCCTGTTTGCATCAACACTTCTCAATGATGCCATGTGGAATCATTTTATTTTCATGCATTTCCTTCAATTTCAATAAAAAAAATGGAATACGTTTTAAGGCAAAAATATATATTTTTTTGTTTACATAGAGCAATACTTCGGGAAAGAAAGGGTTAACTGGAGACATTACACAAAGTAAAAATGTGTGAAAGGTATATTAACTAGGACCATGCGGAAGTGCTACACTGCCAATGTCTAGATATGGCAAAATTGCCTGGAAATAAAAAACGTTGAAAATTACTTGCACAAGAAAATAAAGGGGAGAATTTAAGTTGTAGAAAATGAGTGCTGCTGCTGCACCAAATGTATCATATGAGAGATGTTGACAAAAAATAAACAAACAATAAGGATTGTAGGATAAACTTAGGCTACATTAAAAAGGAAAGGAAAACAAACAAACAAGGAAAAAGACCAAGCCACAATAATCACAAAAAAGGCAAGCTGCGAGGTGGGAAGGAGGCCCACTGCCCACCGGCGTTGGAGCTAACGCCTTCTTCATACTTAGAACCATCCATATATACTGGCACGGTTCCGTTGTGACGGGAAGTGTGCTCCCAAAAAGGCGAAAGCAATACCCCCGGTGCTTTAGAAGCTTTGGATCAGATGCGTGGTGACAAGTAGTCAAAGGTGGTACCTTCCAGGATGGCCTCCTGGGAAGAACCAGATTCGTCGCCGGCCCAAGAGCTACAGAGATATTCAAGGAGTTGCCTAGCCATAAACCTAAAGGGCTTAGGATATGACTGGCGTCTCTCGTCTGCACAGGTACTATCGAGATCGGCCTCGGATGCAGTGAGAGCCGTTGGCGACTGAGGGAGGCGCCGGGCTCGTGTGTAGAGGTGTACGGCGCAGAGCGAGTGCCATCTCAACATCATCGAGAAATAGGCTCTCAATGGGTGACGTGCAGAAGGCACCGGGCACCAGACGGAGACTGTTATGATGGATCGAGTCGACGACCTTCCGGAATTCACGCTTGGCTGTCGATGCGTAAAACTCGCATACGTCGTCAAGCTATGAGTGAACAAAGGAAAAAATAAGACAAAGGATCGGGAGGAAATATGGGCCTCCCAGATGAGGCTTAAGGTCGAAAACAAGACGAAGGAAACGGAGCGAGTAGACAACTTCTTAGCAAATACCGTTTAGGAAAAGTCCGGGTCGGGGCGCAGCCGTGGATGGCGACACAAGTACACTACCTTAGTCTTGGCCAAGGAAAAGTGAAACCGCTGCGCTTCGGCATGACGAGAAATTTGACTCAATGCCTGTTGGAGTCTACGATTATAGTTGGCATCTGGGCTCCAGCAAGAGATTGAAAGGATAAGTGATGGTAGCCACTAGAAAAAACAAGTGGTAATTACCCCCATCTAAATATGACGGGTGGTAATCTCACCAGAAAACGCCGCGAGTGGTAAAGGCATAAAGTATTACAAGTAGGTATTGACCCTAGAAAATGTATTTAATGATAATGGCTTTTTTATAATTTAGTTTACCATTTAAATTAATTTTCCTTTAGAAAAATAATTAAACAGATCAAAAAAAGGGCTAATTAGATCTTGTATACTAATCACATAAGTTAAATATATTAGGTCGGAAATTCACCGCCTTGCAACCTTTTCTTCGGGGCAGTTTCTTTTGTTTTGACACCAACCAGCGACCAGACTCCTTCATAGTTCTGCGTCAGGAGCACTGGGAAACGAGTACCCTTATAGTGGACACCAGTACTCCATCGGCAGTGTTTCGGAACAGAAGACAGAGTGTGTATGTTGTGATGTGAAAGTGGGAAGGGAATGATGGAGGTGTTGCGAGTGGCTATAGGCATGATGGTGCGTGTGGAGCTACTTAACTTGCGGGGGGAGGATAGGGTAAATCTTCAGTCTATCCAACCAATGGGCGGCCGCTCACGGCGCTCCTAGAAATTGAAGATTTGTGTCTGTCATTCGCTGGGATCGAACCAGCGGCCGGGTGCTAAAAGTCTTAGGCAAGCGAGAGCTCCTCTCCGCCCTGAACTCTCCAAGCAGTCTCCTCTTTAGACCATTCGGGATACATACCTTCCACTCATTTTCACATCCCTTAACCTCAACACTTTCTTTACAAAACGCTCGTCGTTAGTTTTTAGGCTTAGCTTCAACAGAGGATCAGGGGTAGCAACATTTTCATAGAGTGTCTTCTCAATAGGCTCAAAATAAATGTGATAGGCAGCCCAAAGACTATTTGTAGTAATACAGTGCTGGGAAATCTAATCAAATTTGAATCGCTAAACATTTAAAATCTTATATATTTTTAAACTTAAATTGGGAAATGTTTTTTAACTGAAACATTTTTGAAAACTCAAATCGAAATTTAAACTCTAACCGAAAAGAATTAAAAAACTATTTCGAACTTGAACCAATCATAAATATAAGTTTGAAGCGAAAATGTCAGGCATTATTAATAAAATATTTTAGGAATTCCAAGAAATAACAGTGGTTTAACGTGTGAATAGTAGGTAAATGTATATTTTAATCTTTTGTCCTAATCCTAATCTTGTTTTGCTAATTACAGAATGATCCAAAGCTAAACCTTTCTTCTGTTCCGAGTTTTTAAATCCCTAAGGGATTTCTTAATGATCAAACCTGACCTTACCTTGGAATCTAAATGAGCTCTTGCTTTGCTAATTACAGAATGACACAAAACTAAACCTTTCTTCTCACCTACCATAGATAAGAGCTCCTTTTTGTTTCGTCAATGCGGGAAAGAATCTTCCTTTCTTTTAGAATTTAGTAGAATAATAAAGTGCATAAATTGTTAAAAGTATTTAGAGAAAATCGGCTTCAAACTAGACGACCTCCTGTAAATGTCACATTTTTATAAACGCTTCTCTCCCATTTAATTTTTTGTAACACAATTTTTCATCTCATTTTTAAACCCCTCAAAAATGGGACATCAAAAACTGGATAAGTGTTACACGTATTTCCATCTTAATGGATGTGGAACAGAAGCAAAAGCAACTTGGAAAGTTAACATTTCAATGACCTTAAATTGTCCGTCTGCTACAAATATAAAGAAACATTTCGAAAGGTATCACCAGGATGAGTTTAATTTATTGAATAAGTGTGATACTCAAATAGCTAAGCTATCTCTCGCACGAGATGAAGCACAAAAATGTGAACATTCCAAGCGAAGCAGGACTATTTATGAAATATTTTGCCCAACAGTAAGCATAAGAATGGACGCCAACATATTCAATAGCGCTATGATCCAGTTGGTCACTGTAAATGCAAGACCATTTTCTACTGTTGAAGATAGTGGACTATGTAAAATAATAGACCCCATTAAAAAGGCACTCAATGTTACAATGGACAGGAATAAAATAGCAACTTTAGTAGATGTAAAAGCAGCAGATAGTTAAAAAAATTAGCAAGGAACTCCAAGGAAGGCTATTATCATTGAAGATTGAAATTGCATTCCACTTGGACAGATCTGTGCTTGGTATTAATGCTCAATTTATTATTGCCGATTTTGTTCAAATAAGAACTTTAGCAGAGGCAGAATTTTCCTGCTCTCATACTGGGGAACAACAAATCAGAGAAATGGTAATAAAAGTCTTGCAAAAGTTGAGCTGAATATCAATCAAGTATAGACTGTTCCAACTGACAATGCAAGAAATAAGGTAAAAGCTATACAAGATATGTCATACGAAGACAGTGAAAATAGTGCCTATAAAGATAGTGTTAACGAATTAAATATAGATAGTGAACTAAATAATGAAACACTGTTTCACAATGTTTTTTCGGTTAGATATGCTGCCCAAACTTTTCAGCTTGCTATAAAAGAGACTTTAAATAGTGGTTCTTGTTTAAATACCATATCCCATGCACGAAAATTAGCCAAGAAACTGCGAGTGCCTGCTATACTTACTGTTTTAAAATCAAAGCAATATTGTATGCCTATTATATTATTGATGTGGTCACCCGCTGGTGCTCCACTTTTGACATGAGTGCACGCTTACTGACATCGAAACCATTCATTGAAATTATAGGAAGTGATATGCAACTCTCTCATAAATCTTGGGAGAAGTTAAAAGAAATCAAACTAACTTTGGAGCCAGCAAAGATTGCGACTGTGCAATTGCAAAAGTGAAGTTTCTAAAATGCAATGCACTATTTCTCATAACCTGCATGATGCAATGGTGATTCGAGAAAAACAACTATTTAGTACCAAACCATTCGTAGCATCATTATTTATAGATCCTAGGTTGAATGTTTTGCTTTCCCAATCAGACCAAGAAATTGCCATCGAACATCTAGGACAATTGTACACGAAATTGCAATTGCTTAATGGTGAGTATGAACCTGAAGAGCAAAGCGATTTTGATCCTACTACTACACATACAAACTCAAACGATTTAGAGAAGACACTTAAAGCCGCCAAAAAAAGCAAAGTAAGTGCCACACTCAGTAAACATGATGTTATATTGGCTCTTAAAAACTTTGCTAACGCTGAAAGAATCTCATCAGATAGTAATCTTATTACATAGCGGAATTCTATAAAGATTAAATATGTAGAGCTACATGAGCTAGCTCGAGTCATTCATGCAGTTCTGATGACGCAAGTGTCTGTTGAAAGATCATTTTCCACTTTTAGATTAATTTTAAGTCTACAACGAAATAGTTTATTACTACAAAATATAGAAAATATCTTGGTGGTTCACTCAAATTTTAATATGTAGTAAACTGTTCTATATTATATGTTAACATGAAAATACACATATATATATGTATATGTCTAGTATATATTTGCAATTTACTTTACGTCTTACTTTACTTGTAGTTGTATAGTTTAATTCATACTTATATCATAAATAATATTCTATATTTGTCTTAAATACATAGCTATAATAATATAAACTAATGAGATATGTACTAGGATATAATTTCAACCTACTCTATGATTTTCCTTGAAATTATGTCAAATATATTGACCATATGCTGTCAAGTTTGTTTTTAAAAAGAGCTTAAATTGATCTTATTGGATATCAGACAATGGCTTCACCACTCCCCCCTATGGGGGAGCTTGCACTTTGCTACCAAGATAAAAATTTAAAATCTAAAGAGAAGCCGCCATGGTTAAATTTTTATAAATTTTCTGAACTTCACCAATTATAATAATTTTAAAAGGGAACTCTAAACTAAATTTCCCCCTTTCAAAATATCACGTTGGTAAAATAGAGTTATAGAATAGAATAAAAATAAATTTTATGAACTTAAGCATTTGTAATTAAGTGGGGTTTAAAAAATTGACAAAATTTTGATACTTATATTTATTTCTGAACTTCACCATTTTGTTTTTTGATATTATAAAGGAATTATTAGAAATAATTTTGATAAAAAAAACATAAGTCATAACCAAACTAAGATGAAATTATTATTCAAATACTTAAAAAATCCCCTTCTTTTCTTAAATTATAGTTAGTGATGATTATTTGTATTCTGTATGTTTATTGCATAATATTTCCATATAATGAAAATTTGTAATAGATACTTTACCAGTTTTTTGCACAATGTTTTAATGTACAATGTTTAAAAATGTTTTGTGGGTTCTATATTTTTATTGCATATTATTTCAATAGATAAAAAAATGTATTTAGTATCCCATTAAAAACTTCCATTTGGCTGCATTTTTTTCATCCTAACATATGGTTCCCATTCATGGGAGTTTGCCAATATTTTACCCATTAATTTCAATAGAAAAGTACACAGTGAATTTGGGCATCTGGTACATATGGATAGATATAGTAAACAAGAAATAACAGAGTATAATGAATTTACCTTAACTCAGAAAAATGTGTAATAAGAGGGAAAAAGTTTTATAAGTTACTTTGTTATAAATTATATTTTATGAGAAAAAAGCATAATAGAACGCTGAAATAATAGATTTAAGCATTTGAAATGCAGACTGAACTCAAACTCAAATCCAAATCCATATTAAAAAGATTGGAAAGCCGAAAAATTTGAATCAGAAAAAAATATAGAACTCAAATCTAAATCCGAAGTTATATTTTTGAAAATGCCCAACTCAAATTGAAACTCAAATCAATATTCATTTCAGTTCCCATCCCTATGTAGTATGGAATGTAAAGTCCCACAATTCTCGTGAAACCCACTCACCCGTTTGGGTGGGACACCTGGGATAATGTGCATACTAAACCACAAATACGATAAGGAATGAAAAAACTAGAGGGACATCATCTAGTAGACCTGCAGCGAAAAATGCCCAATTTAGATAGATAGCAACTAGGTGGATCTACCTGGTGGTCAGCTGACATCAGATTTGGACTGGGAAACCTCAATTACCCCTTGTGACATTGGTTTGACCTTCATCTCTAAAAATGGTGGATTTAGCACCTCTAGCCCCGGCTGGTCAACTTATATCCTATCTGAACTCAGTGACCTCAAATTACCTTTGGTAGCATTGGTTTTAGCTGGCTTCATTGAGCCAGCGACTTGTTGCAAACAGAAGATGAACACAACAGGAGATTTGCATCACCCATAGACCTGCTTTTGCTTTGCCACAGTTAAAAAGTTTATTCCCCCAATTATCCCTAATTGCACTTCTCACTTTACCACCACAGCCCTTACGCGGCTCTTGCTCACCTGCAAATTTGTGAATGCGGCGAAGGTGGAATTGAGAAAGGCTATCAAATCCGTAACATAAGACGAGGGTTGGCCACAGGGTTCTGCCATGGTCCAGTCATACGAGGCCAAATCCAGGAATTCATCTAACTTGTGTCGAAGAGCAGTGTAGATTTGCTCTTCAGCTTCTCCTCTGATGTCCTTGAAGATGACTTTACCCTGAAGCATCCCCATTCCACCTTTTGTGCCCAGGGCTGAAGAATCGTCGCCCCTTTAGGACGAAACTATGTCATGACAATGATCAAACTTTGTCACGTTTTTGCTAACAGTATCATATATTTTTAATTTAGGTCAATCATCTGGTAACTGCATGCAGGGACATGCCGCTCATATGCAAACGTTTGCCACAAAGTGGGGTGGGTAGGCATCACTGCCACTAAAAATTACCCACCCCTTTATGCCTTCCCAAATACAAAGTTCATAATTTTTTTTCCTACGTCAAATGAGCATTTTCAGAGCGATGGGGCTATGTACTGTAGCATCTCAGCCAGTCGATTGGTGGGAATGTCAACCTTGATGTCTTCATACCCAAGTGTGACATCTCACAACAGGGTAAAGTCTATGAAAATATCAGCATACGCGGTCAAACTCACAGTCAACAACCACCACTTTGCCTACAGTAGGGGTTGATACACATCATGGCCACAGCATGTGAGCAGTAATGTGTATCTGCAAGCCCCATTTCGGCCACAAAAGCTTTGGTGCTGGGATTGATTGATTCGGAATCTAGTCTCTTGCATAACCCCGTGTGTAAATGAATATAAATCGAATCGAGGCGACACTCTGACCATGATCTTAAGGAAGCTAAACATATTTTGTAATCTTTTTTTTCAAATTCTACCTTCCTCATTCTTTTATTTTGATAAGTCTTTGGGAATATTTAAAGTATGGCGAGAAAACTCTCGCGAGCCCAGTGAATACGGCGCTAGATTCCTAGCGTGGAGATACGGGTTCGATCCCAAAGAACGCGGACACAAAACTTTCAGCGGCGTCACAAGCTCACCGCCCATTGGGTGGAAACGCTAATATTTACCATCGCGGGGGTAAGAAGTTCCGCACGCACACAACACAACACAAACATATCTCTTCCAGTCTTCACAACATCCACTACACCGTTCAGGAGCTCTGCAGCCGTTTCCGCCAAGTTAAAGTCGGCACGCAACGATGCCTCTATAAGAAATTCACTCTGCCATACCCTTTATGTTGCTTATAGCTCCAGGGAAGCAGGTGGCATCTCTGCTCCGTCCGATAGATGGAGATTAAGGGAAAAGCTTTGATCATCCAGCCTGTGCTATAGGCCCCGCAAACGTTACCCCAATTAAGTGGGGCCACGCCTTTGGTTAGTAGTACCTCAAAGGACATTGCTGACCAAACGGAGGTACTATTTGGGAAAATCCTAACGAGTAGCAAGACAAAAAAAAGATACCCGATTGTGATGTGAAAAAGGACACACTCGGGCAATTTTAATATAAGAGCTGAAACCTATTTAACTTACTTTTATAATCTACTTGACCCTACGTTCTATACATATTCATGTATTACATTATCAAGTCTAGATTTGAACTGCTCGAAAAGACGAAATTTTCACTACCTCAACCGGAAAATTGTTCCATGTACCGCAGATCTTATACGAGTAGTAGTTCCTGCAAATACTAGATGGAATGGGGGCAAATCCAGCTTGTAACCATGTTTATGAGTGGGATTTGTGTTCAACGTGAACATCCTTCTGTAGTCCACATTTTCGAAACCCCTTAAAATCTTGGTCTCTATTAGCTGGCCTGGTAATCGGCGGCTCTCCAAAGACAAAAGCCCCAATTCTTGAAGCCAACGCTGATAGCCTTTGAGCCTAACTGAAGGAATTATGTTGGTGGCCCGAGCCTGGACCCATTACAGTCTATCTATGTCCTTACGCAGTGGAGCGGACCAGAATTCAACGGCGTACTCTAGGTCAAGTCTGACTAGAGTTGTACAATTTGAGGATAATCTCCTCGTTTACGAAGCGAAATTGCCTATTTATGTAGCCCGATAGTCTTGGGGCCTATTATTTTTCTTAGATCAGCACACTGCCCGGATAACTTTAGGTCTCTGCTGATTTGCACACCCAAGTCAGTCACCTCCACAACTCTACCTAACAAGTGGTGGTCTTCTCGAGGATTGGCATTGCCAATGTGCATCACCTCGCATTTGTCAAGGTTAAATGGCATTTGCCAAGTCTCGGACCACTCTCCTAACCTCTGAAGGCTGTTTTGTAGGCGTGAGCTCACGCTGCCTCCTAATTTTTTTTATCGTCCGCGAACTTTGATATCGTGCAAAGCAACCCATCGTCTATATCACTTACATGTATAGATGATTAACAAGAGAGCATGGAGCACGGAACCTTGGGGTACCCCACTACCTACGGGTGCCCATCTCTAGGTTACCCCGTATATTCTCTCTTTGTCGCCTGCCTGACAACCAGTTCTCAATTCAGCTGGCCACCATACCCCGTGATGCCAATCGCACGGACTTTGCACATCAACTTGAGGTGTGGCACCTTATCAAAGGACTTTTGAAAGTTCAGGAATAAGATGTCCACAGCCGGAATACGATCGTACTCGCCCAAAATGCCGTGAAAGAATTCTAGCAGATTTGTGAGACACGATCGGCTATTGCGAAACCCGTGTTGGGAATCCAGGATCAAGTTTTTTGTTTCTAGGTGCTTTACTATTTCTTTTGCTATCATGCTCTCTAACATTTTGCCCACAACGGAGGTCAAACTTATAGGCCGGTACTTATCCGGGTTTTCGCGCTCTCCCTTCTTAAATATGGGGGTCATGTCCGCCGTCCTCCAGTACCTCCCCGGTTTCTAAAGATTTCTCAAAGATCGCTGTAAGTTGTGGAGCAACCTTATCGCTCACTTCACGAATGACTCTAGGGAGAAAGCTATCTGGAACTGGAGAGTTTTACGGGTTAGAGTCCTTTATTCTAACCTCTAAAATTATCTTAGGTTCTCCCCTACATTGAGATACACCCCCGGCCTCGGGGTGGGACCGTCTTCTTCCCTTGTAAACACAGATGTGAAGTAGTAGTTCAACACGTTAGTGATAGCCAGATTCTACTCTTGCAACATGCCAACGTCATCTCTTGGAGGGCCTATGGGCTGGCGAACTGGTTTGTACCCATATTACGCACAGGAAGAATTCCTTTGAGTTCTCTTTGCAGAGGGACGCGGCCTAAAGTTCTTCGTTGCGCTTAGATTGGAACTCCAGTGTTTTAACAGTTCTAATATCTTTTTTTGTACAGCATGAACCATTTCGATTGAGCAGATTTTTCATTCACCTCTTTTTGGGGAACGAACGTGGACTGCTGGTTCATGAAGCAGTCTTTGAATCTCAGCCAGTTGTCCGAGGCACTTTGGCGACATGCAGGATCCAGTCGACCTATCGGATCCCTTAGACCGTTGAATTTCGCAAGGCGGTAATCAGGTTTGTAAGCAGCAACGCGAGAGGGACTGTCGCATGGGGGGCGTATGGTGAATACGACTCTTCAGTGATCGCTACCGCTCAGACTTTCACCCACGCTCAGTCCAGAGACCATGTCATCATCGGTATTGAACA
This sequence comes from Ceratothoa steindachneri, assembly GCA_963969495.1. Taxonomy (NCBI): domain Eukaryota; kingdom Metazoa; phylum Arthropoda; class Malacostraca; order Isopoda; family Cymothoidae; genus Ceratothoa; species Ceratothoa steindachneri. The sequence continues at coordinate 62,038,457 of OZ018319.1, forward strand.
CAAAGTCCAACAAGATCTCACCTCTCGTCGGTTCTTCGACTCTGTGTCAAATAGTTACTGTCAGCGAAGAAGTCGTTGAGTCATCTCCGCTTCCCGTGGCACGATCTATCAACCCAGTCAACTCCACGGAAGTTAAAATCCCCCATAATCAGGCTTGATCGATTTTCCACCAACTCGGCAAGTTTAGCGTACAGGTTCGAGTGTCCGCTTTTTCGGTCTGCCTTTGCGGCCTGTACACCACCACGAGTCGTTTACATCTACTCCTAGGATCTCGTAGACACTTCTAATATTGCAATCAACCGCGGGAAAGCAGTTACAGAAGTATAACAATACTCCGCCATCTTCTCGATTGGGTCTATCGCGGTGGAATATCGTGTAACTGGGAATCATATACTCACCCTCGAAATCCAAGTGTGAGTGCGAAGCCAGGTTTCTACGATGGTAACTACGTCTATTTGGGTGTTATCGGACAACACGATCACAAGGTCGTCCCACTTGTTTCATATTGACCTGGCGTTAAGGGAACGCGGGCTATTCCACACGTCCCCTACCTTTGCGCGTTTCCCTGCGTTACGGTCGAGTTGTTGGACTCTGATGCGGGGACCACCTCGAGTGACACCTGAGTTGCAGAGACCTGCCCGTGTGGATCCAGATCTTCGTGGCCACTAGAATGCTTCGTACTCCCCCCGGTTTGAGATAAAGCCTGTTCGCCAGAAACGGGCGCCCCAAAGTTTATCTCACAGAGCTCTAACCTTACCCTCATCTCATGGGAGCCCGGTTCCCCCCTCTGGTACGTCGGGTTCACCAGTGACGGGGGACCACACGCCTACCCCCCGGCGCAGGAAGATGCGAACTACAACAAAGGAGAGTCAAATGAATGGAAGAGGCCAGCCTCCTCCAAAAAGTCAGATAGTCCGCAAATTGGTGTACACAAACCTGTCCTAAGTACAAGAGTACAAAGAGTGCATCCCAACCTACCCTGTGAGTCGGGCAACGTAATTTTCGAGGAGAACATTCGCGTGTTCGAGGTGGAAAGTATTGATGGTGATTTGAATCAATTGAAGGAGACCCAAACCGGGTTTCTTGATGAGGGACGCCAAACAACCACTCAAGGTTCGGGTCAGTAGAAGATTAGTTGATTTCCGAACCATATCTTCCTTCTCAGTTTGGCTGTAAACAAAAAGATTTGTAATCGGATGATATTTCAGGTCTTAACCATTTTTACACAACAATTAGGAATTTGTTTAAGTTGTTTTTTTTTAATGGTAAAAATGAAGAGGTATCAAGAACAATCATAAGACATTGTTAGCATACATTAATGCCATTGAGGGGGGAAAAAAAGGTGTCAGAATTATCAAGTTGAGGGTGCCAAATCCCCAATCTCTAAGAATAAATAATGATTAATCCATTTGCCAACAGAGTGAGGTATATGTACATCAATGTTATTACCAACATAACTGTTGGAGGACAGCGATAGAACCCTCCCCATTACCACCATTGTGTATTGCAAGAAAAAAAAATGTTAGGGTGCCTGTCCTTCCATACCAGACCATTTCCAGGATTGGTCATGATTTTAGGAAGACTGTGTAGGCATTCTTCCTTATCCACATACATCGAATAAATCCATACTATTATTATACAGTGGGTCAGCAAGCAAGTACTTCTGCCCTGTGTAAAAAAGAAAAATGTGTCATTCAATGAAAGTGTAAAAAAAAATCTTTACTACCAATCTGTACCATTTTCAGGAGTTGGAATTTAGCGGGGGCCTACAGTTTAATCCGAGTCTCGAACCAAAGGTACCTACAGCATATGGTAGAGACCATGAAGTCAACCCGAATAAGGCATCTTCCATCGACTTGTGCCCGATGCGACTTCACTTTGCTGTCATCATAAGAAGCATTTCTACTCCGCTAAAGACCTCAATAAAAACAAAAGTTCAACCTAAACTGAGGGAATGAAGAGGAGGAGAAACAGAAAAAGAACATCAGTAGTGAGAGACTAAGCTCGATACAATGGACTAACCTCAGGTTCAAATCTGCAGAAAAATCAAGACAAGCGGCAATGAAGTTCTTCACCTGTCGGTACACTTTAGGCACCATGAGACTGAAGGGAAACTGCTTCGGGAAAGATTCCTGCTCCAGCTGTGGGTCGTCGAAGGGAAAGACGTCAAGGATTCTCTGATATTCGTCCGGTGTGTCCACAGAGACAGGATGGTATGTATCTTCATCGAACATTTCCCGAAATACCTGCAACCATAGGCAACCGTTGCAGGTCTTAGGAAGAGATTCTTAAAGTGTTGAAATGAAAAACGTGGAAGATACAGACACACACAAAACAAATACTTATAGTATTGTGGACCAGGTGGGTGCATAACACTTATACACCTACACACCTTGAAGGCAGGTGCCCTTGTTAGGGCACTGCAGTCTGAGTGTCCCACTGGAAATTTACCAGAACCAGCAGTAAATAAGTCTAGCACTCCCAACTGGTGCCCCGCTTCCCACGCATACCATTTTTTTTTTTTAATTAAGGGGCTATCTGGCGACTGCCGACTTAGGCATAAGTTGCCGTAAACAAACAGCCTAGTTCTAGGCTACTTTAAAAAATTGAACAGAAAACAACAATAAAAAGAAATATCAATAACAAAGCAATAACAAAAACAATAACAAAAACAACAACAACAATTAAACAGGATTAAATGAAAGGGAGAAGGCCGGCCTCCCCCCAAAAGTCAATAAGTCCACCAAAGTACACGCACATATCCCGAGTACAAGGGACAGGCGGTAGCGACCCCACCCATCCCGGTACCGGGACAGGTGTCGTGCGCGAAGATCACCCAGACTGGGACATTCGACAAGAATGTGCCGAACAGTCTGGGGGACGACGCAGTCGTTGCAATAGGGCGAGGCGAGCGCTCCATCAAATAGCGATGCGTCACACGAGTGTGCCCGATTCGGAGACGACAGAAAACAACCTGAAGCCGCCGCGGCATTGGGGGATAGGTCCATGGGAACAGTCGCGGCGCAATGGCACGCAACTTTAAGTTCCCTTCGACCGTCTCCCATCTTCTTTGCCAAGCAGTCCGAAGAGCTGCCCGTATTCCTGCCATGTAGTCAGTGTGAGGAAGAGCGAAACGCTGGTCCGGTCGCAGAGTCCTCGCGGACTCTTTGGAGCGCTCATTCCCCGCAATTCCTACATGTCCAGCAACCCAGCAGAAGATAATCTCGACATCTGCCCGGCTCGCCAAAACCGTGGCGTCACGGATTTCACGAACCAGGGGATGCGGAGATTCCAATGCCCCGAGAGCACTCAGGGCGCTTTGTGAGTCGCTATAGATCACAATCCGGTCTCCGAACCGGGCACGTCGCGTAATCTCCCGTACCGAGTGGTGTATTGCAACCAGCTCGGCCGTGAAGACAGACGCAGCGCCTGGTAGAGCCCCGCTGACTTCAAACAGAGGGGATACGGCGTGGAAGCCAACCCCCTCTTGGGACTTGGAGCCATTCGTATACACTGGCACGGTACCAGCGTGACACGATGTGTGCTCCAAAAAGGTCGAACGCAATACTCCCGGCGCAGTACAAGCTTTGGGAGCAGAGGCGTGGCGACAAATAGCCAAATGTGGTACCCTCCAGGGTGGCGTCCTGGGCAGAACCAGGGGCGCCACCGGCCCGAGAGCTATATCTACCTCTCGAAGGAGTTTCCTGCCCTAAACCCAAAGGGCTTAGGGTATGACTGGCGTCTCTCAGCGGCATAGGCACCATCGAGATTAGCTGCGGATGCAGTGAGAGCTGTTGGCGACTGAGGGAGGCGCCGGGCTCGCGCGGACAGGCGAGTGATGCACTGCACGCGGCGCAGAGCGAGTGGCATCTCCCCAGCATCGACCAACAGGCTCTCAATGGGGGAAGTGCGGAAGGCACCGGTCGCAAGGCGAAGGCCGGTGTGGTGGATCGAATCCACCTTCCGCAATAAACGCTCGGCTGCGGATGCATAAAACTCGCATCCGTAGTCGAGCTTCGAGCGAACAAAGGATCGATAAAAAAGTAAGGCGGTAGCCCTATCAGCGCCCCAAGCACTGAACGTCACGGAACGGAGAATGTCCATGGCGCGGGTACAAGAGACCCTAAGGCTGCGAATATGAGCCTCCCAGGTGAGGCGTCGGTCGAATACAAGACCAAGGAAACGGTGCGACTCAACCACATCCAGGCGCACCCCATTAAGAAACAAATCTGGGTCGGGGTGGATCAGTGGATGGCGGCAGAAGTGCACCACCTTAGTCTTGGCCAAAGAAAACCGAAACCTGTGCGCTTCGGCATAGCGAGAGACGCGGTTCAATGCCTGTTGGAGTCGACGCTCCAGAGTTGGCATCTGGGCCGAACCAAAAGAGATCGAAAGGTCGTCCACGTAGAGCGTAGCGAGAACATCTTCCGGCAGCAATGAGGTGATGCCGTTGATGCTCAGGGCAAAGAGTGTGACACTGAGGACACTTCCCTGCGGGACACCCTCTTCCTGCTCCTTTGGGCCGGAGAGGGCTCCCCCCACCCGTACGCGGAATCGACGATCTCGCAAAAATTCAGATATAAACATTGGGAGGCGTCCCCTGGCCCCCATCGTGTGGAGAGTCTCCATGATACCGTATCACCATGCGGTACCATAGGCCTTCTCCAGATCAAAAAACACCGTGGCGTAGTGCTGTCTACGAAGGAAAGCCTCGCAGACGGCATTTTCCAGTCGAAGCAGAGCATCCGACGTGGAGTGGAACTTACGGAAGCCGCACTGTGGAGAAGACAGATGGCCTCCGATGTCCAGGAAATAGGCTAATCTAACATTTACCAATTTCTCCATCAACTTGCACACGCAAGAGGTTAGAGAGATTGGGCAGAAACCGGTCGGAGTAGAGTGATCTCTCCCCGGCTTGCGAAAGGCGAGCACAGTAGCGATTCGCCAGGAGTCTGGGTGAAGACCTTCCACCCAGATCCTGTTGAACAAATCTAACAGAAAGGCCATGCCTCGCTCACCCACGTGTCGAAGCATGGCGTACAGGACATCGTCCGGACCATGGGCCGTGTCCGCGCACGAAGCGAGAGCGGAACGCAACTCACTCACAGTAAACTTGTCGTTGAAGGGTTCTCCGCCTCTGGAGGTAAAGTCCAGCCGGTGGCCTTCCGTGACATCACGACGTGCATTGAATGCTGGCGCAGCAGCATCACGGCTAGAGAATGCGCAAAAAGCGGTCGCTAAGGATTCCGCCACGGACGCGGGGTGCGAGATTGCGGTCCCATTCTCCTGGAGAACGGGAGGGGGGTCCTGCGAGAACTTGCCCCGAATCCTTTTGACTCGCTTCCACACCTCAGCTAAAGGAGTCTTCCCGTCAAGTGAAGACACGTATGCCCGTCAAGAAGAGCGGCGGGCGTGCTTCGAAATATAACGGAACCTAGCCCTAGCCCGACGAAATTAAGAGACAGTGAAATCGTTCGGGCGGCGCTTATAGCGCATGTAGGCATAACGCTTCTGTTTGAGGGCCGTCTCACACTCGGCCGACCACCATGGGAGTAGTCGGCGTACAAAACGGCCAGACGTCCTAGGAATAGTAGTCAAGCCCACAGCGATGAGGTTGCCGGAGAAGAACTCAACGGCCTTATCGACCGACCTAAACTCCTCGACTGAGATAGAGAATTCAGTCATTTCCTGAAATGGAGGCCACCGCGCCCGCGCCAAGCACCACCGAGGTGGTCTCTCAGGCGGCAGTTGCCCTGAAAATGATATTTGAATGGGAAAGTGATCACTACTATGGAGGTCATCGACCACCCCCCCAATCAAAATCAGGCTGTGCATCCGAAGAGCACAAAGATAGGTCAAGGCAAGAAAATGAAGCGGTTGTCGGACAATGATGCGTAAACTCATCCACGTTTAGGACACCCATCTCAAGCTCTTCGATCAGATCGACAAGGACTTGTCCCCTGGGATTTATGGAGTAATCTCCCCAGAGAGGATGCCTGCCGTTCAGATCTCCAAGCAAGAGATAGGGCCCTGGCAACCGTGCCACGACGCGGCAGAGGTCCCCCGCGTCGAAGTCAGCTGACGGTGGAATGTACGCAGAAATGATAGTATACCTCCCATCCAGGTGCAGCTGCACAGCCACTGCCTGAAAGGAGGTATCTAAAGAGAAAGGAAGAACGGAGACATCCCCCAGCCCGGCCATCCCGCGGTGGTGGGGTCGCAAAACCCTTATACCCCGGGAGGGCAGGCAGGGAACACGCGCCTAGCATGGTCTCCTGCAAAAAAAATAGCTAACGGGGAACGGGACGAGACGAGCCTCCGCAGCTCCTCCCAGTTGGCCCGGAGTCCACGGCAATTCCATTGAAGGAATATGCCCTCCAGGCCTAGCTCGGAGGAGACGCGGGGGCCCTCCTCGAATTGAAGACCCTCACGGGAATGGACGTACGCTTCCCGGGGGTAGAACCCCGGGCGCTGTTGGCCGGACAAAGCGCTGTTGCCTTCGAGGACTTATTGGGGGAGGTTGGGCTCGCCATGCGAGTCTTTTCCTCCCTCCGCCTCGAAACCTTAGGCGGGCGTTGCGGCTTCGGAGGCGGGGGGCCCTCTTTTCGAGGAACCACCGTCTCCGAGCCACTCGCTCCACCTCGGGGCCGAAGCTCTTTTGTTGCTGTCCTCCTTTCGGGGAACAGCTTTAGGAACCCCGGAAGATGGCCTAGCGACCATCTTCAGGGGTGTTGCCTCCTGTGAGTCTAACGACTCGGTGGACGTTTCGCCTTACGGGAAACGGTCACGCTGGGGGAAGAGGGGGGAGCCCTGGTTTTAGCCGGGGCAGGGTTTGAACCCTTTTTGCCGCCAGATTTACCAGGGGAGCGCCCGGGTTGAGTAGAGCCCGCAGAAGGGCTCCAAATGGACGCGGAAACAACCGTGCTCGTTGGCCTGGATGGGCCAGGGGCAGAGGGTGCCTTTCTAACTATTGAGGCATATGACGTCCCAGGCAGAGCCGGGCGCGCCAGGACCAAGTGCTTTGCCCCGCGGAATGAGAGTCGATCCTGGGCCTGAACGGCCAGGATTTCTTTCTCAAGGAGATATGCACCACATTGCTTCGAAGAACCAGGGTGCGGCTCTCTGCAATTGACACACTTGGCCACACACGATTTGGACTTATCGTGTGCGACCTTTGAGCAATTTACACATACTTCGGGTGACCCCGACTTTGCACGTCTACATGAGCGATTCGTATGGCCGAAGCGGTGACAGTAATAGCACCGCCGCGGCAGTGGCACGAATGCCTTCACGCGGTAGCGGTACCTTCCGGCACGCACCGACTCAGGGAGCTAGTTACAGTCGAACGTGACGAAGAGTGTAGGGGTGGGTCTCGAAGCCCCTCCCTGTTTTCTCATCACACGTTCGACCTTGACCGCCCCATGGTCGGCCAGCTCTAGGGTGATGTCCTCAATGGAGTAGTCAACGAGTTCCCTCGCATAAACTACTCCTTTCACAAAGTTCATGGTAGAGTGCGGCGTCACACTCACCGGGGTGCCATGAAGTGTCCGAAGAGCACTTATCTTGGCCGCCTCGGCGGGATTCGCCAGAAGGCTCCCGTCCGAGAAACGGGTCACCTTCGGCTCTCTACCAATTGCACTAGCTAATCCTCTCCTCTGATGGATCATGTTGCCCTTGGACAACATGGTGCCATCAGTGGAGCGAATAACGAGGAAGCGTTTGAAGCCAGCGGGCTCGAAAACGCCAGGTAACCTCTGAATGAGGGTCCCCGATGTCATCGAGGCTCCGCCCTGTGCACTTTTGGTCTTTTTCATCGTCAGGAGCTCCGTACCCGGGGGGGCAGAGGGGCCGGATGTGCCGATCTTGGCTTGGTCGCTTGCCAAAGTGGTAGCAGACCCATCCGTCCCCGTAGCCCCCGCGGATGGAGAGGAGCCCCGAGTCTTCTTCGTCCTTTTCTTTTTTGGAGAGGAGGGCAGGGAATGAACCCGCTTCTCACCCCCCGCCGGTAGAAGCCCCCAGGCCAGATGGACCGGCCTCAGCGAGGTCCTTCTGCGAAATGGAGAAGGTCCTGGTGGTCGCAGGGGAATCATCCGGAGGAGATCCCTCCCCTCCTTGTACTGCCTCAGAATCCACAGCCGTTTGAGCAGGACCTTGCATAGGGGGCGGATTCGGGTTCGGTGCTTGGCGCCGAGCCCGGATTCCCCCCCATGGAAGGCTGAGGCTGGTTTACCTCAAGGACCATGTCTATCACAGGAGGGGCCTCCAGTTGGCCATCCCCTCCCAGGACATCGCAGGTCCCCTTAGCAGCGTCATAAGTCTTTAGTTGGGAGGCACAGGCCTTGACCCCGGCAAGGTTTAATATTTTTGCCAGCAGGTCTTTTGAGGGAAGCGACCGAAGGGGCCTGGCTTCCCTCTCCCCCCCTAAGGGGGTTTGCCCTACCGAGCCGCTTGCACGAGGGGCGGTCGGCAATGGGCTGCCTGCTGGCTTTCTTGGCAGCCCCCTTAGAAAGCAAAGGAGGGACTGCCGCTGGAGATAGGGAGGTGCCCGAAAGCACCTCCAGAGAAGGGGGTGAGGGGGAGTCCCCTACACCCGTAGGCGTAGGAGAGGAGTAAGCCTCCTCTCCGGTTAAAGAGGTATGGAGGGTCCCCTGCGCAAGCACAGGGGGGGGGGGCTCCATCTTTTCTGTGGAGCTGCACGAGGGCGGCTCCGTTGTTTTAGGGGGAATTAAGGGGAGATGTTTTTTTTTTCATCATTGGGCATGGTGACCCTCTTTGTTTTACGGGACGCAATCGCTCACCACCTCTTGCAGTAGCCCGCACTGCAAGAGGTGCTTACAGGTCCGGCAGAGCCAGGCGACGCCATTTGGGACCACCCCTCCCGCCTGGTGGCCTGGCAGTCCTTCGGCATGGCGGCTCCACCTTAAACACGGCGTAAAAAAGATAGATTTTGAAGAGGAGAGGAAAAGGGATGTGAGGAAGGTATGGGTGGGGATGAAGCAGGTTGTTAAAAAAAAACCCATCCCGAACCGGAGCTGAGGGGTTAGGGAACAATGTCCCCTCCCCCCTCAGCCCCGATCCAGGGTGGTTGGCTTGAGAAGAAGGTCAGCATCTACCCTGTGAAATTAGAGGCTGACCAGAGAAAGTTGTGGGAGAGGTTGTATGAAAAGCGACGAGGTAGGGGAGAAATCGGGCTATCTGAAGGAAGGAAGAGAGGCTAAGCTGGGGCCGAACGGAGCGCTGGATCCCGTCAGCACGGCAGCCAGGATGGCAAATCGCCACGCTCCTTACGGGGCCTACGCATACCAAATCTCACCTGCACCCATTTCTGCATCAGCACTTCGTTATAATGGTCCTTGATCTCCAGCAGCAATTCGTGAAGTGGCGTTACACTGTAGCCGTAATTCTGGAAGAATTAATGTAGTTTGCAAAGTGTACTTTGGCATAAGGAAATAAAAAGACTTTCATCGGATATTAAGGATTCACTTTTATAGTCTAGGGATTGATGGCTGTTAATTGCCCCACCCGGCTCTTTTGAATCATGGACGAGAATAACGATCATATAATGAAATTTACATAAAGAACATCTTGTGTATATTGCTTTCAATTTTGCAGACGTTACACAGATCAACACCAACCACCCTTGAGAAACGTAGAGAAACATTAAGTCAATAAGTTGCAGGTTTTCAAAAAAGTAATTGAAGATATTGGTAAAGCTACTGGCAAGGTAGGTAAAAAACAAGAGAAATGTCAGTGATTTCAGGTACAAAGATACGGAAAACACTAGATTATGGAAGTAGTTGCAAAGCTCTTGATATTGGCATGAAATTAGAGGCTATTACTTGTTTCAAGTATGCACCAGTAACCTCAGTTGAGGTAGAGAGAATGTTTTCTCAACTGAAGTATGTCTCTCTGACAGAAGTTATAATTTATATCCTGTTAATGTGAAAAATATTCGTTATTATGTGCAACAGATGAAAAGTGCAGAAAATGTATAGATTACACCTCTATTTTAATAACTGACCTTTGTTTATTCTATTATATCTTGATTTAAAAATTTTTAACCAAATTTCAAATATGAAAATAAATTCCTTTTTTTTTAATAAATGGCTTTTTGGCTTTTTGGTAATTCTATTATGCCTTTTTCCCGCCTATTTAGGTATTTTTTAGTATCTAAACTTTCGCTCTCTAACAATGATGATTATGGCATTATCTCCATGTAATAGAAGGCCCAAAGATGCTGATGTGGAAGACTAATATAATACAATAATCTCACAAATGTGTTAAATTGCCCTGAGTTGGTTTGGTGCATATGCCAGCTCAGACTGATCTATAGGCAGCCTATTAATATTTTCAAGTTCCATCCAATGGATTAACGCACGTCAAAAAGCTGAAGAAGCCAATCTAACCTGCAGAGTGTGAGCGAAAAGCATCACTAGGTTCTTGATATTTAACATCAGGTAAGTATCAGTACAATATGAGGAATGGTTTCTTATGTTGTTGATGACCTGCAAAAGAAGACAATAAATAATTACATTGTATAAAAAAATAAATTTTTTGCAGCTCAAAAGATAATAGGGGAGAAGTGAAAGATTGAATCCTCACCAGGATGAAAAGTGAATTGTGAAACTGAATAACTGTTGACCAAGGTTTTGATTGGATTAGCACCTTAAAATAGACAAGACCTCTTGGAATCAAGTGACACTTACTTTTCCACAAGCCAGATCCCACACATCATCGAGGTAAGTTCGATTCACCAAGCCATTGCCTGTGTTCAGAATGTGGTCTTCGATGACAAAAAATCCCACAACACCGTGGAGGTAGTGGCGATATCCCTCCAAAGACTCGTGCTGCGAATTAAATAAAAAGGTATAAGCTATGAACACCCTTTATAATGGGGAAAAGCTCAGCTTTCCATTTAAAGAACAAATTAAAAAAAGAGAAATTAGTTGGAATATGTTGGTACCAACGTTAATATATGGGAGTGAGACTATGGTATGGAAGGAAAGTGAAGATGGGAGCAAATGGACAATTTGAGAGGGCTGCTCGGCGTGAACAGGGTCAATTGTTTTGAGGATGAAAAGGACTGAGGTGAACATCCACCCAACATTTTAGGGCCGGGAAGGTGTTATAATCCATGAATTATTGTTTATCATATAGATGGTATCCTACTACGAAAATGAGCCACTGTACCATATTGGTAGGCGATTGGAGAGCGAGCCTCGCCTGCTCTTTCCTCTGCTTGCGGTAGTACGTCTCGAAGTACTCTCTGTGACCAAGAACGGAGAAGATATGAAGGCAGCGGTAAACTGGGGCGAAATTAATCAGGTCTTGAGCACTCAGCTCTTCCTCCTCGTCGCTTTGAGCCTCCGACTGTGCTTCGTACATCTCGCCTGCGCATAGGGCAACGGGGAATTACTATACGAACACAAGCTACGGCCTACCCGAATGGATACACCCCTTGCCAGTTGAGCCAAGTTACATCACATCAGGGATGGTTAGCGGCTGGATATAACGACGAGTCGCAGCGACCCGGTGATTCAGATCCAACGTTAAACTGTAGCGCCCCACAAAATACAAGCGAAAACCGACGTGGTCATCCCTGCCAGAAAGCATTTTAAGAAGTTTCTAGAGAAAGTGGTAAGGTAATGTGTGGGAAGGGACACATCCCGAATATGGTGCTATGGACCGCAAAGTGCGCAATTCTCCCAAATCTATCCAGCTTGGGCAATGACACTTTAATTTCAGTATCAAATGTATGCTTCCCAACAAAGTGGGTTTGGAGTTTTTCACTAACATCATGAGAAGAACGGGAAGGTCGAGAGGGCAGGGGGATAGTAGGCTGAATGTGGCACTAGTCTATGTAGCCCAAGGAAAAATCTCCGGGGCAAGGGAGAGCCAAGAAAGACTTCGAATGGTTAACGGACAAAGGTTGAGAAGAGTTCAGGATCTGTTGGCTACGTACAGATGGTGAGGTAAAGGTACCATCAGTCTGATAGCGGCGCGGGAGGATGGAAGGCGACATTCTGGAATCGCCACCCTCACCCAACCCGTACTACGGAGGCGACATTGGGGCAGAGGGAGAAGAGCCACAAGAATGAGGAGTAAGGGTAGGTCAGACTAGAGTGAGTGGACTTCTGCAGATGCTTGAATATCAAGCATGGAAGAGCCCATCTCATTAACGGGAGATGGACCCTTCTGGGATGTTAATCAGAAGTACCATTGAAATTTTTTGTAGCAGGAGCTATCGAAGGAATAGGCACTGTCGAGATTGGCCAATGATATAATGAGCGCCACTGGCGACTGTGTATGGAACAGAGCAAAGAGCATCTCGCAGGCATTGAGAAACAGGTTTTCAATAGAGGAAGGCACTGATCGCCATGCTGAGACCGGTTTAGTAGATTGCGTCCACCTCCTGCATGCTTGGTTGTGTAAAACTCGCGTAGGTAGTCAAGCTTTGAAAAAAAAAAAGAAGCTAAAATAACAAAGTGGTAGCCCTATCAGAACCGTAAATGCCGAATGTCATGGAAAGAAGAATGGCTATGGTGTGGGTACCATACCAGAAGGCTCCGGTCTGAGAAACAAGTGACTTTTGGCTCTACCAGTCAACCTAGCTAATGCCATTATGCAACATGTGGCCTTTGACCAACATGTTGCTATCAGTGGAACCAGCGGGCTCGAAAACGGCAGGTATTCTCTTGATGAGGGGCCCTGATGTCATTGAGGTTCCACACACCACACTAGCAACTTTAGTCTTTGTCTTATTCTTGCTCACTGCACAAGGGCGCACCGGGGTCGGAGGTGCCGCTGTCACGAGTATAGGGGCGCCGAGCGATCTTGTAGTAGGCTTCGGAACAGAGGAAAATTCGTTTGACCGCTGGCTTTGATATTAGAGAGACTGGGTTTACCGAAGGCGTTTTAGTGATAGATGCACAAAAAATGACTTGTGGCAAAAAAAAAATTAAAGTTCCCTTCGACCGTCTCCCATCTTCTTTGCCAAGCAGCCCGTATTCATACCATGTAATTTGTGTGAGGAAGAGCGAAACACTGGTCTGGTCCACGTAGAGCGTAGCGAGAACATCCGTCAGCACCGAGGTGATACCGTTGATGCTGATTTTTTTTTTTTTAAGGGGCTATCTGGCCACTGCCCACTCAGGCATAAGTCGCCGTAAACAAACAGACTAGTTCTAGGCTACTTTAAAAAATTTGAACAGGAAACAACAATAATAACAAACCAATAACAAAAACAACAACTAAACCTAGTTAAATTAAAGGGAGAAAGCCGGCCTCCCCCAAATAGTCAACAAGTCCACCAGTCAATGTGCACGCACTCGTCCCGAGTACAAAGGACAGGCAGTAGCGACCCCGCCCATCCCGGTACCGGTACAGGTAACGTGCGCGAAGATCACCCGGACTGGGACATTCGACAAGAATGTGCCGAACAGTCTGGGGGACGACGCAGACGTCGCAATAGGGCACAGGCGAGCGCTCCATCAAATAGCGATGCGTCAAAAAGTTCCCTTCGACCGTCTCGCATCTTCTTTGCCAAACAGTCCGAAGAGCTGCCCGCATTCCTGCCATGTAGTCGGTGTGAGGAAGAGCGAAACGCTGGTCCGGTCGGAGAGTCCTCGCGGACTCTTTGGCGCACTCATTCCCCGCAATTCCTAAAGGTCGAGGAACCCAGCAGAAGATAATCTCGACATCTGACCGGCTCGCCAAAACCGTGGCGTCACGGATATCGCGAACCAGTGGATGCGGAGATTCCCATGCCCCGAGAGCACTCAGGGCGCTTTGTGAGTCGCTATAGATCACAATCCGGTCTCCGAACCGGGCACGTCGCGTAATCTCCCGTACCGAGTGGTGTATTGCCTCGAGCTCAGCCGTGAAGACAGACGCAGCGCCTGGCAGAGCCCAGCTGACTTCAAACAGAGGGGATATGGCGTGGAAACCGACCCCCTCCTGGGACTTGGAGCCATCCGTATACACTAGCACGGTTCCAGCGTGACACGAGGTGGGCTCGAAAAAAGGTCGAACGCAATACTCCCGGCGCCGTAAAGGCTTTGGGAGCAGAGGCGTGGGACAAATAGCCAAATTTGGTACCCTCCAGGGTGGCGTCATGGGCAGAACCAGGGGCGCCACTGGCCCGAGAGCTATATCTACCTCTCGAAGGAGTTTCCTGGCCCTAAACACAAAGGGCTTAGGGTATGACTGGCGTCTCTCGGCGGCATAGGCACCGTCGAGATCAGCTGCGGATGCAGTGAAAGCTGTTGGCGACTGAGGAAGGCGCCGCGCTCGCGCGTACAGGCGAGTGATGCAGGGCACGCGGCATCTCCACAGCATCGACCAACAGGCTCTCAATGGGGAAATGCGGAAGGCACCGGTCGAAAGTCGGAGGCCGGTGTGGTGGATCGAATCCACCTTCCGCAATAGACGCTCAGCTGCGGATGCATAAAACTCGCATCCGTAGTCGAGCTTCGAACGAACAAAGGATCGATAAAAAAGTAGGGCATTAGCTCTTTCAGCGCCCCAAGCGCTGAACGTCACGGAACGGAGAATATCAATGGCGCGGGTACAAGAGACCCTAAGGCTGCGAATATGAGCCTCCCAGGTGAGGCGTCGGTCGAATACAAGACCATTAAGAAACAAATCTGGGTCGGGGTGGAGCCGTGGATGGCGACACCACCTTAGTCTTGGCCAAAGAAAACCGAAACCAGTGCGCTTCGGCATAGTGAGAGACGCGGTTAAATGCCTGTTGACGCTCCCGAGTTGGCATCTGGGTCGCGCCAAAAGAGATCGAAAGGTCGTCCACGTTGAGCGTAGCGAGAACATCTTCCGGCAGCACCGAGGTGATGCCGTTGATGCTCAGGGCAAAGAGTGTGACACTGAGGACACTTCCCTGCGGGACACCCTCTTCCTGCTCCTTTGGGCCGGAGAGTGCTCCCCCCACCCGTACGCGGAATCGAAGATCTCGCAAAAATTCAGATATAAAGACTGGGAGGCGTCCACTCGCCCCCATTGTGTGGAGAGTCTCCATGATACCGTATCGCCATGCGGTATCATAGGCCTTCTCCAGATCGAAAAACACCGTGGCGTAGTGCTGTCTACGAAGGAAAGACTCGCAGACAGCATTTTCAAGTCGGAGCAGAGCATCCGACGTGGAGTGGAACTTGCGGAAGCCGCACTGTGCAGAAGACAGATGGCCTCCGCTGTCCAGGAAAAAGGCTAGTCTAACATTTACCAATTTCTCCATCAACTTGCACACGCAAGAGGTTAGAGAGATTGGGCGGAAACCGGTCGGGGTATAGTGATCTCTTCCCGGTTTGCGAAAGGCGAGCACAGTAGCGATTCGCAAGGAATCTGGGAGAAGACCCTCCACCCAGATCTTGTTGAACAAATCTAACAAAAAGGCCATGCCTCGCTCACCCAGGTGTCGAAGCATGGCGTACGGGAAATCGTCGGGACCATTGGCGGAGCGCAACTCGATCCCAGTAAACCTGTCGTTGAAGGGTTCTCCGCCTCTGGAGGTAAAGTCCAGCCGGCGGCCTTCCGCGACATGACGACGTGCATTTAATGCTGGCGGAGCAACATCCTGGCTAGAGAATGCGGAAAAAGCAGGCGCGAAGGATTCCGCCACGGACGCGGGGTCCGAGATTGCGGTCCCATTCTCCTGGAGAACGGGAGGGAGGTCCTGTGAGAACTTGCCCCGAATCCTTTTCTCGCCTCCACACCTCTGCTAAAGGGGCCTTGCCGTTAAGTGAAGACACGTATGCCCGCCAAGAAGAGCGGCGGGCGTGCTTCGAAATATAACGGAACCTAGCCCTAGCCCGACGAAATTCAGCGACAGTTAAATCGTTCGGGCGGTGCTGAATGCGCATGTAGGCCTAACGCTTCTGTTTGAGGGCCGTCTCATACTCATGGTGGTCGGCGTGCAAAGCGGCGACACCCTATGAATAGTAGTCAGGCTCGCAGGGATGAGTTTGCCGGAGAAGAACTCAACGGCCTCATCTACCGACCTAAACTCCTCGACTGAGATAGAAAATTCAGTCATTTCCTGAAATGCAGGCCACCGCGCCCGCGCCAAGCACCACCGAGGTGGTCTCTCAGGCGGCAGTTGCCCTGAAAATGATATTTGAATGGGAAAGTGATCACTACCATGGAGGTCATCGACCACTCCCCAATCAAAATCAGGCTGTGCATCCGAAGAGAACAAAGATAGGTCATGGCAAGAAAATGAAGCGGTTCTCGGACAGTGATGCGTAAACTCATCTCCGTTTAGGACACCCATCTCAAGCTCTTCGATTAGATCGGCAAGGACTTGTCCCCTGGGATTTATGGAGTAATCTCCCCAGAGAGGATGCCTGCCGTTGGGATCTCCAAGCAAGAGAAAGGGCCTCGGCAACCGTGCCACGACGCGGCGGAATGTACGCAGAAATGATAGTATACCTCCTATCCAGGTGCAGCTGCACAGCCACTGCCTGAAAGGAGTTATCTAAAGAGAAAGGAAGAACGGAGACATCATGCCGGGTGTAAACCGCGCATCCCTCAGCCCGGCCATCCCGCGGTGGTGGGGTCGCAAGACCCTTATACCCCGGGACGGCGGGCAGGGGGCACGCGCCTAGCATGGTCTCCTGCAAAAACATAGCTAACGGGGAACGGGATGAGACGAGCCTCCGCAGCTCCTCCCAGTTGGCCAGGAGTCCACGGCAATTTCATTGAAGGAATATGCCATCCAGGGCTAGCTCGGAGGAGACGCAGGGGCCCTCCTCGAAATGAAGACCCTCACGGGAATGCCCGTACGCTTCACGGAGGCAGAACCCCGGGCGCAGTTGGCCGGACAAAGCGCTATCGCCTTCGCGGACTTATTGGGGGAGGTTGGGCTCGCCTCGAAACCTTAGGCGGGCGTTGCGGCTTCGGAGGCGGGGGAACCCTCTTTTCGAGGAACCACCGTCTCCGAGCCACACAGCCTACCACTAGGCGTGGGCGAAGGAGCCGAAGCTCCTTTGTTGCTGTCCTCCTTTCGGGGGACAGCTTAAGGAACCCCGGAAGATGGCCTAGCGACCATCTTCAGGTGTCTTGCCTCCTGTGAGTCTAACGACTCGGTGGAGGCACGTGGCCCTTTCGCCTTACGGGAAACGGTCACGCTGGGGAAAGAAGGGAAAGCCCTGGTTTTAGCCGGGGCAAGGTGTGAACCCTTTGTGCTGCCAGCTTTACCAGGCGAGCGCTCGCGTTGAGTAGAGCCCGAAGAAGGGCTCCAAATGGGCGCGCAAACAACCGTGCTCGTTGGCCTGGATGGGCCAGGAGCAGAGGGTGCCTTTCTAACTATTGAGGCATATGACGTCCCAGGCAGAGCTGGGCGCGCCAGGACCAAGTCCTTAGCCTCGCGGAATGAGAGTCGATCCTGGGCCTGAACGGCCAGAATTTCTTTCTCAAGGAGATATGCCCCACATCACTTCGATGATGCGGGGTGCGGGTCTACGCAATTGACACACTTGGCCACACACGATTTGGACTTATCGTGTGCGGCCTTGGAGCAATTTACACAAACTTCGGGTGACCCCGACTTTGCACGTCTACAAGAACGATTAGTATGGCCGAAGCGGTGACAGTAATAGCACCGCCGCGGTAGCGGTACCAACCGGCACGCACCGACTCAGGGAACTTGTCACAGTCGAACGTGACGAAGAGTGTAGGGGTGGGTCTCGAGGCCCCTCCCTGTTTTCTCATCACACGTTTGACCTTGACCCCCCCATGGTCGGCCAGCTCTAGGGTGATGTCCAAAATAGGGTAGTCAACGAGTTCGCTCGCATAAACTACTCCTTTCACAAAGTTCATGGTAGAGTGCGGCGTCCCACTCTGCCATGAAGTGTCCGAAGAGCACTTATCTTGGCCGCCTCGGCGGGATTCGCCGCATCCGCCAGAAGGCTCCGGTCCGAGAAACGGGTCACCTTCGGCTCTCTACCAATTGCACTAGCTAATCCTCTCCTCTGATGGATCATGTTGCCCTTGGGCAACATGGTGCGATCAGTGGAGCGAATAACGAGGAAGCGTTTGAAGCCAGCGGGTTCGAAAACACCAGGTAACCTCTGAATGATGGGCCCCGATGTCATCGAGGCTCCGCCCGGTGCAATTTTCGTCTTTGTCATAGTCAGGGGCTCCGCACCAGGGGGCGGCAGAGGGGCAGGATTTTTTTTTTTTTTAAGAGCTCATCTGGCGACTGCCTACTTGGTCATTAGTCGCCGTATTAAAACTGGCCTCGTTCTAAGCTACTTTAAAATAAAATTAAAGAAAAAAAAAAAAAAACCCAAAAAGGGGGAAAGAAAGCAAGCTGGTGCGTCGGGGAGAGGTCCTCCCGGCGCAGGAGCGTGCAACTAAAGGAAAAAAAACAAAACAAAAAAAAACAAATGCAAAAAAAAACCTTGCTTAGATAATAGGGAGAAGGCCGGCCTCCCCCAAGAAGTCAACAAGTCCACAAGTCAATGTGCCCGAATCTGTCCCGAGTACAAGGGACAGGCGGTAGCGACTCCGCCCATCCCAGTACCGGAACAGGTATCGTGCAAGAGGAGCCGGATGTGCCGATCTTGGCTTGGTCGCTTGCCAGTGGCAGCAGACCCATCCGTCCCCGTATCCCCCGCGGATGGAGAGGAGCCCCGAGTCTTTTTAGTCTTACTTGTCTTTTTCTTCTTTTTAGGAGAGGAGGGCGGGGAATGAACCCGCTTCTCACCTCCGCAGACAGAAGTCCCTAGGCCAGATGGACCGGCCTCAGCCAGGTCCTTCTCCGAAATGGAAAAGGCCGGCCGCGATGCGGTTGCGGGAGAAGAACTCAACGGCCTTATCTGCCGACCTAAACTCCTCGACTGAGATAGAGAATTCAGTGATTGCCTGACCACCGCGCCCGCGCCTAGCACCACTCTCTGGCGGCAGCGGTCCAGAAAATGATATTTGAATGGAAAAGTGATCACTACCATGGAGGTCATCGACCACCCTCCAATCAAAATCAGGCTGTGCATCCGGAGAGCACAAAGATAGATCGATGAGGTCGGCAAGGACTTGACCCCGGGGATTAATATAGTTATCCTCCTAGAGGGGGTGTCCACCATTTAGATCTACGAGCAAGAGAAAGAGCTTCGGCAACCGTGCCACGACGGGGCGGAAGTCCCCAGCGTCGAAGTCGGTTGACGGTGGAATGTACGCGGAAATAACAGTATGACTCGTATCAAGGTGCAGCTGCACAGCTACTGCCTGCATGGAGCTATCTAAACTGAAGAGAAGTCAGAAATCATGCCGGGTGTAAATCGCACATCCTCCCGCTCGGCCCCCATCCTGTGGTGGTGAGGTTGCAAAACCTGTATACACCGGGAGGGTGGGTAGGGGCATGCACCCAGCATGGTCTCCTGCATAAACCCGGAGTCCACGGCAATTCCATTGAATGAATATACCAGCTTCTCCCCTCCGCCGGCAGGAGCCCCTAGGCCAGATGAACCGACCTCAGCAAGGTCCTTCTCCGAGATGAAAAAAGCCCTGGCCATCGCAGCGGAACCGGCCGGAGGAGGAGATCCCTCCCCTCCTTGTACTGCCTTGGAGACACGAGCCGTTTGAGGACCTTGCATAGGGGCGGACTCGGGTGAGCCCGAATTCGCCCCCATGGAAGGCAAAACCGTCCGAGGCTGGGTTGCCTCAAGGACCATGTCTATCTCGGGGGAAGCCTCCATGTGCTTTGACCCCCGCTAGGTTTAATATTCGAGCCAGCAGGTCTTTTGAGGGAAGCGACCGATGGGCCCTGTCTTCCCTCCACCCCCCTAAGGAGGTTTGTCCAACAGAGCCGCTTCAATGGGGAGTGGTGGGTTATGGGCTGCCTGCTGGCTTTCTTGGCAGTCCCCTTGTAAAGTAAATGGGGGGGGGAACTGTCACTGGAAAGAGGGAGGCACCCGAGGGCACCTCCAGACAAGGGGGTGAGGGAAAGTCCCCTACACTATGTAGGCAAAGGAGAGGAGTAAGCCTCCTTTCTGGTCAAAGAATTTTTGGGGGACCTCCATTTTTTCAGTGGAGCTGCCCGAAGACGGTGATGGGGAAAGGGCGAGTTTTTTTTTCATCAGGAATGGGGATCCTAATCTTTTCACGGGATACATACACTAATCATCCCTCGCAGTAGCCCGCTCTGCAAGGGGTGCGTACAGGGCTGGCAGAGCCAGCTGCCGCCATTTAAGTCCACCCCTCCCGCCTGGTGACCTGGCAGCCCTTCGGCATGGTGGCTCCACCTTGGGCACGGCTTAAAAAAGAAAGAGTGTGAAGTGACAAGGAAAGGGGATGTGAGGAAGGTATGGATTGAGATGAAGCAGGTTGTTAAAAACCCACCATCCAAAACCAGAGCTCAGGGCTTAGGGAACATTGTCCCCCACCCCCTCAGCCCAAATCCGGGATAGTTGGCTGAGAAGGTCAGCATCTACCCTGTGAAAATAGAAGACGATGAGAGAAAGTTGTAGGAGGGAACACAGGCTGTCTGAAAGAAGAGGCTAAGCTGGGGCCGGAAGGGGTACTGTGTCCCGTCAACATGGCGGCCAGGAAGGCAAATCACCGCGCCCCTTACGAGGAACCACCACCCAAAATCAGGCTATGCATCCAGAGAGCAGAGAGATAGATTGTGACAGTAAAATAAAGTTGTTCTCGGGTATTGATGGGTAAATCATCCACATTTAGGACACCTATCTCCAGCCTGACAAGGACCTGACCACTGCGATTAATTGAGTAGTCTTCCTAGAGTGGTGTCTAATGTTCAGATTCCTGAGCAAATGAAAGGATCTCGGAAACCGTGCCACAATCCGGTGGAAGTCCCCCGCGTCGAAGTTGCTGATGGGGAAATGTACGCAGAAATAACAGTATACCTCCTATCCAGTTGCAGCTGCACAGCTACTGCCTGGAAGGAAGTATTTAAAGCAAAGAGATAAACGGAGATATCATGCGGGGTGTTAATGACGCATCCTCCTGCCCGGCCCCCATCCCTTGGTGTAAGTGGTCGAAAAACCCCGGGAGGGTGGGTAGGATGCACGCGCCCAGCATGGTCTGCTGCAAAAAGGTAGCCAAGGGATTTTTTTTTAAATAGTTTTTTAAGCACAGTCGTTATTTAGGATCAGTGTGCTCCTTTTCTATTGTTCAATCATAATCCTTTCCGGATCCTTCTATATTTCATTCAGTATTTCAGCCTCTTCCAAAAAATTTCGTATCTTTCCTGTTACGTTGGAGTCATCACCTAGCATACTTTTTAGGCTCAGAGGTGTAATGAGGCCAGTGTTTCTAGTTGGCTAGAGGCTATTTGACTATCTGGGGGAATATATATGTTGCATACACTGTAAAGTTGATCCAGTTTGATGCGAATTGCCATGGCCTGCAAATTTGTGTCCAGAATTATTCTGTCATTGTGTGTCCCATCTCTTATCAAAGTTGCAATACCCCAGGCATGTCTTTCTCTTGGGCCATGTTGGTTTAAAAGACTAAATCCGGCAGGAGGTCTCAATTCATGAACTCTTCCATAGTTTCCTGGATACAAGCACAACTGCAATTTGTGTCCTTGAGTAGTAACCTTAACTGATGGTAGTTACGAGGGGCGGTCAATAAGTTTTGCGAATCGGTAGGGCAAAACAGAGGAAGGGGGATGGCCATTTGTGGGGTGTTAGGGCAAGTTATGACAAGTCAGGACCCGCAGCCGCACGCTCCTGCCTCGTCTATTTAAGAAGCAGTAGCTGATTGCAGATCATCAGTCACAAATCTTTCAACAATGGAGAAGGTTGAGCACCGCGCAGTGATCAAAATTTTGAGCATGGAAGGCAAGAATGCAAAAGAGATCCATGAACGCATGGTTGCAGTGTAAACCGAGACCTCCCCTTCCTATGCAACCATTGCTCGCTGGAATAGGGAGTTCCGGCATGGTCGCGAGTCCCTTGTAGATGACCCACATACACGACGCCCGTCAGACGTGACCACAAGGACAATGTGGCCCGTGTAGAGAGGATGATCCTCGCAAATCGACGTGTGAAGGTCGAAGAAATCGAGCGAGAACTTGGAATATCACATGGAAGTGTTATCAACATGATCCACGACAATTTAGCCATGACCAAGGTCTCTGCCCGTTGGGTCCTTAGAAACCTCACGCCCCATGATCGACTTCAACGTCGTCATAATTTGGAGGAGGTGCTGCTCCTGTACAACCAAGACCCGGCGGGATTCGAGTCACGCATAGCGACAGGTGATGAAACGTGGGTCCATCACTGGGATCCCTTAGCGACTACTTTTTATTCCGCCAGCTCAAGGCTGCACTGCGTGGACGCCGGTTTGGGGACGATGAAGATGTCCAGCTCGCCGTCCAGGAGTGGATTGAACAGCAGTCGGGACATTTCTGGTTGTCGGGAATTCGAAGCCTCAGGGACAAGTGGCGCAAGTGCATTCAAGCCGAGGGTAGTTATATTAAAAAAATAATAAAACACTTTCTCATATCTTGTTTCCTTATATCCGAATTGCAAAACTTATTGACCGCCCCTCGTAGCACGGTATCCACGTATATTCCATTGAATAATAGACATCTTAGAGAAAAAGTAAAAGTCTATTTTACTTCCACCTGCTCTTCTTCTCTTCCTTCTTTGGTCTTTAGGTTGTTGAGTTTTGTTGGGATCTATCTTAGTTGTATCTTTATCTTTTCTCATTTTATCATATTTCAGTTGGGTTTTTTTTCATGTAATGGGGTAGCAGGCTCTGGGAATCAAAGGAAGAGTCCTGTGTCATGAAACCTGTACTCTTATTTCTGTATGGTGTTTTGAGTCTTTTGTTTTCATTGCTTGTTTTCTATTTATGGGTTTTTTTTCATTTTCTCTTGCCGTTTGGGGGTTTTCTGGAGGTTTTTCTGATGTTGGTTGGACCAAGTCACCCTGAGACGTGTATGCAGGTGGCAGCAACTTAAGATCGTCCTCAGGACAGTGCATGTCTTCCCCATCTAGAGTGCCCATGGCCAGCAGAGTAATCCATCCAATTTTGCTTTAAGTTTTCCTCTCTTTTTTCTTTCTTCAGGAGAATTTCAGGGGGTTGCAAAATTCTCCTTTTTGTTCCCTTCTGGAGTTTTGCATTTGGTTGATAGGTGAGAGTCTTTTGTCTTCAAAAATTCACCATTGCCACCCGAGGAGGGGTTGGGGTCCGAGAACCCCCACCGGTAGATGAGTCAGATGCTGTTACACAGTTATCAGTAGTCATCCCAGAAGTCACAGTCGCCGATGCTCGGTTATCGCCATCTCCATTATGTGATGCAGGGCTAACCCCTACATCCACTCGCATCCTCTTCTGCAGATGATGGTGTTATCTCTTCATCATTTGTATTTCCCTGAAGTGGTATAGGTACAGTTGTGCCAACATCGGCCCTCTCTCTGTGAGAGTCGGCGGTTCTCTTTCATTTGCACTCCCCTTAGCTGATGGGGGTGCTGCCCATCTTCCAGCTGTCTTCCGTGGAGGTATAGCCACCACTGGCATGAGAGCCTGTGCTTGAGAGTTGGCTACCTTTGGTCTTTCACAGTTCTTCAATGCCGCTATTCCTTCTCTCACAAACATAGATAATGCTTTTTCTCTTGCTCCCTTGAAGTTTATTCTCTTTTATTTTTATTGCTAGTATTTCCCTTTCTAGTAGGTACTTATCACATGTTCTATCCTTTGCAGTATGGGGACTGCCACAGTTGGGACATGTTGGTCCTCTCTGGCATTCTTCAGAGCCATGTTGTGGTAGTCCATATACCACACAGATAATATATCTGTTCTTGCAGTAGGTACCAACATGGCCAAATTTCTGGCATATATAACATAATATAGGTAGAGGTATGTATGGTTTCACTTGTCAGCATTCCTGGTCTTATTTGTACTTCATCAGGTAGATCCACTTCATCGAATGTAAGCTTCAAAGCTACAGTATTTATGAGTTCGTCGCCTTCACGTTTTTTTATTATTTCTACCTTTGTTACGCCTCTATGTTCTAATCCTTCCAAAATTTCTTGTTCTGTATAATCTAAAAGTTCTTTGTTTTATTATCCCTTGAATTGTATTAAACTTGCGATCGTTCTCAACTATAACATCTATACAACATATGGTTTTAAGTTCTTTCATTTTCTTACTTTTTTCTTTGCTGCGTACTTGAACAGTCACTATCTTATCTCTATTGGAGTGTCTTAGTTGGTTCTCCACCTAAGAACTTTTCAACATCTCTAACAAATTTGAAAAAGTTTATCTTACTGATGTCCGTCTCGTCTGTCGTTGATTTTACTATAAAAAATTGCTTATAATCCTCTCTTGGGCCAAATATTGTGTTCCTCCAATTTGGTGTAGTATTATCAGGTTGTTTCTAGGTAGCATTGAAACCAGAGATGGCCTGGTGACCATCACTCCTTGGGGGGGCTTGCTTGATTCGGCTCAATGCTCCAACCTCCCAATACACCCCCTTAGAACATCAGCGCTGCCGGCAGTAGTCCCTTCCTGTTCATGGGAGGAGGGGACCACCAAACGATTTTTCCTTAGAGGACTTTTCAATGGTTTTATTTTATTTGGTTTACGTCTTCTTATTTATTCGAAGCTACCCTCAGCCAACCATCCTGCCGCGGATGTCATTTTCTTAGCAGAAAAGCAACAACAACAACAGCCAAGACAGACAGCTGACGACATTTCCCTATCCACCACCCAGGGGACGCGCCTAGTAAGAGTATTCTCTCCCCTGGCTAGCCAAGGGAAAATGGGAGGAGCCGATCCTCCGCAGCTCCTCCAAGTTGACCCGGAGTCTGCGGCAATTCCATTGAAGGAATATGCCCTCAAGGCCTAGCTCGGATCCTCTTCTAAGAGAAGACCTTCACGAGAAGGGCCGTAAACTTCCCGGACGCTATCGCCCAGACAATACGCTGAAGGCACTGTCGCCTTCAAGGACTTATCGAGGAAGATTAGGCTCGCCATGCCAGTCTTTACCTCTCTCCACCTCGAAACCTTAAGCAGGCAGGGTGGGTTCAGAGGCGGGGGTCGATCCTTTGGAGGATCCACCATCTTTGAGACAACAGCCTAGCACTGGTGTGGGCGTAAGAGCCGAAGCTCCTTTAGTGCTGTCCTCCTTTCGGGTGGCAGCTTTAGGAATCCCACAAGATGGCCTCAAGACCAACTACAGTGTTGTCGTTTCCTGGCTTCTAACGACGAGGTGGACGCGCGTGGCCGTTCGGCCTTACGTGAAACGGTCACACTGGGCGAAGTGAGGGGAGCCCTGGTCTTAGCCCGGCCTCAGTGTGAACCTTTTGTGCCATCCGCTGTACCGGGGGGAGCGCACAGGGTCAGCATAAGTGTCCGAATGGGCGCGGAAACGACTGTGCTCATAGCCCTGGAGGGGCCAGGAGCAGAGGGCGTCTTTTTTTAACATTGAGACATGACGTCCCAGTCAGCACTGGGCGCACCATGACCAAGTTCTTAGCCTTGCGAAATCAGACGGTCCTGACCTTGAACAGCCAGGGTTTCCTCAATGAGATTCCCACACATTGTTTCGAAGAAGCAGGGTGCAGCTGTCCGCAATTCACGCACATGGCCACCTACGATTTGGACTTTTAGTGCATGGTCTTGGAGCACCTTACGACTTCGGGTAACCTCAATTTTGTGCGTTTACAGGAGCGATTAGTATGTCCGAAGCGGTGACAGTAGTAGCACTCCGCGACAGTGGCACGAATGCCTTCACGCAGTGGCAATCTCAACCGACAGGGAGCGTGTCATAGTCGAACGTAACAAAGAGTGTAGGGGTGAGTCTTAAGGCCACTCTTATTTTCTCATCACACGTTCGACCTTGACCACTCCATGGTCGGCCAGCTCTAAGGTGATGTCATCTATGGAGTAGTCCACGACTTCCCTCGCATAAACCATTCCTTTCAAGACGTTCATGGTAGATTGCGGAGTCACACTCACCTGTGTGGCATAAAGTATCTGAATGGAACTAATCATGGCCACCTCGGAGGGATCCGACTCATTAGCCAGAAAGCTGCCATCCGAGAAAGGAATTGCCTTAGGCTCTGTACCAATCACGCTAGCCAGTGCTCTCATCTGATGGATCATGTTGCCATCAGCGGAGTGAATAATGAGAAAGTGTTTGAAGCCAGGGCAGTCAAAAGCGTGAGGCAATCTCTGAATGAGGGGGCCCGACGTAATCGAGGCTGGCTCTGTGCACTTGCTTCTGCCTCAGGACAGAAGCAAAGTTTTGGTCTCAAAATAGCCTATTTTCATTTACTTGAGTACAAACGACTGTGAAAAAACACTTAACCCAGCAACAAAGAAAAGTGAAACTTTTCTTACATAGTGCATTCATCTGAAACTCCCTGACATTTGTATCTGTACTATTAAGCATTTTCAACTACTTTTCAGTCACCACATTTAATACTTTTATAAATAAAACAATAACCTGTAAACGGGTTGGCTGAGGCATAATTCTTATTCCTAGAAATTGCTAATGTCGGATCCATGTTGTACTGTAACGCTGCATGTTTCATGGCAACTTGTCCAATGCGAGCAGAGACCCTGCAAATAGAGAGAAATTTATCATTTTAAGAAAGCCCTGGATCATGACTTCAATGTTGCTATTGTTGGCGCTAACTGGATCACACTCTTAGCGCAAAAGACTCAACGAATTCTGCCAGCATAGTAAGTTTCTCAGTGAATACAGTGGATTAGTATTCAAATCTGCTTGGAAAACGACTTATTGCAAGGATTTTCTTGCTGACATTGCAGGTGACCGTTACTCTGATGCAGTGCTTGCGAGTGCTAGAGAGCAGCAACCTTTGGGGCTTTGACAGGACCCACGAATATCTTGGCAGTGATGCTACCTCTGAGTCACCATTTAAAAGAATGCTTAAAAATTTAAAATAAAAACACACTAGGGCATCACATAAAGTTTGTACAGAGAGATCTTGTGGGTCATTATTATACTACTTGCAGTAGTATAATAATCATCATGCCCAAATACTCGCCAGAACATGAGTCAATAACAGAGTATTGAAAATGAAAAGGTTAAACAAGAATAAGATTACGAGAGTCGGTTACCAGATACAAGCTCATAAAACACACTCGTTGGCTTATTGCACAATCACTTCACTCACACATAGATGTGGTACATTTAGTAGTGTGACACAGCTGAACCATACTCAGTTTCTGGCTTTTATCTTTCCCAAGAAGAAAGTAATTTAGGATAACATTTTACCATTGCACTATCCTACAATATTAGGGCGGGTCATACTTTGGGGCAACCATATATTTTCATTAAATCTTTTAATGAGGGGTGCTTAAATGATAGATTTTCTGGTGTAGATTTTGAAAAATAACTTTTTGTTATACAATTGCTCCTACCTACATCAATTTCTATTTAAATAAAAGTAAATTTTTCCCTTTGGTCATGAGCTTATGTAACCTATTTTTAGTTAATCCAAGTACATACAAACACAAAGTAACCTCAAAGTTACATGTTTATTGAGTGATAAAAGTGTATGCAAAGCTCAACATATAGCTGCATGGGTCACTTTGGGTCATATTCAAAAGTTAAACTTTACCAGAGCACACAAATCTTGCTTTGACTCATTCATGGACATCAGACGTCTACTTGTCTCTTGTGCCCCGATTCCTCCATCCCTCTTTTCATGTGAGAAATACTTGGAAGAAGCCTCACTCACCATTTTTACAACCCTCTCAATGCTCTATTTGTGACAAGGCCAGTCAGGTACTTTCATAGGAGAGTTAAGGAAGTTTTTCAATTTAGAAGTACTTAAAGAGCAAGTGAGAGGTGGCTCAGACATCCTCTGACCAATTGATCAGATCTCCAATCCTGGTAGCATCACAAGTGATGTCTGGTATCCTTCTAAGCCTTACAAAGGAGTCTCCCAGTTGAGTATCTGGGTCCCCTTCTCCTCTGATAGCCTGGATTCATTTCATCCCTTCAGTTCTCTGCCTGATCTTCAGAGTATAGGAGGGTTTGGAGGATGGCTTCACTGTACGAATACCAAGTTGATCTCTTAACAGTTGGCAAAACAATATCCAACACCTCCTTCCTCTGAGACTTAAGGCAGTGAAGTTGATAAAGAATGTGCCTAGGTCCCTCGGTCCAAGAGTGATTAATCTTAACGTTAAACCAGCATGGGTAATATAAACAAATGATGAACTCAACAATCAGTCGTAGATTCTTAAAGGCTTTTCCTTTGAACTGATGCTTTGACACCCACAGCCGAACAAGTCCGTTAGATGTGGTCAGCCAGCGACTGTGGTTTACTGGTCCTATTTCCATCTCTGATTGACGATACAATTCTATAGCCAGTGTTGACAGTGGTAAAATCTTGCACCACTTCATGAGGTATCTTGGTAAGAGGAGGACCCTAAAGATATTTGAGTGAAATTTGGGTTAAGATCCAAGTCTGTAAAAGAGTCAAGGAGCTTTCCTATTGGTCCGGAATATCTGCTGTCAGATAGTGTTGGGCCATCCAGGTTGATAATTAGATGACAGAGAGGGAGTTCCCAGTGTGCAGGTTACAGACCAACCAAACAAGCTTTCTGCCCAAATGGACCTCCATTTTTCGCATTACTCCAGCATTTACACCTGTGTTTACATTCGTGGAGACTTCTCCAATGGCCATTAAGCTTTTATCCAAACCCCTTTCCGTCAGCCATCAAAACATAGTCTTAGCGATCTACTCTGCATGTGATTCTTCTTTTGTAGCCTTTTCTGGGACAAAGTGGAAGAGGTAATTGCTCCCAGGCTCACTGATGACAGTGTACTGCTCCTCTTTTGTTTTTGATGTAAACAATTTTTCACTTCACTCTGCCTCCATCAATTTGTCTATCAAAGAGAACACAAGAAATCACCCCATCCTTCCTCAAGTTTTCCTCAAACTCGTGTTAAATAACTGTCATTAGCTTTTCCTGTACTCTCCTAACTTTATTCTTATCAATTACTTTACTTGTATCTTCCTCATAATGAATCCAGCATCTATTAAAGCTGCTGTTGCTATAGCTGCAGTTGCTCTCAATCCGACACCATACCTCATACTAGCAAGAGCAATATTTAGAATTTTATCATAATTATTTCTATTTCTGGTGGAAGATTCTGGCTCTTGGAGAGCTTCAAAAGTTACTTCATCACTCAAACTGTTGTCACCATCAGAATTTTCTGCCTCCAGATCTTCACCTTCTGCCAAAAAATGCTCGATTTCTTTTCTTGTTGCTTTTCCTCATTACTTTTTCTCTTTCTTTCTGCTATCCTTTCTTTTTCTTTCCTTTCTGAATATCAGGACCTCCAATTTCAAAGGTACCTTTACTTCCAACCTTCTTCTTTTGTCCTTTAATAAAGGCCAGTTCCCTACTAGCTATTTTTTTCTCTTCACTACAAGAGCAGTTAATGTAGGCTTCAGTCTAACAGCCATTACAACCTACTTCCCCACAACTGGAAATTTGACATTTGAATGTCAATATATAAAAATAACTTATCTAGTTTTGCAATGAACCTCTCTTTTGCTTCAATTTTTCCTTTACCAAGGGAAACTTTTACTGCCTCCTTCAACACCTCCTTAAGCTTTGATATTATTGCGACCTTTTGATTTACAACAGGTGATCTACTGATTAATCAAGTCTTGATACATGTCTTTTACCAGCTGGCCCACTTCATAATTTCTCCGGTCATCTTCACTTTGCTCCCTCAAGTAGATGCCGTACCTCAAAATATCTCTTATTGTTGGTAGCTCAGAGACCCATCTTTTTTTCTTCTTTTTTAAGGAGCCTATCTGGCGACTGACCACTTAGGCATAAGTCACCGGAATCAAGACAACCTAGCACTAGGCTACTTTAAAATAAGAATATGAAAACTATGATAAAAAAGGAAAAACCGTAACAATTAGGAAGCAATCTCCGGCGTCGGGGAGAGGTCCCCCTCACCCCAGCGCAGGAGCGTGCGACCGACAAAGAAAACAATAACAAAAAAAATAAAAGCTAGTTAAATAAAGGGGAGAAGCCCGGCCTCCCCTAAAAAGAAAAGAAGTCAATGTGCACGAACTCGTCCCGAGTACAAGGACAGGCGATAGCGACCAAGCCCACTCAAGTACTGGGAAGGGAAACGTGCGCGAAGATCACTCTTACTGGGACATTCGACAAGAATGTGCCGAACAGTCTGGGGGACGACGCAGTCGTCACAATAGGGCGCTGGCTAGCGCTACATCAGATAGCGATGCGTCACACGAGTGTGCCCGATTCGGAGACGACAGAAAGCGACCTAGAGCCGTCGCGGCAGTTTTTGTTTTTTTTAAGGGCTATCTGGCGACTGTCGGGGGCATTGGGGGATAGGTCCATGGGAACAGTCGCGGCACAATGGCACGCAACTTTAAGTTCCCTTCGACCGTCTCCCATCTTTTTTGCCAAGCAGT
The DNA here is from genome assembly GCA_963969495.1 of Ceratothoa steindachneri. Lineage (NCBI taxonomy): Eukaryota > Metazoa > Arthropoda > Malacostraca > Isopoda > Cymothoidae > Ceratothoa > Ceratothoa steindachneri. The sequence continues at coordinate 62,068,885 of OZ018319.1, forward strand.
CCGAAGAGCTGCGCGTAATCCTGCCATGTAGTCGGTGTGAGGAAGGGCGAAACGCCGGTCGGATGAGGGCACCAAAGAGTCCTCGCGGACTCTTTGGCGCCATCATCGGCGCGCTCATTCGCGCAATTCCTACATACCCAGGAACCCAGCAGAAGATAATCTCAACATCCGCCAGGGCTTTTTTTTTTTTTTTTTTTTTTAAGAGCTCATCTGGCGACTGCCTACTTGGGCATTAGTCGCCGTATTAAAACGGGCCTAGTTCTAGGCTACTTTAAAATGAAATTAAAGAGAAAAAAAAAAACAACACCCCAAAAGGGGGAAAGGAAGCAAGCTGGTGCGTCGGGGAGAGGTCTCCCCGGCGCAGGAGCGTGCAACTAAAGAAAAAAACAAACAAACAAAAAACAAAACAAATGCAAAAAAAAACAAAAAAAAACAAACAAACCTTGCTTAAATAATAGGGAGAAGGCCGGCCTCCCCCAAGAAGTCAACAAGTCAGTGTGCACGAATCTGTCCCAAGCACAAGGGACAGGCGGTAGCGACCCCGCCCATCCCGGTACTGGGACAGGTATCGTGCGCGAAGATCACCCAGACTGGGACATTCGACAAGAATGTGCCGAACAGTCTGAGGGACGACGCAGTCGTTGCAATAGGGCGCAGGCGAGCGCTCCATCAGATAGCGATGCGTCACACGAGTGTGTCCGATTCGGAGACGACAGAAAGCAACCTGAAGCCGCCGCGGCATTGGGGGATAGGTCCATGGGAACAGTCGCGGCGCAATGGCACGCAACTTTAAGTTCCCTTCGACCGTCTCCCATCTTCTTTGCCAAGCAGTCCGAAGAGCTGCCCGTATTCCTGCCATGTAGTCGGTGTGAGGAAGAGCGAAACGCTGGTCCGGTCGCAGAGTCCTCGCGGACTCTTTGGCGCCCTCATTCCCCGCAATTCCTAAATGTCCAGGAACCCAGCAGAATATAATCTCGACATCTGCCCGGCTCGCCAAAACCGTGGCGTCACGGATTTCACGAACCAGGGGATGCGGAGATTCCAATGCCCCGAGAGCACTCAGGGCGCTTTGTGAGTCGCTATAGATCACAATCCGGTCTCCGAACCGGGCACGTCGCGTAATCTCCCGTACCGAGTGGTGTATTGCCACCAGCTCGGCCGTGAAGACAGACGCAGCGCCTGGTAGAGCCCCGCTGACTTCAAACAGAGGGGATACGGCGTGGAAGCCGACCCCCTCTTGGGACTTGGAGCCATCCGTATACACTGGCACGGTACCAGCGTGACACGATGTGTGCTCCAAAAAGGTCGAACGCAATACTCCCGGCGCAGTACAAGCTTTGGGAGCAGAGGCGTGGCGACAAATAGCCAAATGTGGTACCCTCCAGGGTGGCGTCCTGGGCAGAACCAGGGGCGCCACCGGCCCGAGAGCTATATCTACCTCTCGAAGGAGTTTCCTGGCCCTAAACCCAAAGGGCTTAGGGTATGACTGGCGTCTCTCGGCGGCATAGGCACCATCGAGATCAGCTGCGGATGCAGTGAGAGCTGTTGGCGACTGAGGGAGGCGCCGGGCTCGCGCGGACAGGCGAGTGATGCACTGCACGCGGCGCAGAGCGAGTGGCATCTCCCCAGCATCGACCAACAGGCTCTCAATGGGGGAAGTGCGGAAGGCACCGGTCGCAAGGCGAAGGCCGGTGTGGTGGATCGAATCCACCTTCCGCAATAAACGCTCGGCTGCGGATGCATAAAACTCGCATCCGTAGTCGAGCTTCGAGCGAACAAAGGATCGATAAAAAAGTAAGGCGGTAGCCCTATCAGCGCCCCAAGCGCTGAACGTCACGGAACGGAGAATGTCCATGGCGCGGGTACAAGAGACCCTAAGGCTGCGAATATGAGCCTCCCAGGTGAGGCGTCGGTCGAATACAAGACCAAGGAAACGGTGCGACTCAACCACATCCAGGCGCACCCCATTAAGAAACAAATCTGGGTCGGGGTGAAGCCGTGGATGGCGGCAGAAGTGCACCACCTTAGTCTTGGCCAAAGAAAACCGAAACCTGTGCGCTTCGGCATAGCGAGAGACGCGGTTCAATGCCTGTTGGAGTCGACGCTCCAGAGTTGGCATCTGGGCCGCGCCAAAAGAGATCGAAAGGTCGTCCACGTAGAGCGTAGCGAGAACATCTTCCGGCAGCACCGAGGTGATGCCGTTGATGCTCAGGGCAAAGAGTGTGACACTGAGGACACTTCCCTGCGGGACACCCTCTTCCTGCTCCTTTGGGCCGGAGAGGGCTCCCCCCACCCGTACGCGGAATCGACGATCTCGCAAAAATTCAGATATAAAAATTGGGAGGCGTCCCCTCGCCCCCATCGTGTGGAGAGTCTCCATGATACCGTATCGCCATGCGGTGTCATAGGCCTTTTCCAGATCAAAAAACACCGTGGCGTAGTGCTGTCTACGAAGGAAAGCCTCGCAGACGGCACTTTCGGGTCGGAGCAGAGCATCCGACGTGGAGTGGAACTTACGGAAGCCGCACTGTGCAGAAGACAGATGGCCTCCACTGTCCAGGAAATAGGCTAATCTAACATTTACCAATTTCTCCATCAACTTGCACACGCAAGAGGTTAGAGAGATTGGGCGGAAACTGGTCGGAGTAGAGTGATCTCTCCCCGGCTTGCGAAAGGCGAGCACAGTAGCGATTCGCCAGGAGTCTGGGAGAAGACCTTCCACCCCGATCCTGTTGAACAAATCTAACAGAAAGGCCATGCCTCGCTCACCCAGGTGTCGAAGCATGGCGTACGGGACATCGTCCGGACCATGGGCGGTGTCCGCGCACGAAGCGAGAGCGGAACGCAACTCACTCACAGTAAACTTGTCGTTGAAGGGTTCTCCGCCTCTGGAGGTAAAGTCCAGCCGGCGGCCTTCCGCGACATCACGACGTGCATTGAATGCTGGCGGAGCAGCATCACGGCTAGAGAATGCGGAAAAAGCGGTCGCTAAGGATTCCGCCACGGACGCGGGGTCCGAGATTGCGGTCCCATTCTCCTGGAGAACGGGAGGGGGGTCCTGCGAGAACTTGCCCCGAATCCTTTTGACTCGCTTCCACACCTCAGCTAAAGGGGTCTTCCCGTTAAGTGAAGACACGTATGCCCGCCAAGAAGAGCGGCGGGCGTGCTTCGAAATATACCGGAACCTAGCCCTAGTCCGACGAAATTCAGCGACAGTGAAATCGTTCGGGCGGCGCTTATAGCGCATGTAGGCATAACGCTTCTGTTTGAGGGCCGTCTCACACTCGGCCGACCACCATGGGAGTGGTCGGCGTGCAAAACGGCCAGACGTCCTAGGAATAGTAGTCAGGCCTACGGCGATGAGGTTGCCGGAGAAGAACTCAACGGCCTCATCTACCGACCTAAACTCCTCGACTGAGATAGAGAATTCAGTCATTTCCTGAAATGCAGGCCACCGCGCCCGCGCCAAGCACCACCGAGGTGGTCTCTCAGGCGGCAGTTGCCCTGAAAATGATATTTGAATGGGAAAATGATCACTACCATGGAGGTCATCGACCACCCTCCAATCAAAATCAGGCTGTGCATCCGAAGAGCACAAAGATAGGTCAAGGCAAGAAAATGAAGCGGTTCTCGGACAGTGATGCGTAAACTCATCCACGTTTAAGACACCCATCTCAAGCTCTTCGATCAGATCGGCAAGGACTTGTCCCCTGGGATTTATGGAGTAATCTCCCCAGAGAGGATGCCTGCCGTTCAGATCTCCAAGCAAGAGATAGGGCCTCGGCAACCGTGCCACGACGCGGCGGAAGTCCCCCGCGTCGAAGTCAGCTGACGGTGGAATGTACGCAGAAATGATAGTATACCTCCTATCCAGGTGCAGCTGCACAGCCACTGCCTGAAAGGAGGTATCTAAAGAGAAAGGAAGAACGGAGACATCATGCCGGGTGTAAACCGCGCATCCCCCAGCCCGGCCATCCCGCGGTGGTGGGGTCGCAAGACCCTTATACCCCGGGAGGGCAGGCAGCGGGCACGCGCCTAGCATGGTCTCCTGCAAAAAAATAGCTAACGGGGAACGGGACGAGACGAGCCTCCGCAGCTCCTCCCAGTTGGCCCGGAGTCCACGGCAATTCCATTGAAGGAATATGCCCTCCAGGCCTAGCTCGGAGGAGACGCGGGGGCCCTCCTCGAATTGGAGACCCTCACGGGAATGGCCGTACGCTTCCCGGGGGCAGAACCCCGGGCGCTGTTGGCCGGACAAAGCGCTGGAGGCGCTGTCGCCTTCGAGGACTTATTGGGGGAGGTTGACCTCGCCATGCGAGTCTTTTCCTCCCTCTCAACATCCGCCAGGTAACCAAAACCGTGGCGTCACGGATATCGCGAACCAGGGGATGCGGAGATTCCAATGCCCCGAGAGCACTCGGGGCGCTTTGTGAGTCGCTATAGATCACAATCCGGTCTCCGAACCGGGCACGTCGCGTAATCTCCCGTACCGAGCGGAGGCCGACCCCCTCTTCGGACTTGGAGCCATCCGTATACAGTGGCACAGTTCCAGCGTGACACGAGGTGTGCTCCAAAAAGGTCAAACGCAATACTCCCCCGGCGCTGTACAAGCTTTGGGGGCATTGGCGTGGCCATAAATAGCAAAATGTGGTACCCTCCAAGGTGGCGTCCTGGGAAGAACCAGGGGGGCCACCGGCCCGAGAACTATACCTAGCTCTCGAAGGAGTTTCCTGGCCCTAAACCCAAAGGGCTTAGGGTATGACTGGAGTCTCTCGGCGGCATAGGCACCGTCGAGATCAGCTGCGGATGCAGTGAGAGCTGTTGGCGACTGTGGGAGGCGCCGGGCTCGCGATGCACTGTACGCGGCGTAGAGTGAGTGGTATCTCCCCAGAATCAAACAACAGGCTCTCAATGGGGGAGTGCGAAAGGCACCGGTCACAAGGCGAAGGCCGGTGTGGTGGATCCAGTCCACCTTCCGCAATAAACGCTCGGCTGCGGATGCATAAAACTCGCATCCGTAGTCGAGCTTCGAACGAACAAAGGATCGATAAAAAAGTAAGGCAGTAGCCCTTTCAGCACCCCAAGCGCTGAACGTTACGGAACGCTGAATATCCATGGCGCGGGTACAAGAGACCCTAAGGCTGCGAATATGAGCCTCCCAGGTGAGGCGTCGGTCAAATATAAGACCAAGGAAACGGTGCGATTCAACCACTTTCAGGCGTACCCGATTAAGAAACAAGTCTGGATCTGGTTGGAGCCGTGAATGGCGGCAGAAGTGCACCACCATAGTCTTGGCCAAGGAAAACCGAAACCTGTGCGGTTCGGAATAGCGAGAGACGCAGTTCAAAGCATGTTGGAGTCAACGCTCCAGAGTTGGCATCTGGGCCGCACCAAAAGCGATCGAAAGGTCGTCCACGTATAGCGTAGCGAGAACATCTTCCAAGCAGCACCGAGGTGATGCCGTTGACGCTCAGGGCAAAGAGTGCGAGACTGAGGACACTTCCCTGCGGGAAACCCTCTTCCTGCTCCTTTGGGCCGGAGAGGGATCCCCCCCCACCCGTATGCGGAATCTACGATCTCGCAAAAATTCAGATATAAACATTGGGAGGCGTCCCCTCGCCCCCATCGTGTGGGGAGTCTCTATGATACCGTATCGCCATGCGGTATTATAGGCCTTCTCCAGATCGAAAAACACCGTGGCGTAGTGCTGTCTACGAAGGAAGGCCTCGCAGACGGCATTTTCCAGTGGGAGCAGAGCATCCGAAGTCGAGTGGAACTTGCGGAAGCCGCACTGTGCAGAAGACAGATGGCCTCCGCTGTCCAGGAAAAAGGCTAGTCTAACATTTACCAATTTCTCCATCAACTTGCACAAGGAAGAGGTTAGAAGGATTGGGCGGAAACCAGCCGGAGTAGAGTGATGTCTCCCCGGTTTGCGAAAGGCGAGCACAGTAGCGATTCGCCAGGAATCCGGGAAAAGACCCTCCACCCAGATCTTGCTGAACAAATCTAACATAAAGGTCCTGCCTCGCTCACCCAGGTGTCGAAGCATGGCGCACGGGACATCGTCCGGATGCCTACCCTTCAGATCTCCAAACAAGAGAAAAGGCCTCGGCAACCGTGCTACGACGCGGCGGAAGTCCCCCGCGTCGAAGTCAGCTGATGGTGGAATGTATGCAGAAATGATAGTATACCTCCTATGCAGGTGAAGCTGCACAGCCACTGCCTGAAAGGAGGTAGATAAAGTTAAAGGAAGAACAGAGACATCATGCCGGGTATAAACCGCGAATCCCCAAGCCCGGCCATCTCGTGGTGGTGGGGTTGCAAGACCCTTATACCCCGGGAGTGAGGGCAGGGGGCACGCGCCTAGCATGGTCTCCTGCAAAAAGATAGCTAACGGGGAACAGGACGAGACGAGCCTACGCAGCTCCTCCCAGTTGGCCCGGAGTCAACGGCAATTCCATTGAATGAATATGCCCTCCAGGCCTAGCTCGATGGAGAGGCGGGGGCCCTCTTCGAACAGAAGACCCTCACGGAAATGGATGTACGCCTCCCGGAGGCAGAATCCCGGGCGCTGTTGGCAGGACAAGCGCTGTCGCCTTCGAAGACTTATTAGAGGAGGTTGGGCTCGTCATGCGAGTCTTTTCCTCTCTCCACCTCGAAACCTTAGGCGGGCGTTGCGGCTTCGGAGGTGGGGGGCCCTCTTTTCGAGGAACCACCGTCTCCGAGTCACTCAGCCTACCACTAGACGTGGGGGAAGGAACCGAAGCTCCTTGTTTCTGTCCTCCTTTCGGAGGACAGCTTTAGGAACAACAAGCGACCAACTTCAGGGGTGTTGCCTCCTGTGAGTCTAACGACTGTGGAGGCGCGTGGCCGTTTCGCCTTACGGGAAACGGTCACGCTGGGGAAAGGGGGGGGGAGCCCTGGTTTTAGCCGGGGCTGGGTGTAAGTCCTTTTGGCGCCAGCCTTACCAGGCGAGCGCCCAGGGGTGAGTAGAATCCGCAGAAGGGCTCCGAATGGGCGCGGAAACAACCGTGCTCGTTGGCCTGGATGGGCCAGGAGCAGAGGGTGCCTTTCTAACTATTGAGGCATAAGACGTCTCAGGCAGCGCCGGGCGCGCCAGGACCAAGTCCTTAGCCTAGCGGAATGAGAGTCGATCCTGGGCCTGAACGGCCAGGATTTCTTTCTCAAGGTGATATGCACCACATTGCTTCGAAGAAGCGGGGTGCGGCTCTCCGCAATTGACACACTTGGCCACACACTATTTAGACTTATCATGTGCGGCCTTGGAGCAATTTACACAGACTTCTGGTGAACCCGCTTCTCCCCTCCCCCGGCAGGAGCCCTCAGCCAGGTCCTTTTCCGAAATGGAGAAGCTCCTTGCAGTCGTAGCGGCTCCGGTCGGAGGAGATTCCTGCCCTGCCTCGGAAATTCTCGCCGTTCGAGGAGGACCTTGCATAGGGGCGAATTCGAGTTCGGTGCTTGGCGCCGAGCCCGGATTCCTCGCCATGGAAGGCCCTACCGCCTGAGGCTGGACTGCCTCAAGGACCATGTCTGCCTCAGGGCGGCCTCCAGTTGGCCATCCCCCCGCCCTCCCAAGACATGCCAGGTCCCGTTGGCAGTATCGTCACTAGTCAGGTGGTGTGGGGAGGCACCGGCCTTGACCGCGGCAAGGTTCAATATTCTTGCCAACAGGTCTTTTGAGGGAAGCGACCCAAGGGGCCTGGCTTCCCTCTCCCCCCTAAGGGGGTTTGGCCTACCGAGCCGCTTCAATGGGGGGGCGGTCGGCAATGGGCTGCCTGCTGGCTTTCTTGGCAGTCCCCTTGGAAAGAAAAGGAGGGACTGCCGCTGGAAACAGGGAGGTGCCCGAAAGCACCTCTAAAGAAGGGGGTGAGGGAGAGTCCCCTACACCCGTAGTCGTAGGAGAGGAGTAAGCCTCCTCTCCGGTTAGAGAAATATGGATGGTCCCCTGCAAAATGCACAGGGATGGGGGGAGCCATTTTTTCGGTAGAGCTGCCCGAGGGCGGCTCCGTCGTTGGTACAGGGGAAATTAAGTGGATTTTTGTGATATACTCATCATTGGGCATGGTGACCCTCTTTTTATTACGGGATGCAATAGCACATAACCCCTCGCAGTAGCCTGCTCTGCAAGGGGTGCGTACGGGCCTGGCAGAGCTAGGTGCCGCCATTTAAGGCCACCCCTCCCGCCTGGTGACCTGGCAGCCCTTCAGCATGGCGGCTCCACTTTGGGCACAGCATAAAATCAAGGATAGATGGTGAAGTGAGAAGGAAAAGGGATGTGAGGAAGGTATGGGTGGGGATGAAGCAGGTTGTTAAAAAAAACACATCCCGAACCGGAGCTCAGGGGTTAGGGAACATTGTCCCCTCCCCCCTCAGCCCCAATCCGGGACGGTTGGCTGAGAAGGTCAGCATCTACCCTGTGAAATTAGAGGCTAACCAAAGAAAGTTGTGAGAGAGGTTGTATGAAAAGTAAGGAAACAAGTGTTTTGAAGGAAGGAGAAGAGGCTAAGCTGGGGTCGGACGGGCTGCCGCGTGCAGTCAGCACGGCGGCCAGGATGGCAAATCGCCGCGCCCCTTACGGGGTCCCGCCTGGTGACCTGGCAGTCCTTCAGCATGGCGGCTCCACCTTGGGCACGGTGTAAAACCGATAGTGTGTGAAGAGAAAAGGAAAAGGAATGTGAGGAAGGTATGGGTGGGGATGAAGCAGGTTGTTAAATCCAACCACCCCAAACTGGACCTCAGGGGTTAGGGAACATTGTCCCCTCCGCCCTAAGCCCCGATCCGGGACTGTTGGCTAAGAAGAAGGTCAGCATCTACCCTGTGAAATTAGAGGCTGACCAGAGAAAGTTGTGGGACAGGTTGTAGGGAAAGTGAGGAAGTAGATGAGAAATACAAGCTATCTGAAGGAAGGAAGAGAGGCTAAGCTGGGGCCGGACGGAGCGCTGGATCCCGTCAGCACGGCGGCCAGGATGACAAATCGCCGCGCCCCTTACGTGGAGCTCAGACACCATCAGCTCTTGTCCAGTCACAACAAAATTACTGATGACAACTTGATTTGGACCTTGTCTTGATTTGTCATTGTCACACTAATCTCAGGTATATCTGCAAATGAAAAGATGGCACTTAGATTAAGAAATAATCTCTACCAAATAAGTATACGTTATTCTAAAATGATCCACAGCCTTTACTAGCATTCAAATAAAATGTAAATGCTCTATAAACAGTTAAAAGTTACAATAGTTACCAGAGCTGGCAACACTACTGTAATATTGCCTTCCATTGAGTCATAAGTACTGGCTACTTGCAATTTTGGAGTTAGACCAAACTAAATTAAGGGTCATTCTTAACAGGTTTCCTACTTCTCATGTGTCTCTAATACATTTTTACATTTCTTTAGACAAATATCCTTCAGACTACATAAATGTATTGATGATAGAAAATGGTAAATTTGATCTTTTATGGGTAACTAAAATAATAGTAAATGACCCAGAACTAACAGTATTTCAACTTCAAATTGATGTATGTTAGATCAATCAGAATTTAACTTTTCTGCTAAAAGTATGTTCTTTTCACCAATATTCATCATTTGAATACCCCTCATCACCAGTTTCATAAAATTCTAGAGTATGACCCGCCCTACTACAATATGGTGGGGTAGGCACACATCAATGCCACAATACATTGATTGTTGCAGGAACAAATGGCTGGGGAGGCACATTCTCAGAGCAGTGAAACCTATCAGGGTTTAGATGTGTTTTACAGCTCATGACTGAGAATTCTACATACCCCTCCTGGGATTTATTTCTTCTAGACATTTCAATTTTACCCTTTTTGACTTTCTTTACAGGTGCTTGTCCATTCTTACCTGATTGAGGCAGAGATGTTTGTGTGTAGGGGGGGGGGGGGTTCACCCCTCCCTATTGGCTCCTTTTTTCATTCTAATATTTACATCTTTTCCTTATCTTTTTATGCATCCCCACAGGGATGTCTGGTGACATCTCAAGTCTTGTGTGGCCTCCCAGCACTAAAAGGCTCTACAGGAGGATCTGTGGCTATATGTGCCACACATTAACACATTGCCTAGTTTTACTACTTTCTTTACAAGTCTCCTTACAAACTTTGTGTGATACAGACTCAATTCTATTGCGCTTTACATTGGAGAAAAAACATTCCAAAAAATTTAAGCTTTTGAAATATTGTTTGAAATGGAATGGTTAATGAATGATGCTGAAAGAAATTATTCCGCTAATCCACACTCTAAGAGCAATTCTTATTTCAACAGGGACAAAGAAGCTGATAATTACCGTCTTATGGCTTCAAGGAAGTCCTTGATATCACACATAGAAGCTGCTTTGATGTCCTCTCTCACGTTGGGGATGTTATCCCGCATTTGCTGAGCGAATCGGTAACAAGCAACACGCGGCAAATAGGCATGCTCAAGTTGTTCCAGAGTCTTGAGTGCGGGATAATACCTGGTTGACATGGCGAGAGGAAAGAGGCAATTTAAGAATAAAACTAAGTGGAATGGTTCCCCTACAAATTAAAGGTTAAATAGGTCAAAGGTGGTCCATTTGCTATTTAAAAGGACATAAGGCCACAGATTCCTTCCTAGAGGAATTGGGGCTGGCTGGATATTCCACCTCTCTAGTGAGGCCTGAAGGATGAGTGGGAGAAGATGATGATCTGAAAGCGTCAAATAAATTTAAAGTGCAAATCATGGCATGGGACCTTATTGACATCATCATGATCACTATTTACCCAAAGAATGTGGCTTGGGGCCGATCCTTCTCCCTCTTATCATTAAGCGCAAGGTTACCGATCCTTTTCCATGTACCATTGTATCAGGCTCTATGTGCTTTAGTATCTTATTTAGTCACAGTTCATCCCTGATCCCTGGGTAGAAGGCCCCAAACTTTTTTTAATTTTAGGATTCCTTCTGGTTACTGCCCAACAAGGATGTAGTCACCAAAATTACAATAAGATAATCTTGAGGATATTTAAAAATAAAAACAAAAAAAAAAACCAATAAACTTTAAACAAAAAATATTCGAGCCCAGGAGCCCTAGGGAATGCCTGCCTTCCTCAGTGAGTGACCAACAATTAAAAAAATGTATATATGTAGTATGGAATCCTGAAATGGTCCCAAAACTATCACACCCATGTCATGACACATAACAACCATTTTAAACTGAAAGGCCGGAGGTTTCAAACGAACAGCTAAAAAACATTTCACTTTTAAAATCATTGATAAATGGAACACACTCCTCACGGAGGTAGTAAATGTGAATAGTTTTAAAAACAAAATTGACAATTATTTTACGAATAATAATATTGTTTAAATACAGGGCCCTGCTGTGGATTAAATATCATATGAGCAAACATCGTAACAACAATGTCCAAAGGAGGACTACTAGCATATTAATATAGAATGGGACTGGCCTTTGAGTGGACCAAGTAGTCCTTGCTGGCTCCCTGTAACTATGAAACTATATCTGCTATGCTGGAGCCTGAAACTAGCACGAGTGAAAAGTTGTAGTGACCCCCTCTCATCACAGTACTGTGACAGGTAGCGACACATGAACATCCAACTGAAATAATGGGTATAATCAGGGTGGGAGGGGGCAAGCAGGCTTTGAATAAATGTTCAGAGAGAACTCCAGCAGATAGTGCTGCATCCTGCAAGTGTGTCTTATTCAGAGATGACTTTATGCCATAGAGGTATTGAGGAATAGTCCAACAGACAGAGTCGAGCACAATGGCATGAGACTTTATATTCCTCTGTGCCATCACCCACCTTGTTTGCCATATAGTCCTAAGGTTTCACCTGATCCTGGCCATGTAGTCAATGTGGGAAAGTGAAATATTGGTCCAATTGCTCAATCTGGGCAGTCTAGCCCTCATCAGCAGAGCCATTCAATAATCCTTACATGACCAAGACCTGGCAAAACATAATCTGAAGGTCATTAAGTCAGTAACAAGCTTGTATATGAGATGCAGTTCTTCTGAAAAACTTTATCCAAGAAACTAGTTTTGGAAGCCACTCACTTCTCAAACTAGTCTCCTGAATAAGAATTCCAGAAGATAATATCAATAGCTTCCCGTTTCAGAAAAGCCATGATATCACAGATACTGCAACCATGTGATGTGAAGATTCCAATGCTTAAGGGCACTTCGTGCAGTTTAAGTTGATATGGATTACAAATTTCTCTACAAACTGGGCACAGCACATAATCTTCCTTACCAAGCAGTATATTTCAACCAGTTCAGACAGGAAGACTGATGCAGCAGGTAGTAGGATCCATCTCAGTACACTAGCAGAGCTCTAGTGCGACAAGATACAGACTCCTGTAAATAGCAACACAATACACCTAGTGCTATGGAAGCTTTTGGTGGAGCACTGTGGTGACAAATGTTCAATTGCACTATCATCTGGGGTGGTATCTTGTCCAGTCAATCTTTGGGCAAACAAAAAGGGTATCACTATCCCACTAAGCATTGAAAGGACAAGGCAAAGAAAATATAACTTTATTCTTGAATTGGCCTACTAAAAGGGGAAGCAAAAACGTCTTGAGTTCCTTGCAGTCAATGTGTAGGCTTAGTGTTTTACGCAAAGTATCAAGTCTAAAGGCAACAGGATTTAGGCGATTAAACGGGATTCCATGGCGCTACTAAGGGAATGAATAGAGTTAATGAATTTTTTAATAATGCGAGTGTCTCTCTCTATATATATGTTTTGTCTCCGAGGGAAGTGACCTTCGACTTGTCTGTGGGGCAGACCCAGTCATCTAGTTTGTTTGTTATTTCCCTTCCTTAGGCAGAGTTTCTGACAACTCTGTGTACCTGTTGTGCCTACATATTTCCCATAGATTTAACTATATTATAGGGAATCACATGTTGCAGGTCTCTGTGAAATTTCTCTGGTCAGAGCCTATATTTGTTCAGTTGCTGATAAATGTTCTCAACATGCATATATTTGTTTGAGTGCGATCCTTGTATTTGATATCTTTGTATGTTCGTGGTTTTCCGCACAACTCTAATGACCACTTGCCTCAGATCTATTTGTACAGTTTAACATATATATAGTTTCCTTTATTTATTATATTAGGCTTGACATATTATTTCCTTAATTTTAAGATTTGATAAATCCACGGAGCGTCCATTTGTGGAGTTCCTCGCTGGGCCTATTAAATTGTGCAATTTAGTGCAAGAGACCTACCTATTTTATAGAACAAGCCCTACAGATTAGGTGGGTTTTTTTTGCTTGGTTTTTATTTTGAGAGTCCATCTGGTGACTGTTTACTAAGGTAAAATTTGCTATACTCAAATCACAGCCTACTATTAGGGCTAGATTAAAAAACAAATAAAGATAAAAAAGACAAAAACTAGGCACAGGATAAAAAAAAAAAATAAAGCAGAAAGGCAACAAGAAGGAAGTGTGCTCTGGCATCTGGGGTAGACCCACCTCACGACAGCACAGGCACAAGCGACCTACAAAAAAAAGTAAAATAAAGTGGGATGGGCCAGCCTCCTCCAAAAATCGTATAGTGAACAAGTCTGTGTGTACGAACCAGTCCCGAGTACAAAAGACAAGCAGTAGCAACCATGCCTGCCCCAGTACCGGGAGAGGTAATTTATGCAAAGATAACCCAGACTGGAACATACAACAAGAATATGGCGAACAATGCAGTTGTCACAATAAGGCAAAGGGGAATGCTCCATCAAATGATGGTGGGTCCCGGGAGTGTGTCCAATTTGAAGACGACAAAGCAACCAGAAACCAATCCTCTCTTGGGACTGAGCAATCCATATACAATGGTACCGTTCCAGCATGACACAAATTGTGTTCCAAAAAGGCCAAACGAATGACTCCCGGCAGAGTGGCATCGAAATGTATTTTTTATGTCTACCTCTCTCCTTCAATTTTCCATGAAGTAATTTGTAACGTTTAGGTTGTCCGGTTGTGTGCAATCATGCATGATTTAATTAAGTTTGCTTGCCAAATCATTTGTCTAGTCTGCTTGCAGTTGTAGCTGCACTTATTTTGTACTAGGCCATCTCAGCTAACATTATGCTTTCAATGATTTTTTTATTGCCGTTTTGCATGACACTAAATAATTTGCAATTACATATATACCATTTACTATTTGGTCTACCAATATTTTAGTATATGTAAAGATAAAAGCAAATTATTTTTCATTTCTGTTTTTAGGGCAAGGAAACTTTAGCCCAAAGGGAACTTGAACAACGCTCGTCACATTCACTGATTTCACTGGTTTGAGTTTTTTTAAAAGATTTTAAGAGCTCATCTGGCAAATGCCTACTTGGGCATTAGTCGCTGTATTTAACACTGCCTAGTACATACTAGGCATCTTTAAAATAACATGCAAAAAAAAAAACAAGAAAAATAAGAGGAAAAGGCAATAAGCAGGAAGGCCAGCCTTCCCCCAAAAGTCTATAAGTCCACCAGGCAATGTGTATGAACTTGTCCTGGGTACAAGGGACAGGCAGTAGCGCCCCCACCCATCCCGGCACCAGGATAGGTAATGTGCACAGAGATCGCCATAACCGAGACATTCAACAAGAATATGATGAACAGTCTGGGGAACAATGTAGTCATTACAATCGGGTGCAGGTGAGCACTCCATCAAATGGCGGTGCATCCCACGAGTGTGTCCAATTCAGAGACGACAGAAAGCAACCTGAAGCCTTGGCGGCATTGGGGGTAGGTCCATGGGAACAGTCGTGGTGCAATGGCACGCAAATTTAAGTTCCCTTCGACAGTCTCCCATCTTCTTTGCCAAGTAGCCCTGAGAGCTACCCGTATTCCTGCCATGTAGTTCGTGTGAGGAAGAGTGAAATGCTGGACCGGTCGGTGAGTCCTTACAGACTCTTTGGCACCATCATTCCCCGCAACTCCTACATGTCTAGAAACCCAGCAGAAGATAATCTCGACATCAACCCAGATTGTCAAAACCGTGGCATCACGGATATAGTGAACAAGGGAAAGCAGAGATTCCAATGCTCAAGAGCACTCAGGGTGCTTTGTGAGTCGCTATAAATCACAATCCAGTCTCTGAGCCAGGCATGTTGCGTAAAATCGCGTACCGAGTGGTGTATTGAAACCAGCTTGGCCGTGAAGACGCGCAGTGCCTGGCAGAGCCACACTGACTTCAAACAGAGGGGATACGATGTAGAAGCCGACCCCTATTAGGGCTTGGAGCCATCCTATACCCGGCACAGTTCCAACGTGACACGAGGTGTGTTGGCAACTAAGGGAGGCATGGCGTAGAGCGAGTGGCATCTCCACAGCATCAACAAGTAGGCTCTCAATGGAGGAAGTGCGGAAGGCCCCGATGGCCAGGTGAAGGCCGGTGTGGTAGATCGAGTCCACCTTCCGCAATACACGCTCAGCTGCAGATGCATATGAATCACATCTGAAGTTGAGTTTAAAACGAACAAAGGATCGATAAAAGAGTAAGGCAGTCGCCCTATCAGCACTGAACGTCCCGGAATGAAGAATATGGATGGCGCGAGTACAAGTGACCCTAAGGTTGTGAATATGAGCTTCCCAGTTGAGGTGTCGGTCAAATACAAGACCAAAGAAACTTGTGTGATTCAACCACTTCCAGGCGCACCCCATTAAGAAACAAATCAGGGTCAGGGTGGAGCCGTGGATGGTGGCAGAAATGCACCACCTTGTCTTGGTTAAGGAAAACTGAAACCAGTGCACTTCAGCATAGCGAAAGACACAAGTTGGAACAGACTCTCCAGAGTTGGCATCTGGGCTGCGCCAAAAGAGATCGAAAGGTCAGTGACGTAGAGCGTACAAAAACATCTTCCGTCAGCACCGAGGTGATGCCGTTGATGCTCAGTGCAAAGAGGGTGACACTGACGACACCCTCTTTCTGCTACATTGGGCCAGAGAGGGGTACCCCCCTCGTTTGCAAAATCAGCGATCTCGTAAAAATTCAGATATAAAGACTGGGAGGCGTCCCCTCGCCCCCATCGTGTGGAGAGTCTCTATAATACCCTATTGCCATGCAGTATCATAGGCCTTCTCCAGATCGAAAAAACCCATGGCGTAGTGATGTCTATGAAGGAAGGCCTCGCAGACAGCATTTTCCAGTGGGAGCAGAGCATGCAACATGGAGTGGCTCTTGCGGAAGCTGCACTGTGCAGAAGACAGATGGCCTCTGCTGTCCAGAAAAAAGGCTAATCTAACATTTACCAATTTCTCCAACTTGCATATACAAGAGGTTAAAGAGATTTGTCGGAAACCGGCTGGAGTAGACTGATCTCTCCCGTTTGTGAAAGGCGAGCACAGTAGCAATTCGCCAGGAATCTGGGATTAGACCCTCTCTCCAGATCCTGTTAAACAAATCTCACAGAAAGGCCATGTCTCACTCACCCAGGTGTTGAAGCATGGCGTATGGGACATCGTCCGGACCATGGGCGGTGTCCACACACGAAACAAGAGCGGAAAGCAACTCACTCAAAGTAAACATGTCGTTGAAGGGTTCTCCACCTCTGGAGCTAAAGTCTAGCCAGCGGCCTTCCTCGACATCACGACGTGCATTGAATGCTGGCAGAGCACCATCCTGGCTAGAGAATGGAGAGAAAGTGGTTTGAAGTATTCTGCCACGTGTCCGGACCATGGGCGGTGTCCACGCACGAAACAAGAGCGGAAAGCAACTCACTCAAAGTAAACATGTCGTTGAAGGGTTCTCCACCTCTGGAGCTAAAGTCTAGCCAGCGGCCTTCCTCGACATCACGACGTGCATTGAATGCTGGCAGAGCACCATCCTGGCTAGAGAATGGAGAGAAAGTGGTTTGAAGTATTCTGCCACGTGTCCGGACCATGGGCGGTGTCCACGCACGAAACAAGAGCGGAAAGCAACTCACTCAAAGTAAACATGTCGTTGAAGGGTTCTCCACCTCTGGAGCTAAAGTCTAGCCAGCGGCCTTCCTCGACATCACGACGTGCATTGAATGCTGGCAGAGCACCATCCTGGCTAGAGAATGGAGAGAAAGTGGTTTGAAGTATTCTGCCACGGGCGTGGGATTCGAGATTGCAGTCCCATTCTCCTGGAGAACAGGATGGGGGTGCTGTGAGAACTTTCCCTGAAAACTTTGGACTCTCTTCCATACCTCTGCTAGAGGGGTCTTCCCGTTAAGTGAAGACATGTATGCCTGCCAAGAAGAGAGGCAGGTGTGCTTTGAAATATACCAGAATGTAGCTGGGTCAGAATCATGTTGGGGTGGAAGGTGACCACTACCAGGGCTCCATCATTAGACGACATGTGGCACAGTTTGATACACCATTTATCAAAATCAGCCCTTGGCATCAAAATCCCATAGGGAGATATGCGATTCCGTATGAAGGACCAAAAACAAGTGGTAATTCAAATCTGGGTCTGTCCACCTGAGGAAAATGGATCTAACAGGAGAAAATGGGAAGAACTGTGACAATATCCAGAACCTGAGCACAAGTCAGAAACTTCTGTGAATTTGTTTTTATCCATATATTATACAATTTAGGGGCCAGTATTGGACAGTTCAGAAGCCAACATAACCATGTTGCCTTATGGCCCCTCTCAAAGTGAAAGAAGGGTCAAGAGTGAAAGAAGGGTCAAGTACACTCCTCAGCCACCAGTTTTTAAAATTGGACACTTCTTTAGGGATTTTCCCTTCAAGAATGCAAAGACAATTGCTAGGCAACCACAGCATCCAAATCAGCGCAGCTCAGCCATGGGACAATGCACCACAGTGAGGCAGGATTGGTGCACTGAGACTGCAAAGGTCCAAATTGGACAGGTTTCATGACAACCTTGTCTAGTACTTAATGTATGTATGTGTTGAGGACAATAGAGTTCAGGGAGGCAGCTTCCTAGACAGGTAACCTTTATCTGGACTTAGGTGCCTTCCTAAACATGCTACGAGGAGATACCAGCCTCACATACAAGCTAACACAAAATGATCAGTACAAGGATGGTTGGCCTTTGGTGAAAAGCTTGGTACCCACAGGCAAAGGAAACATGTCAGGGAAGAGGAGATAAACAATGAATCTAGGAGGTAAAGAACTAAACATTCTCAGGAATGTGATCAAAATCAAAACTTAATAGCAACCATAAACTAAAAGAATAAACCTTAAGTAGGCACTGAAAAAAAACCTAGTGCATTTTCTTTCCAAAGCTTGCGAGTAAATTCTGCATGGATTCTAAACAACATTAGTTAGTGAGCAAATAAGGAATGAAAAGAATATACTAGGGAATAAAATCAATTTCATGTTGCTCACCTTTTTTGTTGCATCTGTGCTTGAAGTTTGGAATAAGTTGTCAAGACAGGAAGGCAATGTGACAGTGCATCAATTGCAGCGGCAATATTTACTTGAACCTTCCTAGATTTGACCAATTCTTCACTTTTTGATACCAGGCTTTTGGAGGATTGTTGAATCTCTTCATCAATTCTGACAACCTCTGCCTAAAAATATTTAGGAAAGAATAGCCTAATACACTTAGCAGGATCATATTCGGTCTTAAGTTTGCCCAAAAAATATTTGGAAGAAATGGCTAAATTTTAAATAAACAGGATCATATAAGGTCATTTTTAGACAAATTGACAATATAGTAATACTTATAATGATTGTTACATTTAGTGTGGCTTTTGATAACGTTTACATTTTGTGAAATTTCAGTATTTATATAAATAGTGAGGATTGTAAACTGAAAGGAGCTCTTGAGAGGTAGATTTTACACAGATAATCACAGCACTGCTCATTTTCCTCTCCCATCTTTACAGCACAACAAACCCACTCTCTTCTCTGTTCAGAAATCATGCCGATGGAGTATAAGTGGCACCAATCAAGGAATGCATATTGACATACCCTACATAACCCTATCCAATGAGGACAAGCCCATTTTCTTTGGAGTTTGCCAGCATGTCATACTGATCTTTATATTCATTTCATGAGGTCATGGAATCTCATCCATGATGTGCAGGATTGATGGCCCAACTCACTTACTGGAAACTTGCAATCCACTTCACTATTTTTTCTAAAAATTTTGGGAGCCTATCTGGCGACTACCCACTTGGGCACAAGTCACCACAATCAGGACAGCCTAGCACTAGGCTACTTTAAAATAAGAATATGAAAAACAACAACACAAACAATAAAAAGGGAAATGGCAACAACGAGGAAGCAAGGTCTGGCATCGGGGGGGGGGGGTTCCGCCTCCCTCCCAGCGCCGGAATGCGAGACCTACAGGGAAAACAAAAAAAAAACAACTAGTTAAATAAACGGAAGAGGACCAGCCTACCCCCAAAAGTCTACAAGTCCACCAGTCAATTTGCACGAACTTGTCTTGAGTACAAGGGACCGGCGGTAGCCAGCCCGCCCATCCCGGTACCGGGACAAGTAACGTGCCGAACAATCTGGGGAACAATGCTGTCTGTATTAACAGTAGGGCACTGGCGAGCGCTCCATCAAATGGCGGTGTGTCCATGTCGGGGGATGACAGAAAGCAACCTGAAGCCTTCGCGGCATTGGGGGGAAGTCCATGGGAACAGTCGCGGCGCAATGGCACGCAACTTTAAGTTCCCTTTGACCGTCTCCCATCTTCTTTGCCAAGCAGTACGAAGAGCTGCCCGTATTCCTGCCATGTAGTCGGTGTGAGGAAGAGCGAAACGCTGGTCCGGTTGCAGTGTCCTCACGGACTCTTTAGTGCCCTAATTCCCGCCAATTCGTACATGTCCAGGAACCCAGCAGAAAATAATCTCGACATCCGCCCAGCTCGCCAAAACCGTGGCATCACGGATATCGTGAAACAGGGGATGCAGAGATTCCCATGCCCCGAGAGCACTCAGGGCGCTTTGTGAGTCACTATAGATCACAATGCGGTCTCTGAACAGGGCACATCGCGTGATCTCCCGTACCGAGTGGTTAATTGCCACCAGCTCTGCGGTGAAGACAGATGCAGCCCCTGGCAGAGCCACGATGACTTCAAACAGAGGGGATACGGTGTGGAAGCAAACCCCCTCTTCGGACTTGTAGCCATCTGTATACATTGGCACGGTTCCAGCGTGACACGAGGTGTGCTCCAAAAAGGTCGAACGCATACTCCCGGCGCAGTACAAGCTTTGGGAGCAGAGGCGTGATGAAAAATAGCCAAATGTGGTACCCTCCAGGGTGGCGTCCTGGGCAGAACCAGGGGGGGGCCACCGGCCCGAGAGCTATACCTAGCTCTCGAGGGAGT
Organism: Ceratothoa steindachneri; assembly: GCA_963969495.1. NCBI lineage: Eukaryota > Metazoa > Arthropoda > Malacostraca > Isopoda > Cymothoidae > Ceratothoa > Ceratothoa steindachneri. The sequence goes on from OZ018319.1 coordinate 62,089,155, forward strand.
TTCCTGGCCCTAAACCCAAAGGGCTTAGGGTATGACTGGCGTCTCTCGGCGGCATAGGCACCGTCGAGATCAGTTGTGGATGCAGTGAGAGCTGTTGGCGACTGAGGGAGGCGCCAAGCTCGCGCGTACAGGAGAATGATGCACTACACGCGGCGTAGAGCGAGTGGCATCTCCCCAGCATCAACCAACAGGCTCTCAATGTGAGAAGCGCAAAAGGCACAGGGCGCAAGGTGAAGGCCGGTATGGTGGATCCAGTCCACCTCCCACAATAAATGCTTGGCTGCGGATGCATAAAACACGCATCTGTAGTCGAGCTTCGAGCGAACAAAGGATCGATAAAAAAGTAAGGCAGTAGCCCTATCAGTGCCCCTAGCGCTGAACATCACGGAACGGAGAATATCCATGGCGTGGGTACAAGAGACCCTAAGGCTGCGAATATGAGCCTCCCAGGTGAGGCGTCTGTCAAATACAAGACCAAGGAAATGGTGCGATTCAACCACTTCCAGGCACACCCCATTAAGGAACAAATTTGGGTCGGGGTGGACCCGTGGATGGCGGCAGAAGTACACCACCTTAGTCTTGACCAAAGAAAACCGAAACCTGTGCGCTTCGGCATAGCGAGAGACGCAGTTCAATGCCTGTTGGAGTCGAGACACTCCAAAGTTGGCATCTGGGCTGCGCCAAAAGAGATCGAAAGGTTGTCCGCGTAGCGAGAACATCTTCCGGCAGCACCGAGGTGATGCCTTTGATGCTCAAGGCAAAGAGTGTGAGACTGAGGACACTTCTTTGCGCGACACCCTCTTCCTGCTCCTTTGGGCCAGAGAGGGCTTACCCCCAACCCGTACTCGGAATCGACGATCTCGCAAAAATTCAGATATAAACATCGGGAGGCATCCCCTCGCCCCCATCGTGTGGAGAGTTTCCATGATACCGTATCACCATGCGGTATCATAGGCCTTCTCCAGATCAAAAAACACCGTGGCATAGTCATGTCTACAAAGGAAGGCCTGGCAGATGGCATTTTCCAGTCGGAGCAGAGCATCCAACGTGGAGTGGAACTTACGGAAGCCGCACTGTGCAGAAGACAGATGGCCTCTGCTGTCCAGGAAAAAGGCTAATCTAACATTTACCAATTTCTCCATCAACTTGCACATGCAAGAGGTTAGAGAACATTTGGGGTAATCGCAAGGGTCGGCGCCACCGAAGTGCAATGGTGAGTCTCGCCTTGGGGGAACCACCTTTGTGATCATGGTATCCTGTGTGCCAGCTAACTATCTTTGTAGAAAAAGACAAAATAGAGTAGTATACAAAAGGCCTTATCACATGAACAGTACAATACGTATATGGGAGGGGTTGATACAGCTGATCAATTCCTAGAACCATATGACCCAAGCCGAAAATCTCATGCTTGGTTAAAAAACTCTGGCTGCACCTTCTCATGCGTATGATGCTAAACAGTTTTATTGTGTATAAGTATATCACAAGAAAGAAAATAAGTCATGAAATATGTGACTGTCTGTGGAACAAATATTAGAGGCCCATAATTCTGGAGCTGTTGCTTCTCGTGATAAATTTGTTTCCAACAACTCTCGTGCGGACGCAAACAAAAACTTGAAGAAGTCACACATGCTCTTGTCCCTATTCAGCCTCTACCTGGAAGCACAAACCTACATCCGAAAAGAGATGTGGGATTTGTTACCCAGAAGTAAAAAAACAGAAAATGTTGTAGTGGATGTCCAGAAAAACCTGGCTTATGTAGTATTGAACACTTTGAAATGTGGCACCGCAAAGATGGCTCTTCTAAATAGGTATGTAATGAATAAAATTAATTTATATGTAATTTTACCTAATTATTTATCAAGTTAAAACAGAAATATCGGCCAAAGTAGCAAAAAAAAAAAGGTGACCATAAAATAATGAAAATTAAAAATCATTTTTCGGCCTTATTGCGCAGGAGAGAAATCATACGGAAGTGGTTAAAGGAAAATATTAAAATGAAGAAACAAAGGGAAATATTAAAATGAAGCAATAAGCAAACCAAAAACCTCACAAAACTGCAAAATATGATTAAGATAGAAGTAAAATCACGCCCAGGTACTGGGAAGCCTAGTCTCTCAATGGCTTGAACGTGGATTTCCCTCTCACGCTCAACAAAAACCACAACCCTCCAAAAATATCAATATGAGATTAGGAATCACATCATAGATCCCAGATCTGGTACCAACCTGGTTTTCCCATTTTCAAATTAATCAATAGTTTTAGTGATAGGGCCATGCTTTCCCCCAGTTGTATTCAAAAGATGGTCTCATCGATTTAAAAACTCTTTTAGAAACAAAATGGAGTTTTAAAAAGAAAATCACCTATGGTCTAGCCTATCCTGTATTTGTGAGCCTTTTTTATACCTCTTTTGTTTAGGTTTCATAATTGAAATACAGTAGATTTACACCACTCAATTGAAAAAAACTTACCTTTAATTTATTGGCTTGAGTTCGAACTTGCAGTAATTCCCGGATTGAGTCAATGAAACCCTGATAATGGTGATTACACATTCTCTCAATGTCTTTGTCATGGTTCTTGATTCGAGAATCAAGGCGGTCCATAAATTTTCCATGTTCTTCTCCATCATAAATAGTCCTTAAAAAAAAAAAATATATATAAAGGAATAATAGCTTAGTGAAACTATATTTTTGCTCCTGATACCTTGGGATTAACTTAAGTTTAAATAGGAGCAACTGGCAGCTAGAAGGGACACATCCAAGCAGGAAACTTTTTTTTCTAAAAATTCTATACATGGCCTTTTTAGAGACCACCTACAAATGGAACAACCACCAAGGGTGGGAAACCAGCATCTCCCTTTAAAGTCTGTGACATGGCTTTTCTATATAATCCTGGTTTCTTTTATATATATAATTATTTTACAAATTATATATAACTATATCAATGTTAATGACAGGAGTAATATCTAAAAAAATATATAATATTTATATGTCTATAAAATTAATACCTACTAAAATATAAAAATTTAATCAAGTCTTAGCACCTTGTAATGTATACACTGTATTATAATAATTATTATAGAATATTAATTTCCTAATATGAGAGTACTTCAATTGAATTTGACTATATAAAAAGGTTTCCTACCTCTGAGATGAGCATTAAAGAAATAAATAAAAATGAGTAACACAAATATACAAGATCCAAGGCATCAGTATATAAGGTTACAAAATTAAATGATAACCTCCAATATCTATAAAAGATTAGGTACTAAGTGGCACAATTTTAAATCTCTATTGAATCATTTTGCGTTTCATCACTATATTTTAGTTAGCATCAAGAGATTACAGTAGCTTTCATCTTTACATTTATAGGTGTATAGATAAGAAGCTGATATCTCTAGAACCTAGTAATACAACAATGCAAGTTAATAAAAAGCTTACATGATTTCAGAATGAAGATATGAATTCAGAAACCATGCTTCAAATGCATTTAAAGATGAATTAATTTTCTCCATGCAAATTATTTAAATAAGGGGCAGTTTGTTTTTTTTAAGATAAATCAATATTCGCAAAGAAAAACTTAATGAATGATAAAACAGAGTCTAACATATAAAAAGCAATCACAAAACTCAATTACTAAATTCCATGCAAAGCAAAAGGAAAACCTAACCAACTTCTCATATACATGAGAAACAAATACTTGAATCCCAGCTAAGGTTTTTAGCATATTGAATTCAATGCCATAAACAACAACAAAGAATGCCATATCAAGTTTAGTGCAACTGAACCATGCATATTGATTGGATTAAATATCTGGGCAATACAGCAAGTAATAAGAGATTTGAGTGAAAGAAAGAAGTCAATTTCATAAATTTAAAGAAAATTTAACTTCAATTTTTTTTTTAATATATAATATAACCATAATAAAAGATCCAAGGTTTAGTTATGGCCCAAGAATATATTTTGGGAATGTACTATTAAAATTTTTAAAAAGCAAGATAATCAAAATTAATCTTTTTAATATCCAAAAATTTAGAGCAAATGTAATATAATCATCAAGGAAAAAGAACTTGAATAATTTAATAAGAGCAAGTTTAGTCAAGAAACATTGCAAAGAATTAATTAAAAAACAAAACATTGAAGATATAAATGGGATGGAGTTAAATAAAATCTAATTACCCCCTAAAGGGCTTGAATGAAAACATTTTAAACTTTCAAGAGCAAATGGGTAAAAACGGGTATAATCTCCCCCCCCCCACTTCCCTGTGGATAAAAACAACTATGAAACCCTGAAAATATTAATTTTCACTTCCTCTTTCTTTACAGGCCTCTCCTTAACTTCTTGCATGATACAGCCTCATTGCTATCTTGCTTTAAATTCAAAGGAAAAATTGATCCCATAGTCAAATATGAGAGTATATAAACATCATTAGCGGAAAGCTATTAGTACAAAGCATACCATAGTTGAGTTCATTAGGTTTCTTTAAAAAGGGCCCTTTCTGACCGTGTGCTTTAAATTTACTATGAAAACTCATCATGTAAAACACTAGTCTTTACAAGATAATACAGCCAACATTAAAAACAAACTACTTACTGAAGCCCTTCTAAAATTTGGGGTAAATTATGAGAAAAATTCAAATAATTCATACTCTATTTAATAAGGGATACTGTATATATATAAAAATGTAGAAATATTTCGGTCACATGCAAAGGAACAAAAATATTACAAATGATAAATTATTTTTGTACTATTAGGCTCAGACTCATGCAAAAGATAAGAATCCATTTCCTGTCTCCTACCTTATCACCAAAGCAACACGACTAGCATCCGGTCCCTCAAGTTCATTCAAAAGATGAGTTACAGTTAATGGATCTTCTTCAGCCATAATGATATGAAGTTATAGGCTATACCATTTCATTTCAAGCACAAAACCCTGTTAAAATTTTTACATGTTGACAGAATTCCAAACCTTATGTTAGAAGAAAGTTCTTGTGTGAGATTACTCTATTCACAACTATAAAAATGAAAATTCCTAATTGGCAAGTGTTAGTTTAAAAAGCAATATTATATTGAAATTAGTAATATTTATAAGATGCTATATTAGGTAGGGTTATTAGTAATTAGGAAAATGTATAGGAAGTAGATTTCTTGCATTCCTTATGATAAGTATTTTTTGATTGAGAATCATGTATTTTGAAAGGTAATATATTAAAATATACCGATAAACCACCTTATAGGACTAGATCTTAGATTAGAAAGCACCAATTTTAAACTGTAATATAGTAAATACAAAAGTTCTAAATGCAATATTTATTTAAAGGGGAAGACAATAGAAATATATCCTAAGAGAATTGAGTTTTATAGTGAGATAAATTAGATCTCTTACATTCTTTAAGATAATTCATGATATTTTTCATTTGAGAGGAATTCCGCAGGACCAGGACAGATGCGAAGTAAGCAGGTGACCCAAGGAGGGGAAAGGGGGTTGCCCCTGACCTGCACTCATTTTTAGGCCTTTTATTGATGAGTGAAGATATACATTTTCTCTCTTTTTTAAAGAGCTCATCTAGCGACTGCCTACTTGGGGATTAGTCACCATATTCAACATTGTCTACAATTAGGAATCTTTAAAAGAGGATGGTAAAAAAAATAAATAAAAATAAAAAATAAAACAAAGAAAAAAGGTAATAATCAGGAAGCAAGCTCTGGCTTCAGGAGGTGGTACACCTCCCTACTGGCAGAGGAACATGTGACCTACTAAAATAAGAAAAAACAACAAAAAAACCCTCAACTATTTAAATAAAGGAGAGAAGGCTGGCCTCTTCCAAAAAGTCTGAAAGTCCCCAGGTCAGTGTGCATGAATCCGCCCGAGTACATTGGACAGGCAGTAGCGACCTCACACATCCCGCTAACGGGACAGATAGCGTGCGGGAGAGATCGCCCAGACTGGGACATTCAACAAGAATGTGATGAACAGTTTGGGGGACAAAGCAGGCTTGACAGAAGGGCGCAGGCAAGCGCTCCATCAAATGGCGGTGCATCCAGAGAGTGTGTCCAATTCACAGACGACAGAAGCAACCTGAAGCCTTTGAGGCATTGACGGGGGGGGGGGGGGGGGTAGGTCCATGGGAACAGTTGTGGTGAAATGAAATGCAACTTTATGTACCCTCCGACTGTCTCCCATCATCTTTGACATGTAGTTGGTGTGAGGAAGAGTGAAATGCTGGTCCAGTCGCCCAGTACTAGCAGACTCTTTGGCGCCCTCATTCCCTGCAATTCCTACATGTCCAGGAATGTAGCAGAAGATAATCTCAACATCCGCCGGCTCGTCAAAACCATGGCATCACGGATATCCCAAGCAAGGGGATGCGGAGATTCCAATTCCCCAAGAGCACTCTGGGGGCTTTGTGAGTCGCTAGCTTGGCCATGAAGACAGAAATAGCACCAGGCAGAACCTCCCTGACTTCAAACAGAGGGGATACAGCATGGAAGCCGACCCCCTCTTCAGACTTGGAGCCATCCGTATACACTGGCACAGTTCCAGCGTGACATGAGATGTGCTGCAAAAAGTCTGAACGCAATACTCTCGGCGCGGTAGAAGCTTTGGGAGCAGAGGCATGGCTACAAATAGCCAAATGTGGTACCCTCCAGGGTGGCATCCTGGGCAGAACCAGCCCGAGTCTAGCTCTTGAAGGAGTTTCCTGTCCCTAAAGCCAAAGGGCTTAAGGTATGAGTGGGATCTCTCGGCAGCATAGGCACCGTCGAAATCAGCTGTGGATGCAGTGAGAGCTGTTGGGGATTGAGGGAGGCACCGGGCTCGCACCTACAGGTGAATAATGCACTGTACACAGTGTAGAGTGAGTGGAATCTCCCTAGCATCGAATAGTAGGCTCTGAATGGGAGAAGTGTGGAAGGCACCAGTTGGCAGGCGAAGGCCCGTGTGGATCAAGCAGAAGTGCACCACCTTAGTCTTAGCCGGGAAAACTAAAACCTGTGCCCTTCAGCATAGCGAGAGACGCGGTTCAATGCCTGTTCGAGTTGATGCTCCAGAGTTGGCCTCTGGGTCATGCCAAAAGAGAACGGAAGGTCATCCACGTAGAGAGTAGCGAGAACATCTTCCGGCAGCACCGAAGTGATGCCGTTGATGCTCTGGAGAAACAGTGTGACACTGAGGACACTTCCCTGTGGGCCACCCTCTTCCTGCTCCATTGGGCCGGAGAGGACTCCCGCCACCCATACAAGGAATCAACAATCTTGGTAAATTCAGATATAAACATTGGGAGGCGTTTCCTCGTCCCTAATGTGTGGAGAGTCTCCATGATACCGATTCACCATGCCGTATTCATAGGCCTTCTCCAGATTGAAAAACACTGTGGCATAGTTCTGTCTATGAAGGAAGGCCTTGCAGACAGCATTTTCCAGTTGTAGCAGAGCATCTGAGGTGGAGTGGAACTTGCGGAAGCCGCACTGTGCAGAAGACAGATGGCCTCCACTGACCATAAAAAAAGCTAATCTAAAATTTACCAATTTCTTCATCAACTTGCCCACGCAAGAGGCGAGATATTGGGCAGAAACTTGCAGGAGTACAGTGATCTATCCCCGGTTTGCGAAAGGCGAGCACAGTAGCAATTCATCAGGAATCTGGGAGGAGACCATCCACCCAGATCCTGTTGAACAAATCTACCAGAAAGGCCATGCCTTGCTCACCTAGGTGTTGAAGCATGGTTAAGGGACATCATCGGGACAATAGATGGTGTCCACAAAAGTAAGAGCAGAATACAACTCATTCAGAGTAAACCTGTCTTTGAAAGGTTCTCCGCCTCTGTAGGTAAAGTCCAGTCAGCAACCTTTCACGACATGATGTGCCTTGAATGATGGCGGAGCAGCATCTCAGCTATAGAATACGGAGAAAGGGGTCGCGAAGGATTTCACCATGGATGTGGGGTCTGAGATTGCAGTCCCATTCTCCTGGAGAATGGGAGGGGGAGGGGGGAGGGGTCTTGCAAGAACTTGTCTCAAATCCTTTTGACTCGCTTCCACACCTCTGCTAGGGGGGGGGGGGTCTTCCCATTAAGTAAAGACACGTATGCCAGCCAACAAGAGTGGTGGGCTTGCTTCGAAATATACCGGAACATAGCCCTAGCCCGACAAAATTCAGCGACAGTGAAATCATTCGGGCGGCACTTATAGCGCATCTAGATATAACGCTTCTGTTTGAGGGCCATCTCACACTCAGCCAACTACCACAGGAGTGATCAGCTTGCAAAATGGCCAGACATTCTGGGAATAGTAGTCAGGCTGAGGTGAATAAGTTGCCGGAGAAGAACTCAACAGCTTCATCTATCGACCTAAACTCCTCAGCTCAGATAGAGAATTCAGTCATTTCCTGAAATGCAGGCCACTGCATCTGCACCAAGCACCACTGAGGTGGGCTCTCAGGCGGCAACTGCCCAGAAAATGATATTTGAATGGGAAAGTGATCACTACCATGGAGGTCATCGACCCCCCCACAATCAAAATCAGGCTGTGCATCTGGAAAGCACAAACATAGATTGAGGCAGGAAAATGAATGGGTTCTCGGGCAGTGATACATAAACTCATCCACATTTAGGACACCTATCTCAAGCTCTTCGATCAGATCGGCAAGGACTTGTCCCCTGGGATTTATGGAGTAATCTTCCCAGAGAGGATGCCTGCCGTTCAGATCTCCAAGCAAGAGATAGGGCATCAGCAACTGTGCCACGACGCGGCAGAAGTCCCCCGCGTCGAAGTCAGCTGATGGTGGAATGTACGCAGAAATAACAGTATACCTTCTCTCCAGGTGAAGCTGCACAGCCACTGCCTGAAAGGAGGTATCTAAAGTGAAAAGAAGAACAGAAACATCATGCTGGGTATAAACTGTGCAACTCCCAGCCCAGCCCCCATCTCATGGTGGTGGGGTTGCAAAACCCTTATAACCCGGGAGGGCAGGCAGGGGGCATGCGCCTAGCATGGTCTCCTGCAGAAAAATAGCTACTGGGGAACAGCACGAGATGAGCTACCGCAGCTCCTCCTGGTTGGCCCATAGTCAGCAGCAATTCCATTGAAGGAATATGCCCTCCAGGCCTAGCTCAAAGATGTGGGGGCCTTCTTTGAAGCGAAGACCCTCACGGGAATGGCCGTATGCTTCCCGAAGGCAGAACCCCGGGTGGTGTTAGTCAGGCAATGTGCTGAAGGCACTGTCACCTTCAAGGACTTATTGGGGGGAGATTGAGCTCACTATGCAAGTCTTTTCTTCCCTCCGCCTCAAAACCTTAGGCAGGCATTGTGGCTTCGGAGGCGGAGGGCCCTTTTTGCGAGGATCCACCATCTCCGAGCCACCAAGTACACCACTAGGCGTGGGCGAAGGAGCCGAAGCTCCTTTGTTGCTGTTCTACTTTGGGGGGTGTTGTCTCCTGCGAGTCTAATGACTCGGAGGCATGTGGCCGTTTTGTCTTACAGGAAATGGTCATGCTGGGGGAAGGGGGGATCCCTGGTTTTATCCGAGGCTGGGTGTGAACCTTTTGGGCTGCCAGGTTTACCAGGGAAGCACCCGGGTTAAATATTACCCACAGAAGGGCTCGGAATGGGCGTGGAAACACCTGTGCTCATTGGCCTAGATGGGCCAGGAGCAGAGGGTGTCTTTCTTAGCATTGAGGTCTAAGACATCTTACATCTCAATGCTAAGAAAGAAACCCTACCCATTTGAGGAGGACCTTGCATAGGGGCGGACTCAGGTTCGGTGCTTGGCACCGAGCCCAGATTCGCTCCCATGGAAGGCCCTACCGTCTGAGGCTGGGTTGCCTCAAGGACCACGTATATCTCTGGGGTGGCCTCCAGTTACCCCCCCCCCCCAGGACATCACAGGTTCCATTGGCAGCGCTGTCACAAGTCGAGTCTGGGAGGGCACAGGCCTTGACACCAGCAAGATTCAATATTCTTGCCAGCAGGTCTTTTGAGGGAAGGGACCGATGGAGCCTTGGCTTCCCTCTACTCCCTAAGGGGGTTTGCCCTACCAAGCCACTTCAATGGAGGCGTGGTCGGCTATGGGCTGCCTGCTGGCTTTTGTGGCAGTTCCCTTGGAAAGTAAAGGGAGGACTGCCGCTGGGAAGAGGGAGGTGCCCCAAAGCAACTCCAGACAAGGCGGTGAGGGGGAGTCACCTACATCTGTAGGCGAAGGAGAGGAGTAAGCCTCCTCTCAGGTAGGGAGATTTGGAGGGTCCCGTGCGAGAGCACAGCAGGATGGGGGACTTCCACTTTTTCTGTGGAGCTGCCTGAGGGCGGCTCTGACGATTTTGTTTGGTATAATCATTGGGCATGGTGACCCTATTTTTTTCGGGAAGCAATCGCTCATCACGTGTAGCAGTAGCCTACCCTGCAAGAGGTGCGTACAGGGTTGGCAGAACCAGGTGCCGCCACACAAAGCCAGCCATGCCATCATACAAGTCCAGCTCTCCCGCCTGGTGGCTTGGCAGTCCCTCAGTATGGCGGCTCCACCTTGGACATGGCGTAAAATAGATGGTGTTTGAAAATAGAAACGAAGGTGGTGAGAAAGATGTGGATGTGGATAAAGCAGATTATTTAAAAAAACCCACTATCCCTAAATGGAGCTCAGGGGTGAGGGATCATTGTCCCCTCCCCCCTCAGCCCAGATCCAGGATAGTTGGCTGAGAAGAAAGTCAGCATCTACCCTGTGAAATTAGAGGCTGACCAGAGAAAGTTGTGGGAGAGGTTGTATGAAAAGCGAGGAAACAGGGAGGAAACAGGTGTCTGAAGGAAGGAGAAGAGGGTAAACTGTGGCCGGACTGGGTGCTGAATCCTGTCAGCATGGCGGCCAGGAAGGCACATCAGCGCACCCCTTACGGGGGTGAGGATATACAGTTTAATGTAGAATCTGAATTAAAGGAATCTACAGCATGAGGTAGCTACAATGAAGATGAGCCAAAGTGGGACACCATCCAGTGACTAACCAAATATAATGTGGCTTAAATTTACTAAAATATTAATTTGTGCTTCCACTGTTAGGTTGTAGCCTGTAAATGAGGTTTAGCAGAGATAAAATGGTCATGGTTTCAGATTATAAGAAACCAGGCAATGGCTTCGCCACTCTGCCCAAAGGGGGGGGGGGAGGCTTGCGCTTCACTACTAAGATTAAAATTTAAAATTAAAAAAAAAGCAGCCATGGTTAAATTTTTAGACATTTTCTGAACCTAGCCAATTATAGTAATTTTAAAAAGGAACTCCTTTCCAAAATATTACATTGCTAAAATATAGTTATAGAAGATATATAAAAATAAATTTTCTGAACTTCATCATTTGTAATTCTTTGGGTTTTAAAAAATTCACAAAATTTTGATACTTGTATTTATTTCTGAACTTCACCATTTTGTATTTTGATATTATAAAAGAATTATTAGAAATAACTTAGATACAAAAACATAAGTCATAACCAAACTAAGATGAAATATTATTCAAATACTAAAAAAATCCTCTTCTTAAATTATATAGTTAGTGATGATGGTGAGAAGAGAGTTATGTGAGAGTTAGGCAAGACAATGGAATTTAGAGTTTACCTTAAATTAAAAATTCAGAGGTCAATTGGTTAGTTGGTGTCCAGGATTGTATATAAAGGTTATGCCTGATATCATTTATTTAAGAAAACCAAACAATCTTTAATAAAAGAAAACAAAGTAATCACATAGCATTATACGTGTATATTAAATAAATGAACCAAATATTATAATCACCATGTTGAACAGCGATTACCATATACATACAACTGCTTTTCCCAGCATCTATTACCTTTAATTCATTCAGGAGTGGGTTAGGAATTAGAAAGTAACAAAGTTCTGATTTTTGGAAAAAAAATTTTGCCAATATCCCCAAAATCATCAACAATGATCCCAAAAAGTCAATGTGTGCGACTGCAAGGGAGAAAGGTGTGGATTTGAGGAAAAGCTCATCAGGCTGGGGGTGCATATGAAGATTCACTATTGTTCATACAAGATGAGGAAAGGACAATTTTCATCCAAGGCATTGCAGGAAAAGCGAAAGAAGTTGAAACACATGGAGCCAGACAAGCTGTAGTTCTTCTCCGACAAGAAGAATCCTTGGCTCTCTGAGCCAAGGATGTGCTCAGGGAGGTGAAGATAAAATTTCTAGTAACAACCATGGTCTTCTGTGTCAGCAGTGAAGGTGATGTGTCATGCCACTCACTTTTTCCATGAAGGCCTCATGCTGAACACCAACAGCATCAAGCCTGTTCTGAGCAAGGTAGTGAGGCCCTGGATTGACCTGGTAGCTGCAAAGAGGCCTTATGTGTGGCAGCAATTTTGCCCACTGCCATACCAGTCAGAAGAACCAGGCCCAGCTATCAGAAAATATCTTCAATCACACAACAGCTGACATTCGACCTACTAACCTGCCTGACTGCAGCCTCATCAACTTTTTTGTGTAACAGAGGGTTAAACAAGAACAAATTCAGCAACAATATGAAGAATGAGCTGAGGGCCAGGATTACCAGGGCATTCAGAGGCCTGAAAAGAGAGAGAGTGACGAAGGGCTGTGGTCAGTTGCAAAGTTGTCTGGATTCTCATTGAGTGAGATTGACAGAACATGTCATAAGAAAAACTGACCCAGGTCGGTATGCACAAATCCATCCCGAGTACAAAGGACAGGTAACATGCACGAAGATAGCCCAGACTGGGACATTCAACAAGAATGTGCCAAACAGTCCAGTGCATCATCACAATAGGGCGCAGGCATCACACGAGTGTGTCCGATTCAGAGATGATAGAAAGCAACCTTGGGGTTAGGTCTATGGGAACAGTCACGGCGCAATGGTACACAACTTTATTATGGACCTTCAGTCAATTATAGGTAAAGTATGCATTTCCGGGGAAGACGAGTGCCAGATCTGAAAAGTACACATACTACTACATACCACCAAATATTTGTGAACCAAATATGTAGATGGTTATTAATAATTTTTAATTATTTCAATAGAAGAATTTCTAATTAAAATGTCATTTGATTTATATAAAAAGTATCTCAACCGATGGAATGCAAAATATTTCATCCCTGTTCCAATATGTTTCACCTTTTTTAGCTAAATTCAAGGGTATTGCTCGTGGGGGAGATATTACTGTGGAGGGACCCCCTACGATGATCTTGAGTTTCGATCAATTGAGGCACAGCCCCCCAGTATATAATCATAATTATTTATAGAATGTTTTTTTTTTTTACATTTATATTTAACCAAACACACCTGAATATTCCTGCGGAGGTGAATGAAACATAAACGCAACTTAAGTGTTGTTTCAGCTGAAAAAAAAACAACTTTTGGGGGCAGGCCACCGATCTTCAGGTTTACCTTTTTTTATCTTTAAGTTATTTTTTTATTTTAGTTAGCTCTTAAAACTCCTCTATTTTATAGAAAAGTGCTTTTATTTATTGCAAACATCTCTATTTCAAAATATTTTATTTTTTAGAATTATTTCTTTACCCAACGCTCCAATTAGTAAAGTTGAAGATAGGCTACTCAGTTGCAACACTACTAGTTCCTGAGGGCGATCAGGGGTGGGAACCCTCCCATATAGTAACTCATAGCCCGGCTCAAATCCGGCTTCCAGTAACTAAACTTAGGAATAACCAAATGTATACGAATAATCTATAAATATAAATTAGAGCCAAGCAGCTTATCTTCAACTTGAACGGATAAAGTTGAAGAAAAGATACTTGTTCTTGAGGGAGAGCCGAATGAGCTGGAGGGGGGAGGGCATAACCCATAGCCTAGCTAAAAACTGGCTTTCAGTAACCAAACACATACGAATAACCAAATGTATATACAAATAATATATAAATTTATAGAGATTAGAAGCTGAGCAGCTTATCTCAACTTTAGCCATTGTTTTTATGCACTGCCAAAAAAGCCACACTGTGATAGAACGGGTTGAGGCCGCGTTAATTTAAACCACTATAACATGTTATTTAAAACCACGATGCTCCCCACGTGCATCTTCGCTTTGAAGCTGGGCGCCTTATCGCAGCCGCCTGAGTCAATGTTTAAACAAGGAGGTTTATCACCCCCCCCCATTCGCCCCATTCGCCCCATCCGCCGATCACACCAGATTGAGTTAGGCTTATGGGCAGATAAGGCTTGTTCTCAGGCTCGGCTGTGCATTCCCTCGAAGCTCCCTCTCCATTGTCCCCCACGCCAAGGGAGTGTCTCGACTATTTAGATGGAAACTTTACCACTAAGATCAGATTGGAGATCCAGATTTTCGCCGCGAAACATCACCACAACCCTCTCTCACCTTGGGCGCCAAGGGACCTCGACCTCGGGATTCACCATCACTTGTCCAGAAGAAGGACAATATCCCTTGAGTGCCAAGGTTCGAGCCTCTGTGACCAAAAAGGCTTTCCCCTTGTTGTTCAGAAAGAGAACGTTAGAACAGCCATTGTTCGTTTGAGCCCATTGACAAGAAACGGTTCTCACCCCCCCCCCCCTGTTGTTCAGAAGAGAACAACGTAGAACAGCCATTGTTCGTTTGAGCCCGTTCGCCAAGAAACGGTTCTCACCCTTCCCCCTTGTTGTTCAGAAGAGAACAACATTAAAACAGCCATTGTTCTTGAGCCCATAGACAAGAGACGGTTCCCCCCCCCTGTTGTTCAGAAGAGAACAACGTAGAACAGCCATTGTTCTCCAAGCCGTTCGTCGAGAAACGGTTCTCATTCCCAAGATGCCACATCAGGATCATTTTATTCCCCCCCTCCCTTCGGCTGGAACTCGCCAGCGGACCGAAAATTCCTTCACGTCGACTTCCTCTGCACAACAAGTATAAATTACGTAAGCCTGAACATTACCTTTGAGTATTTAACCCTTTTGTCAATTCTATCCTGTGCTTTAAATGGTTTAGCAAACCATCACCTCCCTTTAACTTTATATTTGTTTTACCTTTTTAAATCTTTTAATCCTCGTATTAGCTCGAGTCCCCACGACCCTTTCCATTCTCTGTTTATGTCAATATTTTCCGTTTTGTGTGTTGTTAAGTTATTATTAATAAAACTATTTTATTAATGATAGCAATATTATTATCCTTGAGCTCAGTTCCACTTCTTAAGCATATCGAAGATACATAATATCGGCCAGCCAGACATCCACGCACTCTAAAGAAAATTAAAGAAGTTCCCTCACCGAATAGTTATATATGGTATATCATCGAGAGTCCATTCTACGACACACACAATTAGATAGAACTAAATTAATTATAGAGCAAATCTTTTATCCAGAAAGTGAATTGTGGCAGTAATATAATTTTGCTAGTTTCAGTCTTCTTATCAAGCTATGTTGCTTCTCAGGCGGACGTCATTCAGGTCAAGCCCCAACTCACCACCGTGATGTCCAGTCACGGCGGTAACCTCCCTTAATAAATAATGATAGGTGGTTTTGTTTGTTTTGTTTTTTTACTTTGACGGCCATCTTGATTAGCAGGTTTTAAACTTGCACGCACAAATTCAGGTCAAATTCTTGTAGTTCGTAAGTTTTTGTTTCTATTATTGTTCTTGTTTAAGTATGGCTGACTGTTTGGATGTAGAGAGTATGCCTTTTGAAAGTAGTGTGTATATAGTGTGCAATGTCTGTGGTGTAGAGAGGAGAGTGAATGTGTCTGAGTGCCGTGTATGTGCTTTGACTGAGAAGGTGAGTCGATTACGTGCGGAATGCTTGAGACTGAACGATTTAGTGTCTGAAGTGAGGAGAAATGCCAGTGTACGTTTGAAGAGTCAGATTGGGACCAGGAGGGAGGAAGTTAGGCCTAGAACAGGGACTGGAGAGAAAGCAGTAAGTGAAGTAAGTGATGATGAGTGGTGGGTGAAAATGAACAGAATAGATAAGTTAGGACAGGTTAGGTGTGTGAATGAGAGGGACATGGAACCTGTTAGGCTAACTAACAGATTTGATGCCATGAGAGAGGAAGAATTTGAAAGAGATTTGTCTGGTGTGGTTGAGTGAGTGAGAGCAGGAGGGAGGGTAATACTATGCCTAGAGAGAATAGGAGAATGTGACTGAGGTGATTGTGATGGGTGACTCTCAGATTAGGTATTTAGATAGGAAGTTGAGTGAAAGTAAATGGAAGGGAGTGAGTGTTTGTCTGCCGAGTTCTGGTGTAAATGATGTGTGAGAGAGGTATGATAGGTTGGTGTCTGGGTGTGAGAGGGAAGCAGTTGTGATTACACATGTCAGAGTAAACGATGTAAAGAAGGTTGGGACTTGTGAGTTACGACAGCAGTATAAAAGGCTGATTGAAAGGATGTGTGAAAGTAGAGTAAAAGGCGTTGTTTCAGGTGTGCTTCCAAGAATGGATGTAGGGATGGAATGGTTGTCTCGTGCAATGGGGTTGAATGAATATGTGAAAGGTTTGTGCAAGGAGTCAGGATTGGAGTTTGTAGAGGTTTGGAGTGGGTTTTATGCGATGGATGGACTCCATCTGAGCCGAGATAGGGTTGAGGTTTTGTGGTGGGAATTGTTGTTATTAGGTCTTTAGGGCGGGAAACTAGGTTTTGATAGTGGTCAGGGAAATTTAATGGCTCAAAGTGAGGCAGGGAAAGGAAGCAAACACAGATTTGTAGAAGATGGGCAGGCTAATGGAAGTGCTTTAGGGTTAAATTACTTCAGTAGTGATAGTGGTCAGGAAAATACAAGAGTAGAGGGTCGGGGAAGGAAAGAAAAGAGATGCAGAGGAGATAGGCCCTCAGGTGCTTCAGGGATAGGTGGGCTGAGTTGTCTTTACACAAATGCTCGTAGTCTTAGAAATAAGAGGGATGAATTATTTAGTTATATCATTCATGAAGATATAGATATAATATGTATAGTTGAATCATGAGTTAATGAAAATAATTTAATGATAATGTGAGTGAATTTGAACTAGAGGGTTATGCTATTTCTGATTATTTATATCAGAAATAGCATTTCTTCAAATCTAAATAACTCTATAAAGCAAGGAGAAGATGAATCATTATGGCTAGATATTAAGGTTGTTAAAGATGGGAAAATACACTTGGGAGCTTTTTATAGACCACCAGGACAGACATTGTATCAACGAGTTAATGATTAGGGAAATAAGTAAAGGATGCAAAGAAGATACAGTTATTCTTGGAGACTTTAATTTAACTTCTGTGGACTGGGAAAATATGATAGGAAGAGATAGAGCAAGTTGTAAGTTTATGGAGTGTTTTGAGGATAACTTTTTGACCCAATTTGTTAAGAAGCCAACAAGGGGTGCCAATATATTAATCTAATTCTTTCAAATGATGATAACTTGGTTCAAGGATTGAGTGTAGGGAAATCATTGGGAAACAGTGATCATCAGATGGTTTGGTTTAATTTGCAAATAGTTAAGGGTAGAACAACAAACTCCACAAAAATTCCAAATTTTTATAGGGGAGATTACGATAAATTAAACAACATGCTAAATCAGATTAGGTGGGATATAGAATTCCATGGAAAGAATATGTGGGATATTTTTAAGACTATATTAAACATGGTTCAGGAACAGTGTACTCCAATGAAATCTATTAGGAAGAAATGTAGGAAACCATCATCGTGGAATCAAGAGATAGCTAATAAAGTTTCAGAGAAAAAAAAGCCATACCAGAGATTACAAAATGAGAGTAGTTTAGACAATTTAAACCATTATAGGTCAACCAGAAATGAACTAAATAAGATTATTAAGAAGACCAAAAGGACACCAGAAATTAATTTAGCTAAAAATAATAATAAAGATAAAAAAATTCTTTAGCTATTATAGAATCAATAATAAATCTAAGTGATAAAATAGGGCCTACTAAATATGAAGGGGTTTTGAACGAATCTGATGAGGAAATAGTAGAGGTCCTTAATGATCATTTTGCTTCAGTATTCACAGAAGAGAAACCAGTTAGATTAATTGATGATAATTCTAGGTCAAGGGAAGTAGTGATAAATTCTATTAATATAGACAGAGAAGAAATTAAAGGGCTTATAATGCAGTTAAATACTAGTAAGGCATCTGGCCCTGACAACATTCATTCTAGGATACTCAAAGAAGGTGTAGAAAGTATTGCGGTAGCTCTTGAGAAGATATTTATTAGAACACTAGTCTGGAGAAATACCAAATGATTGGAAAGTGGGAAATGTAGTGCCAATTTTTTAAAAGGGAAGCAAAGAGGACCCAAATAACTTTAGACCGGTAAGCTTAACTTCTATAGTCTGTAAAATTTAGAGTTGTGCTGATTCCAAAATTTTTGCTGATGCCGATTCTTATTTATACTTGCTTGCCGATGCTGATTCTGGCTAATATTTGTTTTTGGTGTATTATGCTTAATTTATTAGATACTTTATAATTAGTTTCTATAACTATATTACTCAACTGTTAGGCTGTTGGAAGATTGGAACTTGGAAGCCAATAGACAAAGCAATGGAGTATTTTTTAGTGTTTCTTTTTTACTTTTCAATAGCCATTGAGTTTATGGAATTTTATAGCTTTTGATGGAAGGTTTTAGGATACAAAATGAATATAGATCTTTGCAGAATTTATTTCATTTCCTTTCATATTAGGAAAAGCCTATATACCTGTAGAAGTCTAAATACCTCCATGCATTAGTACATACTTAAATACACCGACGCAGCTGCGTGTCCCACACCACCACCTTATTCCAAATTCGCCTTTTCTTATCGAATCCCCTTCACCCCTTTTCGCGCCTTTGAAATAACCAAATTCGCGGCTGGCCACACAGGAAAATGTCTGCCTCAAAAGACACCTGCCAGCCGACTAAGGCCTGAGTTTCTTCGCGCTGTCATAAACTTGCAGCTTGAGACGAGGAAAGCTTGGATGGCACCGAGGTGTGAATGTTTGGCATGTCCTGGTGGCAGACGAAAGATTTTTGGCGCGACGATAAGAATTTTATGAGAATCCGGTGCTCTCTCTGTCTCTCGATTTTAGCTCTTGAGGGAAATAAAAGAGAAAATTTTTCCTGGAGTCGGGCAGAAGATCTTGGACCTACGTTGTATGTGCAGCTAGTCCCACCAGTTCGCTCGTTGAAAGGAAGGAATTTGTTGTTGCCATCAGGGTACTTGTAGGTGCTTAACTTCTCGCAGAACCCTCTCCCCTTTAGAGTCAGAGGTTACACAGGACCTCCCTCTGTGGATTACCCTAGACGCAGCTAGGTAATCATTTTGGGCTACCCACTCCAGGTGCCAATAATTGGAACGGACAATGCGAGGAGAAGAATTCCGATTTGAGTCACATTTGATTCGCCTTCGCGATCTGGCCTAGGATCATTATATCTGGACACCGGTCTAGGATTACCCCCCACATTCAGTAACCTCGAACGATCGGGCTAAGTGCGAACATCGTCAGAAGAAAAAGACATTCACCGTCATTCCCCAAATACTTACGATCTCAAAAGTATCGTTAAAGTGAAATATCCCCTCCCCTAACTTCACCAGTTTAATCGTTAACTATAATTGTGTTTATCTATACTTGGACGATTTGGTGATAATTTGTTCTTATTCAACAACGGTCAAAACGACTAACTAATTTTTTTTGGGGGGGGAGGGTCAACATAACATAACATAGCATAATTTCACGGATGACAAAAGCCACAAGGGCCTATCAAAGGTCATCCGCATCTGTCAAAACCCACCCACAAAAAAAAACATCACCAGGGGAAGACAAAATCAAAGTCCCCCACAATATAATATAACAGATGACAAAAGCCACAAGGGCTCATCATACGTCATCCAAGTCAAACGGCCTCTTTTTTAAGGCACCCAAACTCCCAGGAAAACTACATCAAGAGGATTGCACCTAGAAACAAGGGTATCACCAATCAAGGCTTATCAAGAACTAACTTGTGCAGCTATAGATATATACAAACAATATTAATATATACAAAACTTAGGAACCATCACAACCTTCCCTCCCCATAAACTCATCCAACCTACTCTTAAATACATTTAAATTTGGACTACCTACTACCCTCCGCAGCAATTTGTTCCAGAAGTCTACCACTCTATTGGTGAAAAGATATTTTCCTAAATCCAACCTACACCCTTGCTTTTTAATTTTCAAGTGGTGACCTCTAGTCCGATTTCCATCATCCAACTCAAAAAACTTGCTAACATCCAATTTATCTATCCCAGAAAATATTTTAAAGAGCTCAATCATATCCCCTCTCACACACCTTTCATTTTAACGAATTCAGTAATCGCCCAACAATGGTATTCCTTTAGATTAAAGAATCTTTCTTCTGGTTGAATAATACTCTCGTTGAGAATGAGAAATTGTCTTCCTTGCTCGGTATAACTTTGTAGAATTTATCATTTTACTAGTCTCTTCTGGGTAATCTTGGGAACGATCGGCTTCGAAAATGGTGATCTTTTCGGGTTTGTAACTAGGTTATAACGAAAGTAGGAACAGATAACGTTTCTCTGAGGCTAACTCTGTCTGAATTCCTACTTTTCGCTTAGCCTTTCTATATATATAGCCATTAACGTGGAAGGAGGTTGAGGGATCACTGCTGTGGGGTGTGCGTGTGGAGGTCAACCTTATTTGAAGACAAATGACTTGCCTGGATTTTGATTTTTACTTCGGTGTTAGCTCGAGAGGGAACTTTTCGCTGACTTGGTTTTTCGTACCAACAACTTTAGAGGTGAAATTTAGGCTTCTTCAAATCTCTAACGTAAACTACGTAAATTAAAAATAGCATCTGTACCCATTTTAATTAGCAAATTGTGCGTCTCGGGTTGTCAATACTGCTTATGCAGCAGGATTAACTTTGTTTTTGGTTAAAACAGGCGTCTCTTCGCCGATGTATTTAGGGCTATGGCCACCTATATTGCTTTTTACATCCTTATTTTGTTACTAAACCTAAGGTTTTTATATTCACTGACAAGAATTCTGATTGAAAATCACTTTGAAGAGACTTTTGTGTCATTTGTTTCGATTTTAATTTTTGACCCCTCTTATTATTATTTCTTTTTTCACATTTCTTATATACTAGATATTTGATATGGCTATTGGCCAAAGTTTTTATTTTAGTTTTTATTTTTTCTCAACTCAGTGCTTTCCTTTTACTTCATTTTTTTAAACATTTTGTTAGTATATTTACACTTTTCTTTTTATTAGTTAGTGTTTTATCTCATTTCGGATTGAAGCCATTTGCTTCCACAGTTTTCATCTCTTTTAGTTTCTTTATACATTTTGACACAGAGGCAGTATATCATGATAAATGGACAATGTCAATGGATAAGGAACACCATAAAACGTCCCTGAGTAGGTGAACCGCTATATAGGACTTAAAATTCCAAAGAGAAAATACTAATCATTGAAACCACATTTATTAGAAAAATCATATCGTTGAGTATTTTTTTTAACCTTTTAGTAATTATATTACTGTAGCTTGCTACTTTCGTTCAAGCATCCCTGAAAGCATATACTATAATCTGACCAGAATTAAACAATAAAGGTGTTGCTTAATAAAGCTGTAGTAACTAGTAACACAAAGTATGTTGTCTGGACCAATTCAGCCACCAAAACTGTATAAAAAGCTAAAATTTTGACGAAGATGCCGATGCTGATTCTCACAAATTTGGCCGATGCTGAGTACTAGGCACATCTCTA
This sequence comes from Ceratothoa steindachneri, assembly GCA_963969495.1. Taxonomy (NCBI): domain Eukaryota; kingdom Metazoa; phylum Arthropoda; class Malacostraca; order Isopoda; family Cymothoidae; genus Ceratothoa; species Ceratothoa steindachneri. The sequence continues at coordinate 62,110,832 of OZ018319.1, forward strand.
GTAAAATTCTTGAGAAGATAGTTAAGAAGGGAATTTCTGATCATCTAGAGAGTAGCAGGTTAATTAATGACTAGTTTATAAATTAAAGCTGCATGGGATATGTGGGAAAGTTTTAAATTGGATAACTGAATGGCTGAAAGATAGGAAACAGAGAGTTGTACTGAATGGAGTGAGGTCAGAGTGAAGGAATGTTATTAGTGGTGTATCTCAGGGATCAGTTATAGGCCCTGTCGTAGAATGGACTCTCGACGATATACCATATATAACTATTCGGTGAGGGAACTTCTTTAATTTTCTTTAGAGTGCGTGGATGTCTGGCTGGCCGATATTATGTATCTTCGATATGCTTAAGAAGTGGAACTGAGCTCAAGGATAATAATATTGCTATCATTAATAAAATAGAGTTTTATTAATAATAACTATCAACAAACACAAGACGGAAAATATTGACATAAACAGAGAATGGAAAGGGTCGTGGGGCTCGGGCTAATCCGAGGATTAAAGGATTTAAAAAGGTAAAACAAATATAGTTAAAGGGATGGGATGGTTCGCTAAACCATTTAAAGCACAGGATAGAATTGACAAAAGAGTTAAGTACTCAAAGGTGGCGTTTGGCTTACGTAACTTTATACTAGTGGTGCAGTGGAAGGCGACGTGAAGGAATTTTCAGTCCGCTGGCGAGTTCCAGCCGAAGGGGGGGAATAAGATGATCCTGACGTGGCGTCTTGGGAATGAGAACCGTTTCTCGACGAATGGCTTGAAGAACAATGGCTGTTCCACGTTGTTTTCTTCTGAACAACAGGGGGGGTGAGAACCGTCTCTTGTCCACAGGCTCAAGAACAATGGCTGTTTGAATGTGTTTTCTTCTGAACAACAAGGGGGAAGGGTGAGAACCGTTTCTTGGCGAATGGGCTCAAAAAGAACAATGGCTGTTCTACGGCGTTCTCTTCTGAACAACAGGGGAAGGGGTGAGAACCGTTTCTAGTCAACGGCTCGAACGAATAATGGCTGTTCTAACGTTGTTCTTTCTGAACAACAAGGGGGAAGCCTTGAAAACTTGGCGTCACGAAAGGCTTGAACCTTGGCACTCAAGGGATATTGTCCTCCTTCTGGACAAGTGATGGTGAATCTCGAGGTCGAGGTCCCTTGGCGCACAAAGTGAGAGAGGGTCGTGGTGATGTTTCTGGATCTCCAATCTGATCTTAGTGGTAAAGTTTCCATCTAAATAGTTGAGACACTCCCTTGGCGTGGGGGACAATGGAGTGGGAGCTTTAAGAGAATGCACAGCTGAGGCTGGGAACAATGCCTTATCTGCCCATAAGCCTAACTCAATCTGGCGAGGTCGGCGTATGGGGGCGAACGGGGGGACGATAACCTCCTTGTTTAAACATTGACATCCGGTGGCTGCGATAAGACGCCAAGCTTCGAAGCGAAGATGCACGTGGGAGCATCGTAGTTTTAAATAATATGTGATAGGAGTTGAAACTAACGCTGTCTCAACCCGTTCTATCACACCCCTCCATTCCGGGGGAAGTTGTCACTTTGAAAAAAGAGAGAAAGGACAATGATAAAGCTCCGTTGTGGGGAACTCGTCTTCTTGTACCAACCGTACCTTTCTGCACCTAACTCGTATTACCTCAATACATATGATTATTTTGATCTTTTGATTATAAGGAAAATAACCTTTAATACAAACTTAATAAAAAAAAAAGGTATGGAACAATGAAATGATATAAATATAGTACATATGGGACAAAATAGTTTATACATAAATTAATGGGTACAAATATATATACATACAAAAAAAAATAGACATTGGGCATTACAAAATTCAGACATATACATTAACTAATTATATTACAAGAGAATCTTAATTTGAGTCGTACAAGACATTATATACCTACATGGAGATACTAATTGTATGAATACAATTACTCTACGCTATTCGGTAACGCATTCCTACTGAGTGCATCAGCGACCTGGTTATCGGAACCTTTTATATAATTTATTTTAAATTGATACTCTTGCAAGAGTAAACTCCAGCGCATGATGCGGCCGTTGGAGTGCCGCACATTCCTAATATAGGCTAACGGACGGTGGTCGGTTCCTATCTGAAATTCTTTACCTATCAAGTACATCTTGAATTTGTCTATGACCCAGATAATTGATAGAGCTTCCTTTTCTATAGTGGCATATCTCTTTTTGCATGGTAATAATTGACGACTAGCATATGCACCTGGATGACTCTGCCGTCATCCTTGTATTGAAGGAGTACACCTCCAATGCCCTCGTTGGATGCGTCGGTCTTAATCCCAAAGGATTTTTCCGGGTTGGGCAACTTTAAAATAGGGGCAGAAATGAGCTTACTCTTGAGCTGATTAAAATGGGAAATAGAGACATCATTCCAATGTAGACGATCGGGTGAATTCCTTTTTAAAAGGGAGCTGGGGGGCGCCGAAATTGCAGCGAAATTCGGAATGAATCGCCGATAGTACGAAGCTGATCCTGGGAACGATCTTAATTGCTTCTTTGTAATCGGGAGGGGCATGTCGGCGATTGCCTCAATCTTATCCTCTTGGGGACCCAACTGGCTTTGTCCTATTTTGAAACCCAAATATTTGATGGTTTCATGGGCAAAATGGCATTTGCTGGGGCTTATGGTGAGGCCATTTTCGCGTAGTCGCTCGAAAAGAGCTAATAGGGTGGTTAAATGGTGACTCCATTTAAATAGTTCTTGTAGCTGACTCTTTTGATGTGGTGTCAGCTGCGCGTCAATATCCAGGTCAGAGGGTTCCAAAGACTCGCCTGGTAGGGAAGGAGGAGGGTAATCAGCATCAGGTTGGGTGCATACTATCTGTATTACATTAAGGGACTCCGCGGGGTAATCTTCTTCAAGCGCCGATGTTTCGTCCAGTTCTACGAAGGTATCTCCATGGCGCGTTGGGGGTTCCTTTTTTCTTGGGGTCCACGGACAGTCTCTGTGTCCTTGTCTTGGGCCTTATCGCCTAAGGGTGTTAGTAATTCACACTCCTTTTGTCGTCCTAAAGTCCTGGTTAGGGGTCTCCGAGAAATCGGACGGTATCGGGGTTCTGATGGGGACGGGCTCCTGGGCTTCTTTCTTAGCTCAGCCTCGAGGAAGGGTGGCCTGAGACACAGGGTCGGAACTTACTTGGGGGCTCTGTCCTATAAGTACGCAACAGAATTGTATAGGTGCTGAAAATTACTTCAGCCCAGCCATCATAATATTGACACTGCAGGTAACATCTAATGACGGGGAATTGGTTCGCCCGCCCAAGGTAGTCATGTACCACCGCAAATTTTTCGTGGTTAGGGTCCACTGGGGGAAGGAGTTCGTCGGACACAATGAAACACGTACATCCTGTGTCCCTGATGAGTCGATACTCGGCAGCCGTTCACGCTGCCCTCCTCAAATTTCAAAGTTCCCGAAGAACTTTTATCAAAAATAAAATTTACTGGTGGCCTGACGGAGGGGGAGAAGTTTCTGCTTGGGTCTGCACCACCGGGGGAGCCGGGGTGGCATTAATCTGGTGAACTTGGTGGGCTGGTCCGCTTTTAAGCCTAGAATTTGGGGGGCAATTCCAGCTCATGTGGTTTTCTACACCACAGGTGAAGCATATAATTGGTCGCTTCAGGAAGAGAGATGAAGGAGAAATCTTAACGGGAGGTTTGGAGTCCCGTTGTTGGTTTTGGGGAAAGAAGTTTTGGGGTTTTACAGGGCCCGGAAACTTTGTCAGCTTCCCTGGAAAGGGGCGCGAATCCTTCCTTCTTTCCTGGTTTGGGGGTTGGTGAGAAGTTTGATTCTCCTTTGGGTATAAATTATGGCTTGTGGCATAGACATCCGCTTCTTCAGTACATTCTTTAAAGGTCTGGCACCGACGATCCTTGACGAACGCGCGGATCTCCGTCGGGAGAGACGCCAAAAATTGATCTCTCAACACGAAGTCTGTTAAGGACTCGTAGTTCGGATCAACCTTTGAGGATTCTAACCAAAATTTAAAATTCCTCTGAAGAATGTATCCGAATTGACGGAACGTCTGTCCGGGTTTATTACGACCTCCTCGGAATTCTTGGCGGTAGAAATCGGGAGTCATATTATGAGCGGCCAATAACTCAGCTTTTAAGGTGCTGTAGTTAATTGTACACTCAGATGGTAAAGATATAAAAATTTTGCGCAATTTACAATTTAAAGGGGAAAGTAATCTGGCTACACACCTTCAGCCTCCAGATCCATGTTATTGATTTTGAGGATCTTTTCGAAGTGGGCTAAAAATGCTCCGAAATCCTCTCCATCCTTGAAATTGGGGAGCTTTAGTGAGAGATTGAGGGGGGCTTTGGAATGGGTAACTGGCGGACTGTATCTCTGCTTCAACACGAGCTAATTCAATCTGATGGTGAAGCTCAGCTTGTCTTTTCCATTCCTCTCTTTCTTCTCGTTGAAATTCTCTTTCTCTTTCTTTTTCTTCTCGTTCTTCTCGTTGGATTTCTCTTTCTCGTTCTTCTTGTTGAGTTTCTCTTTCTCTTTCTGTTCTTTGCTCCTCTTGAACGTACTCAATTAGTTCTTTTCCGGAGAATCTCAAGGATTCTCCTTGCGCTTTAAAGATTTCGAACTGAGTCATCTTTGCACTTGGGGGCGCACTAGTCAACCAACTAAAATTCCTTGCAACAAGAATTATGCCTTCTAGAGAAATTAGCCTACCTAAATATGGGCACTGACATATTCGTACTTGGTTTCTCAATCTAAATACCCACTGACTAAAATCACAAAAAAAAAACACAAAAATTATTATAACAGTTCCTTGAGCTACTCCAGCTTCTTAAGTTTAAAAAAAAAAAGGGATAGTAATCATTAAAACAAAAGGGAACTACTATACTCTATTATTATAACGAATAACACTATGCTTTACTCGACTGAGACCAGTGTTTGCAAAGATATAGCCTTAAACCTTACACACCTGATACCAAATTTAAATAGTATATATATATATATGTCGTAGAATGGACTCTCGACGATATACCATATATAACTATTCGTTGAGGGAACTTCTTTAATTATCTTTAGAGTGCGTTGATGTCTGCTTAAGAAGTGGAACTGAGCTCAAGGATAATAATATTGCTATCATTAATAAAATAGTTTTATTAATAATAACTATCAACAAACACAAGACGGAAAATATTGACATAAACAGAGAATGGAAAGGGTCGTGGGGCTCGGGCTAATCCGAGGATTAAAGGATTTAAAAAGGTAAAACAAATATAGAGTTAAAGGGATGGGATGGTTCGCTAAACCATTTAAAGCACAGTATAGAATTGACAAAAGGGTTAAGTACTCAAAGGTGACGTTTGGCTTACGTAACTTTATACTAGTGGTGCAGTGGAAGGCGACGTGAAGGAATTTTCGGTCCGCTGGTGAGTTCCAGCCGAAGGGGGGGGAATAAGATGATCCTGACGTGGCGTCTTGGGAATGAGAACCGTTTCTCGACGAACGGCTTGAAGAACAATGGCTGTTCTACGTTGTTCTCTTCTGAACAACAGGGGGGGTGAGAACCGTCTCTTGTCTACGGGCTCAAGAACAATGGCTGTTCGAATGTGTTCTCTTCTGAACAACAAGGGGAAAGGGTGAGAACCGTTTCTTGGCGAACGGGCTCAAAAAGAACAATGGCTGTTCTACGTTGTTCTCTTCTGAACAACAGGGGAAGGGGTGAGAACCGTTTCTGGTCAACGGCTCGAACGAATAATGGCTGTTCTAACGTTGTTCTCTTTCTGAACAACGAGGGGGAAGCCTTAGGGACTTGGCGTCACGAAAGGCTCGAACCTTGGCACTCAAGGGATATTGTCCTCCTTCTGGACAAGTGATGGTGAATCTCGAGGTCGAGGTCCCTTGGCGCACAAAGTGAGAGAGGGTCGGGTGATGTTTCTCGACGAAAATCTGGATCTCCAATCTGATCTTAGTGGTAAAGTTTCCATCTAAATAGTCGAGACACTCCCTTGGCGTGGGGGACAATGGAGTGGGAGCTTCGAGGTAATGCACAGCCGAGGCTGGGAACAATGCCTTATCTGCCCATAAGCCTAACTCAATCTGGCGAGGTCGGCGTATGGGGGCGATAACCTCCTTGTTTAAACATTGACATCCGGTGGCTGCAATAAGGCGCCAAGCTTTGAAGCGAAGATGCACGTGGGAGCATCGTGGTTTTAAATAATATGTGATAGGAGTTGAAACTAACGCTGCCCCAACCCGTTCTATCACAGGCCCTTTATTATTTATAATCTATGTAAATGATCTTGGGCAAGGTGTAAATAGCAAAGTGTCAAATTTTGCTGATGACACTAAATTGGCAGCTGTAGGCAAAGAGGTTGAGGGTAGCTTTAAAGTGCAGGGTGACTTAAATAAGTTGTTAGCTTGGACTCAGAAGTGGCAGATAACTTTTAACCTTAATAAATGCAGTTATTAACATGGGGAGAGATAATAGGGAATTTAGCTATAAGATTGTTGGCTGAATTCAGTTGAAGATGAGAAGGACTTAGGAGTAATAGTAGATAGGACACCGATGCAATAAATAGAGCAAATAGGGTGCTAGGTTACATTTAAAGGAATGTTAGCTACAAGAGTAAGGAGGTTATCCTTAAACTATATAACTCTTATGTGAGGCCACATTTAGCGTACTGTATACAAGCATGGTCACCATATTTTAGACATGATATAAACTTATTAGAGTTGGTACAAAGGAGGGCAACAAAAATAATACCATCCCTGAAGCACCTTGAATATGAAGATAGACTGAGGGTATTAAATATGTTCTCATTTGAAAGAAGGTGTGTGAGGGGAGATATGATTGAGCTTTTTAAAATCTTTTCTGGGATGGATAAATTGGATTTCAGCAAGTTATTTGAGTTAGAAGGTAGTAACATAACAATTTCACGGATGACAAAAGCCACAAGGGCCTATCAAAGGTCATCCTGATCCATAACATAACATAACAATTTCATGGATGACAAAAGCCACAAGGGCCTATCAAAGGTCATCCGCATACCTCAAAACCCACCCACATAGGACTATATCAGATCATGCAACTACTTTATAAACAATCTATAGGATTGTGTCAGATCATGCATCTACAATATACAATTTAAACAATCCATAGGATTGTGTCAGATCACGCGCCCACAATATACAATTTAAACCAGACACACGAGCGGATCAAAAACAAAAAGCACCATCTCCAGGGGAAGACAAAATCAAATCCCCCCACAATATAATATAACAGATGACAAAAGCCACAAGGGCCCATCATAGGTCATCCGAGTCAAACAGACTCTTTTTTAAGGCACCCAAACTCGCAAGAAAACTACATCCAGAGGATTGCGTCCAGAAACAAGGGTATCACCAGTCGAGGCTTATCAAGAACTAACTTGTGCAGCTATAGATATATACAAACAATATTAATATATACAAAACTTAGGAACCATCACAACCTTCCCTCTCCATAAACTCATCCAACCTACTCTTAAATACATTAAAATTTGGACTACCTACTACCCTCTGCGGCAATTTGTTCAGGAAGTCCACCACTCTATTGGTGATTTTTTTTTTCTTAAATCCAACCTACACCCTTGCTTTTTAATTTTCAAGTGGTGACCTCTAGTCCAATTTCCATCATCTAACTCCCAAAACTTGCTAACATCCAATTTATCTATCCCAGAAAATTTTTTAAACAGCTCAATCATATCCCTTCTCACACACCTCCTTTCGAACGAGAACATATTTAATACCCTCAGTCTATCTATATATTCAAGGTGCCTCAGGGAAGGAATAATCTTTGTTGCCCTCCGTTGCACTGTCTCAAGAAGGTTAATATCGTGTCTAAAATGTGGGGACCATGCCTGTATACAGTACTCTAGATGTGGCCTAACATAAGAGTTATAGAGTTTAAGAATAACCTACTTACTTTTGTAACTGACATTTCTCTTAATGAAACCCAGCACTCTATTTGCCCTATTTCTTGCTTCAATACACTGCTTAGAAAACCTTAACGACTTATCTATTACTACTCCTAAATCTTTCTCATCCTCTACTGAGCTCAGCCAATGCACATCCCTTTCATAGTTAAATTCTCTATTATCTTTTCCCATGTTAATAACTTTGCCCTTATCAAGGTTGAAAGTCATTTGCCACTTATGTGCCCAGGATAACAATTTATTTAAATCCCCCTGCACTTTAAAATTATAATCAATATCTTTAACTCCAGCTGCTAATTTGGTATCATCGCAAAAATTGACACTTTATTATTGACTGGCTCCCCAAGATCGTTTATATAGATGACAAATAATAATGGACCGAGAACTGATCCCTGAGGAACCTCACTGATAACATCCCTCCACTCTGACTTTACCCCATTTAGCACTACCCTTTGCTTCCTATCTTTCAGTCACTCAGCTATCCAATTTGAAACACCCCCACATATCCCAATCATTTTTAATTTATAAACTAGTCTCCTATGTGGTACCTTATCAAATGCTTTACTAAAATCCAAGTAAATTACATCTACATTCTCTCCCTTATCTACTTGATTCGTTACAAACTCCAGAAAGTCTAGTAAATTAGTCAAACATGATCTACCTGATCTAAACCCATGCTGAGCATCGCTGATTAACCCCTCCCACTCTAGATGTTGGCAAATCCCTTTTTTTAACCATTTTCAAGAATTTTACAGACTACAGGAGTTAAGCTAACCGGTCTAAAGTTATTTGGATCCTCTTTACTACCCTTCTTGAAAATGGGGACTACATTCGCTCTCTTCCAATCATCGGGTATTTCTCCATATTCCAGTCACCTAGTATACAACTTCTCCAGAGCTAATGAGATACTTTCTACCCCTTCTTTAAGTATCCTAGAATGAATATTATCAGGGCCGGAGGCCTTGGTAGCATCTAACTCACCTATTAGTCCTTTTATCATCCTCCAATCCACACTAATGGTAGTAAACACCTCTTTCCCTGACCCATGAGTACTATACATAAGACCATTTAGTTTCTTTGTAAATACTGATGCAAAATGACCATTTAGTACTTCAACTATTTCCTCATCAGTTTCTCTCACAACCCCTTCATATTTGATAGGTCCTATTTTAACTCTGCCAGACTTGTTATTAATTTTATAGTAACTAAAGAACTTTCTAGGATCTTTGTTGCTATCCTGAGCTAATTTAATTTCTGATACCCTTTTGTTCTTCTTTATAATCTTATTTAACTCATTCCTAGCCTTCTATAATCACTTAAATTTTGAATATTATTTTCTACCCGTAATTTTTTTGTATGCCCTTTTCTTCTCTGAAATTTTTCTAGCTATCTCCTGATTCTACCATAATACTCACAGACATTGCCCGGGTTGGAGGCTATTCAGTCTATGTGACCCGGCTCCTCATCAATGACCTCGTTAGTTGTGTGTCTTGGGTGGACGTTTCTATTTTTTCTAATTTAGCCCTATAGTCATACTTTATCTATCGGCTGGCCACCCCATACCATATCAAGTGCAATTTCAAATTTCAAAACATTTTCAGCAGATATTACGTATTCTGGTAGGTCATTCCATTTTTCTACTACTCTGTTGCAGAAAAAGTTCTTCCTAATATTAAGTCTTGACCTCTTGGTGTAAAGCTTCTTGCTATGTCCTCTGGTGCGACCATCCTCTTGCAGCTCAAAAAGCCCCTGACATGCCACCTCATCATATACCCCTTGCAATATTTTGTAAGTTTCAATCATTTCACCCCTAGCTCTTCTGTATGCCAGTGTTGGTAACTTTAATTTCCTTAAACGCTCCTCATATGACAAGTCTTTTAGGGATGGTACTAGCTTCGTAGCTCTTCTTTGAACATTTTCCAGTGCTGTTATGTCTTTTACCTTATAAGGGCTCCACACTGGGCTTGCATATTCCAGGATTGGTCGGACCAAGGCCACAAACAATGATCGAAAGACCTCTTCATCAAGACACGATATGGTACGACGTATGAGACCCACTATTCTATTAGCCGAATTTATTTTCCCTGATATGTGCTTTTCAAAGTTCAGATCCTTGTCAACTATTACCCCTAGATCTTTCTCTTCATTGGTGAGTGTTAAGCTCTGCTCCATGACATAATCACCATGTGGTATTTCTGATATACCAATCCTCATAGCTTTACATTTATCAGGATGGAATTTCAAGAGCCACTTATTTGACCACTCCTTAAGGTCAACCATGTCATCCTGTAGTTTTCTACACTCATCAACATCTTTAATAGACCTGAATATTTTCGTATCATCAGCGTACAAAAATAGTTGGCTCTCATTGGACATCGATTCTGGTAGGTCGTTGATGTACATGACGAACAGCAGAGGTTCGAGTACGGAGCCTTGCGGTACCCCGCTTATGACGCTCTTCCAGCTGGACCTTTCACCATTAACCATGACTCTCTGCTGCCGTCCACACAAAAAAGACTCAATCCAACCCATGTAACTGGGCCCCAGATTAAAGGCTTTCAACTTTTTCAGCAATCTTTGGTGGGGAACCTTATCAAAGGCTTTCATAAAGTTGCAATATGCGACATCTGTAGCCCATCCTTCATCCAGTGCTTCAGTCCATTTGTTGGCTACTTGTAGCATTTGCAATGTTGTTGACCTACCAGAAACAAAACCATACTGCTTTGAGCTGCACAAGTTATTTTCTTTCATGTGTGTGATGATACGGTCTTTGATGACTGATTCCATGATTTTTCCAATGATGCAAGTAAGGCTCACCGGTCTGTAGTTGCTGGGGTCGCTTCGATCACCTTTCTTGAAAATTGCTGTGACATTAGCCCTCTTCCGGCAACTTTCAATTTTTGAAGGAGAGTTCGAATATGATCTTCAGTGGAGCCACTAATTGTTCTGCTAATTCCTTAATGATCCTAGCGTGTATACCGTCTGGCCCTGATGACTTGTTACGCTTGAGGCTATCAAGCTTTTGCTTTATGATCTCTTCTGTCCATGTTATTTCCTCCAGTACTGGGACCTCCTTGACCTCTATCTCTGGGACCTCTCCCTGTGGCTCTTCCGTGAAAACCTTGCAGTAAAACTCTGACAATACTTCGGCCTTCTCCATATCTCCCTTGGTTTTTTCATCCCTTTGTTCATTTATATACAGCTCTGGTATCGTACAAGTACTCCTTGTTTTAGACTGCACAGCTTTCCAAAATATTTTAGGGTTCTCCTTAACATTTTTAGCTATTACTTTATCTTGTTTGATTGCTTCATTCCTTGTGGCTCTTCTTACTTGATTATTTATCCTTCTGTAATTATCGTACACATTGCTTAATTCACCAACATAATTTTCTGCACCAATTGTCTTGATCTGCTTTAGTCTTGACCATAACCTACGTTTTTTCTTAATTTTGGACCACAACTTCTTATTCTGTGTGTACTTTTTATGTACTTTATTGTTTTGCTGCACCCTAAACTTTCTCTTGGGAATACAGTTATCTACATCTCCAAATAGCTTTGTCTTAAATTTGTTCCAAATTTCATCCTCATTTTGATCATTTAGATAGTCCTTCCAATCAATGTTCATTAAGTCCCTTAGTTTCCCCCAATTTGCTCTCTCCATCATGTATACCATTTTCTCAGAATACTTATGTTGAATCTCCAAGTCACAAGAGAATAATATACACCCATGGTCACTCTTCCCAATAGGGCTATCAATTGACACTTCCTCAATCAACTGATCATCATTGCAGAATACCAAGTCAAGTATATTCCCAGCAGACCCCTCTCTGAATCTTGTTAATTCATCCACCATTTGAAATAGGTACCCATCCCATATTTTCTCTAGAAAAACTTGGCTGAACTGCTCTGTGCTGGTCCAAAATCTCCAGTCAATGTTTGGTAGATTAAAATCCCCACACAATACCTTAAATTTATCATCTAAATCATTAAATTCACTGATTAAACTTAGCAACTTGTGATTATTTTCTTCCGTGCTGTTAGGGCTTCTGTATACTGATACAAGTACAACATTATTAGGCTGTGTCCCGATTCTTATACCTAAATATTCACAATAGTGCTGGTTAAAATTAAGAATACTATATGGCAAACTTTTTCTTACATATATCAAGAGACCACGTCCATCATCATTTTTCCCTAAAATTTTCTCAATAGTCTCGTACCCATCAATATTATACTCCACAAGTTCCCTTTCAAACCGAAAATTCTTAGGCTTAACCTCTTGTAGAACCAAAGCAGAGGGAGCCTCCCTCATGGTACTTATTCTTGTTTGTAATTCAAGCACTTTGTCTGGGCTAAATATATCCACGTTACTAAGCAAAATACTAAACTTATTATGGCTATCATCATCACTAGTTGATGTATAAATTAGGCGTTCTCCTCGACCCTGTGCACTATTGCTAGATCCACGTTTGTCTTGGTTTGTTCCTCCACTGGCACCGCTATTTGTGCCTCGTTCCTTCTTGTCATGTCCCTTCCTGAGGCCGTCTCTTCCACCGTTGTTCCTGGTGCTCTCCTCCTGATACGTACAACTTCTCTCTCCCAGGGTAGACCTCTCACAACATGAAAAAACTCTGATCCACTTGCTCCCTGATTTTTTTTTTTTTGCCTCCTGCTTCAGCAGGCTGTCCCTAATCCTTTCCTCTTTGTTCATGTCATGTGCAACACCAATATACTTTACCGCCTCATTTGTACAGTTCTTCAGTTTGTGAACATTCCTCAGCACTTTCTCCTTCAGTCCATTCTCTAATGTTATCAGGATAGGCCTAAGCTTCACATTAGAGTTTGTCTCAGACATCGGCACATACTTGCCAAGTCGCATAATTTCACTTAGATCCTCATTTTTACAATCTACTCCAATTTCAGTACAGAGCTTCATAAATAGCAACTTATCCTGTTTTGTTTTCTCTTCCCTAAAATTTAAGTTCATTCCAGTGATCCACTCTTCTGGGGCCTTATACAATACTAACTTCTTCAGCCTGTTTAACCTGTCCTGAATTCTTGTTGTAGTTGCATCAACAATTCCCTCACTGTTTGGTTGCCTGTTGTCCTCAACATTTCCTGACAAAGCTACTCTCTTTGCTTCCGCCATCAGAGCATCCTTGTAATTAGAGCCGACTTGCTGGATTTGCACCGTGACCTCATCTTTAACCTTATTTTTCAGCTCTGCAAGGTTATCCTCTACCGCTTTCACTTTACCGTTGACTGAGGTACCAGCTGATCTTCTAGGCTCACCATCCTGGCTTCAACAAACCCCAAACGGTCCTCAAGTTGCTTACATTTATCTCTGTCCTCTGTCAGACACTCCCTCATTTCACCTACTGTTCCTTCCAAAATTTGCTGCTTTGTGCCAATTTCCTTCACCTGGACTCCTATTTTCTCAATCTTAGCATTAACTTTCACCATACCTCGTTGGCAGAAGCTGCAATGCCAGGTGAGCTGTTTTCCAGCAGGATTTTCCACCATGAAATCATAAACCGCCTTTGGCACTCCCTCACACCTGATATGATACCAATAATCACATAACTCACAACATAGGGCTAGATGGGAGTCCAAAACAGCCTTAGCACACTTTCCACATGTGGTTTCCTCTCCATGCTTGGTTTGTTTACATCCTGAGTTGCTATTGTCCCCGTTTACGTCCTGATTCGTTGCCATCTTGTTAGAGCCAATACCTTATTTTTCAACTTGAGAACACTTCACAAATGTTTCACAAATATTTATATTAAACCAATCTTGGCCTTAGCCAGAATGGTCCTATCTTGCACTGCTTGCAAAGTACAATCTCCTGGTTTGTTTTACCCAGAGGAAAAACCGCGGGTCGACCCCTCGAACGGCTTCCCCTAGAGCAAATCTACAGACGCTCCTGATTAGTTTCTTAATCTTGTATCCAAATAATAATCGAAGAATGGCTTAAAATCACTTTTTTAGTAAATATAAATCTACCGTGCCCAGTAAATATAAACTAAACTATCGTTAAATTATTTATTATTCCTTAATTAATTATTTATATTAATTATTTATTTTATTATTATTTAATTAATTTATTTAGTGATTATTTAACTGATGTAAGTTCGAAAATTCGAGATGGCGGCGCCCAGCACAAATGTAAATATAAACTAAACTAACGTTAAATTATTTACTATTCCGTAATTATTTATTTTATTATTATTTAATTAATTTAGTAATTATTTAACTGATGTAAATTCGGAAATTCGAGATGGCGGCGCCCAGCACAAATGTAAACAAAAACAAAAGCCCCAAAGATACCCGAAAACTATGAATTTGTATCTTGACGTATTTTATCAATCTTTTATCCTATGTTAATATTTTTTTCCGTGTTTTTGAGTTCACAACGATTTAATTAATAAGTTGGACTTTATATTATTAACTTAAACTTTATATTGGACTTTGTATTATTAACTTAAACTTTATATTCGAGAGCGCAGGAGAACACGTCCGATCAGCACCATGATAATGGTTTCCTACTTTTGTTCCTAATGGCCTTCATTGGGATACATTGCTCTTTGACTACATTTATTATATGCTTGAAAGTATTCTACATCCCATAAGCATTTTTACCTCTGAATTCTACATCCCAGTCTACCCAATTTAGCAAGCTTCGAAGTTTTACATAATCTGCCTTATGAAAATTTGGAACTTTTACAGCATTCTCAGTTATTTACCCATCTCAATTCCCAAGTTAAAACGAACTATCTGATGGTCACTATTTCCCAATGCTTCCCCAACAGTCAATTCTTGAGCTAAATGATCACTGTTAAAAAGTACTAATTCTAATATATTGTCCCCCCTCATTGGCTCATTAACAAATTGATTAAAAAAATTATCCTCAAAGCATTCTATGAACCTGCCACTTGTTCTATCCCTACCCATCATATTTTCCCAGTCCACAGAGTTTAAGTTGAAGTCCCCAATAATAACTGCATCTGTTTCACATCCCTTACTTATTTCCCTTATCATTAGTTCATCTATATCATCAGTCTGCCCAGGTGGTCTGTAAAAAGCTCCCAAATGCACAATTCTATTTTTACTGAACCTAATATCTATCCAAAGTGACTCCATCCTGCTTTATTGAAGTATTTAAACTTGAAACAATGTTGTTTTTTATATAGATAATTATTCCTCCACCAATCCTACCTGTCCTTTGACTAATGTACATATTATAACCCTGTAAATCAAATTCACTTATCGTGTCACTAAATTCTATTTCATTAACCCATGATACACTAACACATATCTATATCCTCATCGCTAATATAACTAAATAGCTCATCCTTCTTGTTTCTAAGACTACAAGCATTTGGCTGTCTGGCTTTGTTCTGGAAGGTTGTCTTGCAGGAAGCTCTTGATTCTCATTGTAAGATTGGGATATAATACTGATTTGGGTGTATAGTTTTTCTTGTATTTATTTAATACATCAATCACTGTGTAATAAATACATTAGTGATTAATACTTTTAGGAAAGATAACTGGCAGCAATCCTGAGCAAGAATTTTTTTTGGTGAGTGTTAACTTTTTCCTTAGTAAATTTCTGAGAGTATGGCTGTTTGTATAGATGGTGAGAGCATGCCGTTTGAAAGTAGTGTGTATGTGGTGTGTGATGCATGTGGAGTTGAAAGGAGAGTGAATGTAACTGAATGCCATGTGTGTTTTCTGGAAGGGGAGGTTAGGAGGTTGAGTGGGGAATGTAAGAGGTTGAATGATTTGGTGTTTGAGGTGAGAAGAGATGCAAGTGTGCGATTGAAGGGTGAGATTAGTGCTAAGAGGGTGGAAGATAGGGCTAGGATTGGGAACAGTGTGGAAGTTGTGAGTGATGATGAATGGTGGGTGAAAATGGATAGGATAGATAAGTTAGGACAGGTTAGGTGTGTGAATGAGAGGGACATAGAACCTGTTAGGTTGACTAACAGATTCAATATCCTGAGAGAGGAAGAGTGTGAAAGTGATTTGCCTGGTGTGATTGTGGATGAAAGCAGGATGGGTGGTAGTGTGACTGAGAGCAGGAGGGAGGGTAATGTTAGGCCAAGACAGAATAGGAGAATGACTGAGGTGCTAGTGATGGGTGACTCTCAGATTAGGTATTTAGATAGGAAGTTGAGTGATAGCAAGTGGAAGGGAATGAGAGTTTGTCTGCCGGGTGCTGGTGTAAGTGATGTTTGTGAGAGGTATGATAGGCTGGTTTCTGGGTGTGAGAGGGATGCAGTTGTGATTACGCATGTGGGAGTGAATGATGTAAAGAAGGTGGGTACATGTGAGTTACGTGAGCAGTATAAAAGGTTAGTTGAAAGGATGAGTAAAAGCAGGGTAAAAGGTGTTGTTTCTGGTGTGCTTCTGAGATTGGATGTGGGGGTAGAATGGTTGTCGCGTGCAATTGGTTTGAATGAATTTGTGAAAGGACTGTGTGAGGAGTTAGGATTGGTGTTTGTAGATGTCTGGGGAGGGTTTTACGGGAATAGGAGGTTGTATGCGATGGATGGGCTCCATCTTAGTCGGGCAGGTGTTGAGGTTCTATGGGGGGAGCTGGATAGTGTGATTAGGTCCTTACGGGTGGGAAACTAGAAGCTGTTAGAGGTAAGGGAATAACAGGAATAGAGATCAGGTGTAGGAAATGGAAGGGATGCAGTGATAGAGGAGTAGCTAGGGGAGAGGGCATACTGATGCATTATAGGGGCACTAATGCACAAGTGAATGAGCAGATAACTAGGAATAAAAAAGCACAATGCAATGAAGATGGGAATAATAAAAAAAAATTAAAAATATACTACACAAATGGTCGGAGTATAAGGAATAAGATAGATCTCTTAAGAGCGTTAGCGAGTGAAGAGAATTTTGATATAATTGCGATAACAGAGTCATGGCTTGATTTGGCAGGAAATCACTTTAAACCTGAGGTTGAGATTGAGGGCTTTAACATGTTCCATACAGATAGGAATAGGAAGAGAGGAGGAGGGGTTATTATTTATATTAAAGATAATCTCCAGTGTTGTGTAAACAGTACAATTAAATTAGATGATAACACAGAGTCATTATGGCTAAATGTAAGGGAAGGTAAAAACAAGCTTGTCATAGGATTATTATACAGACCACCAAATCTTAGTAAGGAAGCTTCAAATCTTCTGTGGCAGGAGATTGAACGGGCATGTAGAAGTAAGCATGTGTGTATAATGGGCGATTTTAATTACAGAAATATAGACTGGGAAGCTCTTGTGGGTGATCAGGAGGCTGAGGAATTTTTTAATGTTGTCCAAGATAATTTTCTGAGGCAGATTATTAACGAACCCACTAGAGGTAATAATATACTGGATTTAGTTCTGACAAATAGGGAAGAAGTTATTAAGGATACTGAGATTGGAGGAAATTTGGGTAATAGTGACCATTGTGAAATTAGATTCAAGATGAAATGGAATGGTATTGATAGTAGCATGAACAATGTTAAAATTCCTGACTTTAGAAGAGCAAATTATAATGGGCTCAGGACTTACCTGGAGGCAGTTGTACAGAGACCAGGCAATGAAATCAATTCAGGAATAGATTCAATGATATCAGTTAGTGGAGACAATAATCACCAGGTAGAAGAGATTACAATTGAAGAGGAGTATGAAAGAATAATTGAGCAATTAATTACAGGTCAGATGATTAACATTCCTTATAAGGAGATTAGGACTAAAAATAATGACCCAAAATGGATGACAGATAAAATTAAGCATTATATTGGCATTAAAAAGGGCATTTATAGGAAAATAAAAAATGGAGAGGATCACTTAAGGCAGAGATATAATGAACTAGCAAGAGATGTTAAAAAGTTAGTTAGAGTAGCAAGGAGAAATTATGAAATTAAAGTGGCAAATAGAGCAAAGGAAGATCCTAAAAGTTTTTATCAATTATACAAAACTAAGGTTAGAGATAAAATAGGCCCACTTATAGATTCCAATGGAGAATTAGTGAGTGATAGGGACTCAATGGCTGGAATGCTAAATGACTTTTTTCTCTCAGTATTTACACAGGAGGATACTCTAAATATACCCGAGGTGTCAATGATCTTTCGGGGTAATGATGAAGAGAAATTAAAGGATATCTTGATCACAAAGGAGATAGTGACAAAGGAAATTGATAAAATCAAAAGTAGTAAAGCACCCGGTCCTGATGAGGTCTTTCCTAGAATTTTGAAAGAATGTAAGGATGTGTTAAGTGAGCCCCTAGCATGCATCTTTAGAAAATCATTGGAGAGTGGCATTGTGCCAGTGGCATGGAAGAAAGCCAATGTGATACCTATATTTAAGAAAGGGGATAAAACAAATATGTCTAATTACAGACCAGTAAGTTTGACATCAGTGGTAGGGAAAATGATGGAATCTATTATAGCAAGGAATATTAGGGATCACTTGGATAAGCATAAGTTGATAAAAGAATCACAGACAGCATGGCTTTAGTAAGGGTAAATCCTGCCTGACTAATTTGCTGTCTTTTTATAGTAAGGTGTATGAAGCAGCAGATAAGGATGAAAACTATGATATTTTATACTTGGACTTTAGTAAGGCTTTTGATCGAGTGCCACACTTACGGCTTCTGAGCAAAGTTAAAGCACACGGGATCGATGGCAGTATATTTAGGTGGATTCAGTCATGGCTTGGTGACAGACAGCAAAGAGTTAGTATAGATGGAGTTAAATCTGAGTGGGGGTGTGTTAGCAGTGGAGTTCCGCAAGGATCTGTTTTGGGTCCCTTGCTATTCTTAATTTATATTAATGATCTTGACATAGGTATAAGTAGTGACCTGAGTAAATTTGCTGATGATACTAAGCTAGGTAGGGCCATTAGGGCTGATTCTGATGCTGTTGTAATGCAGGAGGAATTGACCATTCTGTCCAATTGGGCTGAGAAATGGCAAATGAAGTTTAACATAGACAAATGTAGTGTACTTAGTATAGGTAGAAATAATCCACTGAATAGTTATAAATTAAATGGGAGAAATTTAGGGAGGACCGATTGTGAGAGGGACTTGGGTATTTTGGTAAGTTCAGACCTTCGTCCTAGAAAGCAATGCCTAAATGCTAAGAATAAAGCTAATAGGATATTGGGATTCATTAGGAGGAGTGTAAGCAATAAGAGTGCTGAAGTCATTCTAAAACTGTATCTGGCGCTAGTTAGGCCTCATCTAGACTATGCAGTACAATTTTGGTCACCATATTATAGGAAGGATATTGATTTGCTTGAGTCTGTGCAGAGAAGGATGACAAAGATGATTGGTGGGCTAAGGAACTTACCTTATGGTGAAAGGCTCAGAAAACTAAATCTACATACATTGGAAAGGAGAAGAGTCAGAGGGGAATTGATTGAAGTCTTCAAATGGGTAAAAGGATATAATAAAGGGGATCTGGGTAAGGTTCTTATACTTAGTGAACATGACAGGACACGTAGCAATGGGTTTAAGCTTGATAAGTATAGGTTTAGGAAGGAGATTGGGAGGAATTGGTTTACAAATCGTGTGGTAGATGAATGGAATAGGCTCACTAGACATGTGATAGAAGCCTCCTCTCTGGGTAGTTTTAAGAATAGATTAGATAAATATATGAATGAAGCTGCTAGATGGGACTGACTTTTTTATGTACATATGTATATATTTTTCTAAGGAGTGGGGAGATTATTTTGCGGTTGCATGAATGGACATAATCCTCTGGATGCATTTTATGTATATTGTAGATTAGATCTGACGAACTCCTGTAAAGGGTGACAATGTTGATGACTTTTCTCTGGTAAGAAATCTTTTGTGTGTTGACTGGAACAGGAGCTGCCAAGTGTAGGCCATGAATGGTATTTTGCAGTCTCCTTTTCTTATGTTCTTATGTTCTTACCTCTATCGCCTTGCAACCTATTTCTGTTATCTGCCAAGTCCATTCTACTTTCAGTACTATAATGTCCTCTCATAATTCCCTGACCACTATTAGTATCTAGTTTCTCACCCGCAAAGACCACATCTACCCCCCCTCCTACTCAAATGCAGTCCATCCATCGCATACACTTCTTTCATTCCAACAAACGGTAAATAAGTAAATTAGCGACTCAAACGATGGGCTGTACTATTTTGTCCATATTCCAAAATGATTCACGTTTTTGGAGTACATTTAAGGGGATGGCTCATGTGGGGGTAAACACAATGGGGGGACCACACCACAATGATCCTGAGTTTCATTAAATTTTGGGGGGTCTGGGGGGCACAGCCCCCCAATATATAATCCTAATTGTTTATAGACTAATGTGCTAACGTTTACATAAGAACATAAGAAAAGAGGGGAGACTGCAAAAGACCATTCATGGCCTACTCATGTCAGTGCCTTTAAGCGTTTTGTGAATTATAATAAGGGTGGGGGTGGGGTCAGACGACTCAAATGTGCATGAATATTCCAGTAGGGGTGAACAAAAATATTTACCAAAAAAACACTTTTTCGGCTGAGTCGCTAATTTACATATTTACCCAACAAACCTATCTCACACATCCACAAACATGACACTTTCCATCTCACACATCCTCCTCAGATAATCATTCAGCCCAATCGCGCGAGACATCCATTCTTGGAAGCACACCTGTGACAACAGCTTTCATTCTACTTTCTTTTACCTTTTGAATCAACCTCTTGTAGCTCTCACATAACTCACATGCACCTATTTTCTTCACATCATTCACTCCTACATGTGTAATCATAACTGCATCCCTTGCACAGCCAGGCACCAGCTCCTCATACCTATCAGACAGATCTCTCACTCCAGCACCCGGCAAACACACCCTCAAACCATTCAATCTACTTGCATTCAACTTCCTATCCAAATATCTAACTCGCGAATTACCCATCACAAGCACTTCAGTCAGACTCCTAATAGAACTAGAGGTCACCACTAAAAGATTAAAAAACAGATGCAGAAGGGATGTTAGAAAATATTTTTTCACTAACAGAGTGGTGGATTATTGGAATAGTTTGCCACCCGAGACTGCAGACAGCCCAAACTTGAATGTTTTCAAGCGCAGATTGGATGATTATATGGAGATGGAGGGTTAACTTCTTACTTTTTGGTATGGGGGTATGTTTCTTGACTAATTCCTGTGGATGAAGGTTCTTTTTATTGTATATTTTGGGGGACTTTGATTTTGTTTTTGACAGACTCCTATGGAGGCTTTAAATATATTGTAGATGCATAGTTTAAATTGTATATTGTAGATGCATGATCTGACAAAATCCTATGGATACATTATGTGGGTGGGATTTGATGGATACGGATGACCTTTGATAGGCCTTTGTGGCTTTTGTCATCCGTGAAATTATGTTGTTATGACCCATCGATTGCCGGGCAAGCGCGCTAACCACTATAATAGCCGGGAAGGATATTCTACTTACTGAAACCTAAAAACGTAAGAAAAATACATTTTAATATCAGAAATAATTGGTGAGATGTTCTTAAAATTTACCCAAGAGATGAACAAGCTCATATCTATTCTCAAACATTGAAAGTTAAGCTTTAATTATTAAACTAGCCTTATAACACTCGATTATCAAGAGAGTAATAGCTTTCGCAGTTGCGAGCTATGACGAAAACGGAGAAAATCAGAGGGGCTAAATGAGGAGAGAGGGGAATAAATTCAAACCACGTTTTCGCATTAGATATTGATCCGACTACTTATCTTGTTGGTAACTAGGAATATGATTTAATATTCTCCATGTGTTCAACGCCTTGATTTGTATTCGGTATTGGTAATTAAATGAAAATTCTAGCGTTTAACCCAATATACATAGCCTCAAAACTATCGATATTTTCAACTTAATTAATAATGCACTTATACGACCAAATCGCAACAATGTTTGGATCGGGGAAAAATTTCTCAAATTTGATTGACTTAAACAAATATTATTATGTCAAGATCAATTTTTTTATCTAAAGATTATTCTATTTTTATAATTTGGTCATTTCGGATTAGTCTTAAAACATATTCTTATGTTAGATAATAATGCATATAATTATAAATCCATTTTTGTTATTTGCGCAGACGCTTACCTTTGAAAAGGTTGAAAGACGTCTCGGCTAATAAAGATATGCCACTTTCCAGCATTTTTTCCCACCTTCGCTTTCTAAACAGTGTTTAAAAAGGTCAAAAAGCTGCAGCGCAAGCTTAACCACGCAGCCATGGCTGTCTATTTTAACAAATCTTGCATACAACATGGCCTCTTATCACGTTATATATATATATATATATATATATATATATATATATATATCAAACCGCAAGGAAAGAAAAGATAAATTGAATAAGTTTTCTTCAGAAAAATTAATTGTCCTAATTGCGAAAATATCCGTGCAGACGTGGAGATCGAATCGAGCATACTGAGGGAGCGAGCAACCGTTTTGATCAATAAAAGCGGCCCCTCAGACGGCTCGGCGGGAGAATAAAATTATCTCGAATAGACAAGCTCTTAAGGCATACTTCACTTGGTAAATTAGAAGGACTGAGAGATTAAATGGGAATTGAACGGACAAACGAGAAATAGGGTTAAACGAGCTGTGAATATACAATGTATGTCTCATGAAGTATATATACATTGTACATATATTAGCCGCGCGTTTAACCCTATTGCTCGCTTGTCTGAGGGGTGCTAAACTCACTACATCGGAAAAAAAACTCTACAATTAACCAGATATGTAAATATAAAGGCGTTTCTTATTATACAGCTATAGGGTGGGGATGGCATTTGTTGAACTACTATTTTTACGTTGTTTTTTTTTACCTTCGTTTTCGGTTTTTCTTTAAAAAAAAACTATTTGTTTGTTTGGTGGGGGAGGGGGCAGAATAAATGAGTATGGAATTTTGAGCATCACTATTTGTTAAGAGTAATAGAGTCCTCCTTGAAATCCGCGCTGGAAGGAGAAACTGAGATTTCAGAGTTCTGCGACATCAGCAGAAGGGAAAAGAGACCAGAAAGGTGATAGAAGGTTCAGGATTTCGACTACGAGGCGACAGTAAAGAGGAAACCCATGCTTGACATTCTTAGGCCATCAGAAGGTCAGAATTATTAGCTGAATTCCAAGAGATCATAAACAATGATCCCAGAAAGTCGATGCGTGCCATTGCAGGGAACAGTGAGGATGAAAAGCTGGTGGGACAAAGACATCCAAGTTGAGAAAGGAACAATTTCTGTCTAAGGGGATGCAGGTAAAGCGAATCAGCTACACCAAGAAGCTGATCAAAAAGTTGAAACATGCGTTAGAGACAGACATGTGCTTCTGCTCCGACAAGTATAACACAGATGACTGGCTTTCGAAGCCAAGGACGTTCTCAGATTGGTGCAGATGAAATTTTCAGTGACAATTGTGGTATTCGATGTCTTCAGCAGTGAAGTTACGCCATGCCACCCACTTCTTCCATGAGGGTCTTATGCTCAAGACCGACGGCTACATCCGTGTTCTGAGCGAGGCTGTGAAGCCTTGAATCGACCGGGTAGCCGCAGGAAGGCAGTGGCCTCAAGATTGCGCCCTGTCAGACCAGTCGGAAAATTTCTTCGATCAACAACACCTGACATTTTAGCCTCCCAACTCCTCCTCGACTTGTGTGAGGCGTGGTGGAACGAGACCAGCAAATTTAGCTGCAACAAGAACGAGCTGAGGACCAAGATTACCAGGGCATTGAGGCTTAAAAGGAGAGTGAAAAAACAATGGCCGGTTCAGAGGTCGGCGGGAGGCAGTCATCGAGTAAGGTCGACATAAAATGTCACGAAGACCAACTAACCCAAATTTGACCAATATATCTCACAAAATACGCTTATTTTTTCACGAGTTAGTCACCATGCGAACAAATACCGTAATCACCCTCTGGACCTATTGATAAACCGGAACCTTCTTAAGTAAGAAACCATTTAGATTATTGTAACTCCTCAATTTCGCGCGCAAATTTTTCAATTCTGGGTATAAATCCTTGGACCTAGATACTTTGCAATCATTATTCAGCTAAAGTTAAATCCTGAATTATAATCTAATGGGTCCTCAAACTATAAGACTATACTTAAGGATGGCCTATCCTTAAGTATAGTCTTCGAGTTTGAGGAGGATAGCATCACCCGCTGGACCTGAAGCAAAGCAGTTGTCTAATAATGCCATTACCTTAACCGCACCAATTTGTCTTTGATATTTTTACATATATATATATCACAAAATCCACGGAGGAATTCAACGACATACTCCACGCTACAAGACCGTCAGGACTAATATCATCCCTTGACGTAAAAAGCCTGTTCACGAACGTGACTATCACTCAGACCATCGACATCATTATAAAAAACGTGCACCACCATCTTACAATGTCTCGTCTAAATCTTGACCAAAACATCTTAAGGAGCATGTTACGTTCATGCACACCAGAGGCGCCGTTCAGGACACCGGACGGTAATCTATACATGCAAGTGGATGGAGTGGCTATGGGGTCACCCTTAGGGCCGACCCTCGCCAACTATTACATGGGTCAACTCTAGGAGATTATTGGACATCACGGAAAATAAGCCACACACATATTGCCGATACGTAGATGACATCTACATCAACGTCCAAAAAGAAGAACATCTCGTTAACATCAAGCAACATTTTGAGGAGAACTTCGTGCTAAAATTCACTTATGAGTTGAACACGGCAATAAACTCCCTTTTTTGGACGTTGAGGTTCATAACATCACTGGCAACTACACTAAAGTACATAGGAAAAGTAAGGACATGGGAAGATTCCTCAATGCAGATAGTAGATACCCAGATAGGTACAAAATAAGCGTGATCGGCTCATACATCCGCCGAGCTTATAAATGCTGCTCTACGTGGGAACTTTTCCACCAAGAGATTGCACGAGTAAAACAAATACTCGTGAATAATGGTTGCTCAAACAGCATGATTGACAAACAACTCTAATCATTTTTAAATAACCATTACAAACATGCGGATAAAACAAAGTAATCATGGAGAAGTCAACAACATCAAAGTGTATTACAGAAATCAGATGTCCACGGCCTATAAAATAGATGAAAAAAAAAACAAAGGAGATTATTAACCGTAACATCAAGGTTAAATATCAAACGGATAAAATCCAACTTATCATCTATTATAAAACAACAAAAGCCATCAATCTTCTGATGAAAAATAACATCTGCCCAAACTTCTCGAATCTCAAGTGAACCAACATAGTTCACGAGTTCACTTGCCCCGATAGACTATAAGCTTTATAAAAACTATAAATATATTTGCATGACAACTACCACACTTTCGAGACGGTTAACTATGCATCTACAAAGCAGAGGGCCTAAGAACCATATAGAGAGTGTACATATTAACCTAACGAGAGATATAATCGTTGGTAACACCATTATTAAAAGGAAAGAGGTTAATAAAGCGAGGCTTAACATCTTAGAAGCAATATTAATAAATGAAGATAAGCCGGTCATCAAGTCAAGCGAAAAGCTGGAATCGCACATTAAAAGTATTTTAAAAATTCCACTCACAGTGAGTGGATCATTTCCTCTAACGTTACGTTTAACCAAGGCGAAATAAATACCCCTTAAAAATAGTGTTCTTTCACTTTTGGCCAGATCCTCACTCCACTCATTACATCGGTAAAGGGGGCAAGAAGATTTAAAAACGCTCCGAAGATGATCGACTAAGATCGAAAGCTTAGCATTTTAGTTTGGGTTTTACCAAACACATTCATTTTAAAAAATATGAATACTGGACAAGTGATCCACCATCTAGAAGATAATAAAAAAGTTAGAAGAGAAAGTTACCAAAGGAAATTAATTAAGGCAAAATACACAATGGTCTTCAACAAAATTTGCATTCAAGAAAGACTGCTACCCAACTACACTAATATATATATATATATATATATATATATATATATATATATATATATATATATATATATATATATATATATATATATATATATATATATATATATATATAGAGAGAGAGAGAGAGAGAGAGAGAGAGATAGAGAGAGAGATATTGAGAAAGAGAGAGAGAGATTGAGAGAGGATAGGAGAAACCAGATGTGGTGCGGTTTCTCCTTTATTGACGCGCTAAGTAGTTTCTTCAGTGACAAGAATGAGCATACGCCGGCTTATAAATTGAGAATTATTTGCAAATGCGGAATTATAATTTTTCGAGAGCAGGGATAACAATGATAATAGCTAGTCGATACGCAAAGTTTTCTTTTGCGTTAGACGGGCTGGCTTATACGATATCCTTTTGTGATTGTGAGAAGAGTTCCTTCCGACGGCTTGCTGAAGAGCTTAGTTAGCTAAAACATTGCCTTTTTAACTGGATATACAGTGGCAGCTCATAGTTCAAATTTATGGGGGTGCTGCATCAGAATTGTTTTAGCATTGTTTTAATAATGTGAAAGGAAATAAACATTAAAAGAAAATTGATAAAATCCTAAACAGAACAAAATCAAACGTTTTTAGTCGCGTGTGACTCTACATCTCACTATGTCGGTCCCCGTTTTGATTTCTTTTTTTTTGTAATAACATAACTATTCGGCCGATTCTAACGCAATTTGAAAACTTTAGGTTTTTATACATTCTATTTCGAATGATAGAATTGTCAAAGTCCCGGGAATGATTTTTTTTGCCAATATCATAACTATTCGGCCGATTCTAGAGAAATATGAAAACCTTATGTTGTTTTACTCTCTCTTCCGAATGATATAATTGCCAAAGTCCTCCCATTTTTTTTTTTTAGGGGGACATTTGGAAAGTCCTCCCAAAGTTATCCTGGGAATTATTTTATTTTGGCAAGAACATAACAATTCGACCGACTCTGCTAGACTAGACTGTAATATGCTATATTCTGCTAGGCAAGCCTAGAATAGGTTATGCTATGTCAAGATATAATGTACAAGGTTAAGATATACTATGCTAATTTAAGCTATAAAATGCTATGATAGGATAGCATATAATACGTTAGGCTAGACAATACTAAGCTATGCTTGACTGGGGTATAATAGGATAGTATAGGCTATACTTGTCTAAGATAGTTAATGCTAGGCTAAGCTATGCTATATTAGGCTAGACAGGGCTATACTATGCTAGGGTAGGCTAAAGTATAATAGGCTAGGGAGGGCTATGCGAGGTAATACGGTGTTAGGCTACGATAGGCTAGCTAATCAAGGCTATAATGGGCTAAGCTATGCAAAGTTATTCTAGTCTCGGGTATGGTATGCTATACTAGGCTTGGCTATGCTAGGATAAGCTATACCAAGCTAGCCTATAGTATGCTAGGCTATCTTATGCAAGGATATATTGGCTAGGTTATTTGAGCCTATTCTAGCTTAGCTATACTAGGCTACACTAGACAATGCTACGCTAGGCTATACTATAATATGCTAGGTCAGTCTAGGGTTTACGATAGGCTAGGCTATACAAAGCTAAGGTATGATAAAGTAGGCTATACTATGCTAGCTAGAATATACTAAGCTGGGCTAGGTTAGGCCGGGCACAGCTAGGCTATCCTGTTTGTCTAGGTTTGGCTATACTAGGCTAAAACAGGGTAGGTTATACTATGCTATACTAGACAAGTTTGGGCTAGGCTATAGAGGGCTAGACAATACTACGTTATGCTAGGCCAGGCTATTCTCTACTATGCTATGGTAAAGTATGTGGCTATACTATTCTATTTAAGACTAGGCAAGAGTGTGCAATGCTATATTATACTATACTGTGCTATATTATGCAATGTTGTGCTATGCAATAATATTTTATAAAGTGAAGGCACGTGACTTTTTGGTCAGCAGACATTGTTACCCTTCAAGCTTGATCCATTAATTTAAAAATAAAATCTATTCTTCCTGTTTTAATTTGTGCGAAAGGATTAATTATTTCCTCCTTGATCTCTGGATGACTCCTGACGATTTTTTTCTCCATTGAAAGCATTGCAAGTGCATTTAGTCTTTCAGAATTCATAGTGCTCCTAAGAAAGTTTTTATTCTTTTCAGTGTTGAAAAGCAGCGTTCTGCCCCTGATGTAGTAATGGGAATTGTCAGGATTTTTATCAGTTTTGTAATTTCACTAGGATCATCATCTAGATTATTTTCCAAGATAAATTTCAGCAGTAAAATTAATTAATTAATCAATTAATAAAATAACCGGAAATATGAATTAAATTCTACACTATCACATTCAAGAATATAAATACGCTTTTAAGTACAACACACGCAGTCAAAACGAAACACTACCTTCCACTAGCACACCAGGGTCGGCACTGCGTGAGGCAGAGTGCTCTTTCCCTTGCGTGCAGCTTCCTATTTCGGAAATGCGAGCGTGCGCACAACATCCAAACACCGCGTCGCTGTAACTGTGAAGCGCAGTTCTTACAAGGATTTTTTCTTTTTTTTCATAAACTAGGGGATGGCTACTGACGTTAAGCTTAAGGATTATATAATTTAGAGGTATAAAGAAAGAAGTATTGAGAAAAGGACTCATATTGAATGTTATCGATAATATCAAGTGAAAATAGGAGCTGCTGCAGTTTATATAATATATATAAATATATATATATAAATATATATATATATATATATATATATATATATATATATATATATATATATATATATATATATATAGAGCTTCCAAGTTATGTCATCGGGGGCACCTTTGTGGCGCCCCTAGTAGGGTTACCCTTGTCGAATTGGTCAGGAATGATGTTGCAGACAAAGTGGGTTCGTATTCTACTCGTCTATCTTGTGTTTTTTCGCTCTCTGTAACCAATCTTTTTTTTTTTAAAGGCTACGACTGTCTTTTTAGCTCCACCCTTTACCCTATCTAAAATACAAAGACCTGACGGCTACCTCATGCGTCAGAAGGGGGGCTTTGGAACCTCTAAAAATAACGCTAATCGATGCTCACTGGTTGCAAGAGACTGGGACTGGAGGGGGGGTCCTAGGGCTGGGACACGAATGGGGTGAGGTTATGTACCCTGTTAACCCCTTCCCTAGCATGTAATTACTGACCATTCCCTGGGAACAAAGGCCCGTCACCAGGGAACGTTGCTATCAACGGTCCGTGGTGATGGGCCTTTGCTCTCAGGTTGGCTGCCAAGCCAATAAAAAAAGCCTCGGTGCGAGTTTCTTTGTGTGGCGGGATATACATTGAACGCTACACCGAGATCCTGGCCGCCCTGAAGGTAACTAGTAGGAGTTTAGTACGGGGCATGTTCTGCTGTTAACCTGGTGCGATATTAATAGTTCCCTTCGGGGGCCGTCAGTGCTGCTTGGTTGTGAGATACGGCACGCCGGGCTTGGACGACTGGTTCGGACGAACAACAGCAAATATCCGAAACGTCTCCGATCCGTAGACGGGAGCGACTCACGCGGGACAAACTCACCAACCCCACTTTTTTTTTACTTATTGATTGTTCGCAAAGTTGAAAGTGCTATAAAGTGTTCAACTGAGTGGGAAGATAGGACCAGCTACTTTAAAGTACACCTGTGCGATCTGCCAGAAAGACAAGCGGTGCGTGGACTTCCCGAAGGGGCGTTATTGGAAATGCCACCCAGTCAGTACCTGCACCGATTACATCCTGAAATGTGAAGTTCAACAAGCAGTGGCTTATTGCAAGGAATTGAAAGATCTCTATAGAACATCCGGGGAGAACTCTAGGGAACTCAGACAAAATTACAGAGCTTAGAATCGGAGCAAGAGCACCAGATTCGACGTCTCGAGGACAGGACCGCAGAGTTGGCTTCAAGATTAGAGATCCAGTCAGCTCGAACCCTGGATAAACCTATCACCGATGTAAAGGTTTCCGCCGACGGGCCTCTCACTCGGGAGGCGAACACCGCATCGGCAGTGCCGCACCAGCTGAGTGGAGAAGAGGTGAAGAAGAGAAATAATACAGGGATAAAAATACACCTCTCGCGAGTGTCGAGGCCTCCAGCGTCGCTGGTGCCTAGGGAGTGTGCTACGATGGGTTCACCCATGTTCGAAGGGGGGAAAAGAGACCTAGAGAACATCCGAGACCGACGCCGTTATTAACCTCCAATAGATTTGTAGCTCTTGAACCTGGCCAGGAGGCAGCGTTCGTTGTCGGAGACTCAAGTGAGGAACTTCACGAGTAGGCGAAAGGGGGTGCCCAAGGAATTGTGGCGCTTACGTAGCCTCCCAGGGAAACGGAACCAAGATGTTAGCAGGAAGTGAACAAGTTACGATTTAGACAGCATGATACACCGGTAGTCGGACTAGCCAAGAGAAACAACCTGTTCCTATAGAGGGTCTTGCAGGCTTCAGTGAGCGCATCATTATGGACGTGAAGTCCTTAGCACACTGAAGAATTCAACCAGAGCAATCATCGTTGAGATCAGTGAGAGACGCTCCGGAGGTGCAATTGCCAACCAAAAGGCTCTGAGCATCGAAATGGAGACTAGGCGAGATCCTGGCAGACATGGGCGTAGGTAAAATCAACCCGTTTGGAGAGTTCTATGGCCGGTGCGGACTGTTCGTCAATAATAATAATAAGTTTTATAATGCGCCCTTCGGGGCTGTTAGCCCCCCCACAGAGTGCACGTTGTGTAGCGAGTGTAGAAAATGTTTAAAGGGAAGAGAAGGCAATTCTGAAGAGATGAGTCTTCAGGAGACGTTTAAAAGTAGCAAGGGACAGCCTAGCACTAGGCTAATTTAAAATAAGAATGAAAAACAATAACGACAATAGGGAAAATCGTAACAAGGAGGAAGCAAGCTCCTGCGTCGAGGGGGAGGTCCCCCGGCACAGGAACGTGAAACCTACAAAGAAAACAATAACAAAAAAAAACTAGTTAAATTAAAGGGAGATAGCCGGCCTCACCCAAAATGTCTACAAGTCCACCAATCAATATGCACGCACTCGTCCCGAGTACAAGGGACAGGCGGTAGCGAAACCGCCCATCCCGGTACCGGGACAGGTAACGTGCGCGAAGATCACCCAGACTGGGACATTCGACAAGAATGTGACCAACAGTCTGGGGGACGACGCAGTCTTCACAATCGGGCGCTCCATTAAATGGCGAGGCGTCACACGAGTGTGCCCGATTCGGAGACGACAGAAAGCGACCTGAAGCAGTGGCGGCATTGGGGGATGCCGCGGCGTAATGGCACGCAACTTTAAGTTCCCTTCGACTGTCTCCCATCTTCTTTGCCAAGCAGCCCGAAGAGCTGCCCGTATTCCTGCCATGTAGTATGTGTGTGGAAGAGTGAAACGCTGGTCCGGTCGCCCGGTCCTCACGGACTCTTTGGCGCGTTCATTCCCCGCAATTCCTACATGTCTAGGAACCTAGCAGAAGATAATCTCGACATCAACCCGGCTCGTCAAAACCGTGGCTTCACGGATATCCCGAGCAAGAGGATGTGGAGATTCCAATGCCTCAAGAGCACTCAGGGAGCTTTGTGAGTCGCTATAGATCACAATCCGGTCTCAGAACCGGGCACGTTGCGTAATCTCCCGTACCGAGCAGTGTATTGCCACTATCTCGGGCGTAAAGATAGATGCAGCGCCTGGCAGAGCCCCGCTGACTTCAAACAGAGGGGATACGGCGTGGAAGCCGACCCCCTCTTCGGACTTGGAACCATCCGTATACACTAGCACGGTTCCAGCGTGACAAGAGATGTGCTCCAAAAAGGCCGAACGCAATACTCCGGGCGCTGTACAAGCTTTGGGAGCAGAGGCGTGGCGACAAATAGCCAACGGTGGTACCCTCCATGATGGCGTTCTTGGCAGAACCAGGGGCGCTACCGGCCCAAGAGCTATATCTAGCTCTCGAAGGAGTTTCCTAGCCCTAAACCCAAAGGTTATGTATGGCTTAGGGTATGACTTGCGTTTCTCGGCGGCACAGGCACCGTCGAAATAAGCTGCGGATGCTTTGAGAGTCGTTGGCGACAAAGGGAGACGCTGCGCTCGTGCGTACAAGCGAGTAATGCACTGTGCATGGCGCATAGATAATGGCATCTCTCCAGCATCGACAAGCAGACTCTCAATAGGGAAAGTGCGGAAGGAATCGGTCGACAAGCGAAGGCCGGTGTGGTGAATCCAGTCCACTTTCCCGCAATAGACGTTCGGCTGCGGATCCATAAAACTCGCATCTGTACTCGAGCTTCGAACGGACAAAGGATCGATAAAAAAGTAAGGCAGTAGCCCTATAAGCGCTCCAAGCGCTGAACGTCACGGAACGAAGAATATCCATGGCGCAGGTAGAAGAGACCCTAAGGCGCGAATATGAGCCTCCCAGGTGAGGCGTCGGTCAAATACAAGACCAAGGAAACGGTGCGATTCAACCACTTCCAGGCGTACCCCATTAAGAAACAAATCTGGGTCGGAGTGGAGCGGTGAATGGCGGCAGAAGTGCACCACCTTAGTATCGGCCAATGACTGTTGGAGTCGACGCTCCAGAGTTGGCATCTGGTCCGCGCCAAAAGAGATCGAAATGTCG
This sequence comes from Ceratothoa steindachneri, assembly GCA_963969495.1. NCBI lineage: Eukaryota > Metazoa > Arthropoda > Malacostraca > Isopoda > Cymothoidae > Ceratothoa > Ceratothoa steindachneri. The sequence goes on from OZ018319.1 coordinate 62,143,357, forward strand.
TCCATGTAGAGCGTAGCAAGAACATCTTCTGGTAGCACCAAGTTAATGCCGTTGATGCTCAAGGCAGAGTGTAACGCTGAGGACACCCTATTCCTGCTCCATTTGGCCGGAGAGGGGTTCCCCCACCCGTACGCGGAATCGGCGATCTCGCAAAAATTCAGATATAAAGACCGGGATGCGTCCCCTCACCTCCACCAAGAAGAGCGGAGGGCGTGCTTCGAAATATACCGGAACCTAGCCCTAGACGAAATTCACCGACAGTGAAACCGGTCGGGCGGCGCTTATAGCGCATGTAGGCATAACGCTTCTGTTTGAGGGCAGTCTCACACTCGACCGACCACTACAAGAGTGGTCGGCGTACAAAACGGCCAGACGTTCTGGGAATAGTAGTTAGGCCCGCAGCGATGAGGTTGCCGGAGAAGAACTTTGGCCATCAAATTATTGGCAAGCATTCAAGAATAAAAACAATCGGGGCACAGTACATAGTGTCAAACTAGAATTCAACATTTTCTTAGTAGAAAGGTGGCTGGCCTTTTGGCAAGCACTGAAGATAAAAATCCATAGCACTACATGCACATCTGATACTGTCATTCTATGAAAAACATCACCTCTCCACTGATAGTAGCTTCATTATCAGTCTGGTTTGTGAAAGTAAGAATTTTATAAATAATTTAATGCTTAAAATACAATGACAAATAATTGTTAGAGGTGTTGGCAATCCTTGCCTCCTGTAATGGTTCTGAGGTAAAAGCAGGCATATTTATTCCTGCTCTTTTTCTGGCCAACAAGCCCAGTAGAAACAAGATTCATGTTTATGGACAGTCACAATATAGAAGTCATCATTATCATGGGCCATCTTTGCCCCTCTCGACCAGCAGGAGGCACAACAGGGATAGCAGATAGTCATATCCTAGACTAGCAGTCTTTACCTCTAGTATCATGATATGCTAGGATAATCATCACAGTCACTGTCATTCAAAAGTTCCACTTCATTATCCTCACTCTTCAATACTACTTTTATATTCATGTAATAATTAAGTTCCTCCTGAATAAGCTTTTCCATCATTTTTAGGATTATCTTATATTATTCACTTCATAAATTATTTAAATGGAATAGATCAGTACCCCCAAAAAAGGAGGAGATCCTCATTTTTCTCCACCCTAATTTATACATAAATATTGACATGGGTTAGATAACAAATGTAACACTAATTCGGGGTAGAAATTCCTAGGTGTCCTTGAGAGATTATATTGAAAAATATTCTGAGATCTTTGTGGGAAGGTGAGACTAAGATGGGTAGCATTTGGGGGTTGCTGTAGGATGGAGTGTGCAGCATAATGTAGGCAGAGTGGGGAAGAGCAAGAGATCAGCCCAGTCACTCAGTATTTGCAGACATCCTGGTTCCTTCGTGTAATGACGTGATCTATTATTGCGGTTTACTATAGTCTTGTTGTCGATACTTCAATACTAGGTGGCCTCTTAAGGTCCTATAGAAATAGTCAGTCCACGCCCATCACACACTATCAAGATAACGACCTACTTAAGAAAAAGTTATAGACAACTCTAGCCTACCATTTTCTATCATAGCCTAAATTACATATTACATTATTCTATTTACTAACCCCTACTAATAACTTATTGTGTCAATTACTACCACATCTGATGTGCCAAGTCATCCTTGGTGAGTTTTCTAAATAATAGTTGTTATAACCTAACTTATAATAGATATACTACACCTCAGTGTGATCATTTCCCACAGCTCCTGTATGTCCAGCAACCTAGCAGAAGACATGGCATCACTTCCAAAAGCAATGGCATCATGGCTGTGGGGAATCCATTGCATTCTTTGAGTGCCTTCTCTTGAGATTTTGAGCCATTCATGTATACTGGAAACAGCACCAGTGTGACATGACGTACCCTCCAAAAAGTTTAAATGTAATACTTCCAGCATTGTAGAAGCTTTGGGAGCAGTGGCATGGCAACAAAAATTCACAAATGATACCTTGCAGGGTTTCATCCTGGGCAGAACCATAGGCCTGAGAGCTACATCAAGCTCTCAAAAGAGTTGCCTTGCCCTAAATCTGAAAGGTTTCGGGTATGAATGACATCTTACAATGGAATAAGCACCATTGAAATCAGTGGCAGATGCAATGAGAGCCATTGGTGACTAAGGGAGACAGCGAGCTTGCACATAATGCACAATATACAATGCAGAGTAGCATCTCCCCAGCACAGAAAAGGCTCTCAATGGGGGATGCATGGAAGGCACTCAAAACCAAAAAGAGACCATTATGGTGGATCGATTTCACCTTCTACATCTAGGCAAACATACTACAAGGTTTTTGTAACAATTATACAAAGTAAACCAACACTCAAAAGAACAAACTAGAACCCCCTTACAAAAACTGTTCTCTCTCTTTTCACTGAACTAGTTTTGAGTACTGTAAATAGATGGAGACAAGTTCAGGCAAATTTTTAAATTTTAGTAGTAATAATTGAAGTTTGGATACTTATTTATAGATGATCATTGTCTGTTTCTTTTTTATTAAATAGGCATTATAAAATATATGAAGGATATGTTCCTTGGTATAGGTTAACATAAGAACATAAGAAAAGAAGGAGACTGCAAAAGACCATTCATGGCCTACACTTGGCAGCTCCTGTTCCATTCAACACACAAAAGATTTCTTACCAGAGAAAAGTCATCAACATTGTCACCCTTTACAGGAGTTCGTCAGATCTAATCTACAATATACATAAAATGCATCCAGAGGATTATGTCCATTCATGCAACCGCAAAATATAATCTTCCCACTCCTTAGAAAAATATATACATATGTACATAAAAAAAAGTCAGTCCCATCTAGCAGCTTCATCCATATATTTATCTAATCTATTCTTAAAACTACCCAGAGAGGAGGCTTCTATCACATGCCTAGTGAGCCTATTCCATTCATCTACCACACGATTTGTAAACCAATTCCTCCCAATCTCCTTCCTAAACCTATACTTATCAAGCTTAAACCCATTGCTACGTGTTCTGTCATGTTCACTAAGTATAAGAACCTTACCCAGATCCCCTTTATTATATCCTTTTACCCATTTGAAGACTTCAATCAATTCCCCTCTGACTCTTCTCCTTTCCAATGTATGTAGATTTAGTTTTCTGAGCCTTTCACCATAAAGTAAGTTCCTTAGCCCACCAATCATCTTTGTCATCCTTCTCTGCACAGACTCAAGCAAATCAATATCCTTCCTATAATATGGTGACCAAAATTGTACTGCATAGTCTAGATGAGGCCTAACTAGCGCCAGATACAGTTTTAGAATGACTTCAGCACTCTTATTGCTTACACTCCTCCTAATGAATCCCAATATCCTATTAGCTTTATTCTTAGCATTTAGACATTGCTTTCTAGGACGAAGGTCTGAACTTACCAAAATACCCAAGTCTCTCTCACAATCAGTCCTCCCTAAAATTCTGCCATTTAATTTATAACTATTCAATGGATTATTTCTACCTATACTAAGTACACTACATTTGTCTATGTTAAACTTCATTTGCCATTTCTCAGCCCAATTGGACAGAATGGTCAATTCCTCCTGCATTACAACAGCATCAGAATCAGCCCTAATGGCCCTACCTAGCTTAGTATCATCAGCAAATTTACTCAGGTCACTACTTATACCTATGTCAAGATCATTAATATAAATTAAGAATAGCAAGGGACCCAAAACAGATCCTTGAGGAACTCCACTGCTAACACACCCCCACTCAGATTTAACTCCATCTATACTAACTCTTTGCTGTCTGTCACCAAGCCATGACTGAATCCACCTAAATATACTGCCATCGATCCCGTGTGCTTTAACTGTGCTCAGAAGTCGTAAGTGTGGCACTCGATCAAAAGCCTTACTAAAGTCCAAGTATAAAATATCATAGTTTTCATCATTATCTGCTGCTTCATACACCTTACTATAAAAAGACAGCAAATTAGTCAGACAGGATTTACCCTTACTGTGATTCGTTTATCAACTTATGCTTATCCAAGTGATCTCTAATATTCCTTGCTATAATAGATTCCATCATTTTCCCTACCACTGAAGTCAAACTTACTGGTCTGTAATTAGACATATTTGTTTTATCCCCTTTCTTAAATATAGGTATCACATTGGCTTTCTTCCATGCCACTGGCACAATGCCACTCTCCAATGATTTTCTAAAGATGCCTGCTAGGGGCTCACTTAACACATCCTTACATTCTTTCAAAATTCTAGGAAAGAGCTCATCAGGACCGGGTGCCTTACTACTTTTGATTTTATCAATTTCCTTTGTCACTATCTCCTTTGTGATCAAGATATCCTTTCATTTCTCTTCATCATTACCCCGAAAGATCATTGACACCTCAGGTATATTTAGAGTATCCTCCTGTGTAAATACTGAGAGAAAAAAGTCATTTAGCATTCCAGCCATTGAGTCCCTATCACTCACTAATTCTCCATTGGAATCTATAAGTGGGCCTATTTTATCTCTAACCTTAGTTTTGTATAATTGATAAAAACTTTTAGGATCTTCCTTTGCTCTATTTGCCACTTTAATTTCATAATTTCTCCTTGCTACTCTAACTAACTTTTTAACATCTCTTGCTAGTTCATTATATCTCTGCCTTAAGTGATCCTCTCCATTTTTTATTTTCCTATAAATGCCCTTTTTAATGCCAATATAATGCTTAATTTTATCTGTCATCCATTTTGGGTCATTATTTTTAGTCCTAATCTCCTTATATGGAATGTTAATCATCTGACCTGTAATTAATTGCTCAATTATTCTTTCATACTCCTCTTCAATTGTAATCTCTTCCTCCTGGTGATTATTGTCTCCACTAACTGATATCATTGAATCTATTCCTGAATTGATTTCATTGCCTGGTTTCTGTACAACTGCCTCCAGGTAAGTCCTGAGCCCATTATAATTTGCTCTTCTAAAGTCAGGAATTTTAACATTGTTCATGCTACTATCAATACCATTCCATTTCATCTTGAATCTAATTTCACAATGGTCACTATTACCCAAATTTCCTCCAATCTCAGTATCGTTAATAACTTCTTCCCTATTTGTCAGAACTAAATCCAGTATATTATTACCTCTAGTGGGTTCGTTAATAATCTGCCTCAGAAAATTATCTTGGACAACATTAAAAAATTCCTCAGCCTCCTGATCACCCACAAGAGCTTCCCAGTCTATATTTCTGTAATTAAAATCGCCCATTATACACACATGCTTACTTCTACATGCCCGTTCAATCTCCTGCCACAGAAGATTTGAAGCTTCCTTACTAAGATTTGGTGGTCTGTATAATAATCCTAAGACAAGCTTGTTTTTACCTTCCTTTACATTTAGCCATAATGACTGTGTTATCATCTAATTTAATTGTACTGTTTACACAACACTGGAGATTATCTTTAATATAAATAATAACCCCTCCTCCTTTCTTCCTATTCCTATCTGTATGGAACATGTTAAAGCCCTCAATCTCAACCTCAGGTTTAAAGTGATTACCTGCCAAATCAAGCCATGACTCTGTTATCGCAATTATATCAAAATTCTCTTCACTCGCTAACGCTCTTAAGAGATCTATCTTATTCCTTATACTCTGACCATTTGTGTAGTATATTTTTAATTTTTTTTTATTATTCCCATCTTCATTGCATTGTGCTTTTTTATTCCTAGTTATCTGCTCATTCACTTGTGCATTAGTCCCCCTATAACGCATCAGTATGCCCTCTCCCCTAGCTATTCCTCTATCACTGCATCCCTTCCATTTCCTACACCTGCCCTCTATTCCTGTTATTCCCTTACCTCTAACAGCTTCTAGTTTCCCACCCGTAAGGACCTAATCACACCTGCCCGACTAAGATGGAGCCCATCCATCGCATACAACCTCCTATTCCCGTAAAACCCTCCCCAGACATCTACAAACACCAATCCTAGCTCCTCACACAGTCCTTTCACAAATTCATTCAAACCAATTGCACGCGACAACCATTCTACCCCCACATCCAATCTCGGAAGCACACCAGAAACAACACCTTTTACCCTGCTTTTACTCATCCTTTCAACTAACCTTTTATACTGCTCACGTAACTCACATGTACCCACCTTCTTTACATCATTCACTCCCACATGCGTAATCACAACTGCATCCCTCTCACACCCAGAAACCAGCCTATCATACCTCTCACAAACATCACTTACACCAGCACCCGGCAGACAAACTCTCATTCCCTTCCACTTGCTATCACTCAACTTCCTATCTAAATACCTAATCTGAGAGTCACCCATCACTAGCACCTCAGTCATTCTCCTATTCTGCCTTGGCCTAACATTACCCTCCCTCCTGCTCTCAGTCACGCTACCACCCATCCTGCTTTCATCCACAATCACACCAGGCAAATCACTTTCACACTCTTCCTCTCTCAGGACATTGAATCTGTTAGTCAACCTAACAGGTTCTATGTCCCTCTCATTCACACACCTAACCTGTCCTAACTTATCTATCCTATCCATTTTCACCCACCATTCATCATCACTCACAACTTCCACACTGTTCCCAGTCCTAGCCCTATCTTCCACCCTCTTAGCACTAATCTCACCCTTCAATCGCACACTTGCATCTCTTCTCACCTCAAACACCAAATCATTCAACCTCTTACATTCCCCACTCAACCTCCTAACCTCCCCTTCCAGAAAACACACACGGCATTCAGTTACATTCACTCTCCTTTCAACTCCACATGCATCACACACCACATACACACTACTTTCAAACGGCATGCTCTCACCATCTATACAAAAAGCCATACTCTCAGAAATTTACTAATGAAAAAGTTAACACTCACCAAAATAAAAATTCTTGCTCAGGATTGCTGCCAGTTATCTTCCCCAAAAGTATTAATCACTAATGTATTCATTATACAGTGATTGATGTATTAAATAAATACAAGAAAAATTACACACCCAAATCAGTATTATATCCCAATCTTACAATGAGAATCAGGAGCTCCTGTAAGACAACCTTACCTCTATTAAAAAATCCTCAGGCATGCTGGTTAATCAGCCTCAAAGTGTAAACTGAGTGGGTGTATAAAAAGTGAGGGTTATATATGACATGGAAAAGAGGAGAATAGTGTTAAATGTTTATATTAAGTGGATATTACAGATGAAAGGAAAGGCAGTTTGAGTGGGGTGGGCAAAGAGAGTACAATCAGGTATTGACCTCACGGTAAGAGTAAAGAGAGTGTGGCAGTGCTTTTGAGTGAGTGGCTGATGTAATAGTGGGTATAAATAAAGTAGAGGGGCAAAAGTTAAGAACATTTGATCTGTGCCTCCTAAGAAACAATATAATGAGGGATGTGTTTGATGTTAAAGCTGTAGTAGGTATAAATTTGAGATTGTTCTGTGTGAGGTTAAATTAGTTGGTATATGGATGTGAATATGGAAGGTAGAAAGAAATGGAGAATCAAAAATATAAGGTTGTTGAATCAGAATGATTGAGAGTACATGAGGAGTACCTAGAGACTGACGTATACTACCTCGATTTTCCTCAGAGTTCCTCATTTATACCTTGTCACCCCACTGGGGGAGTGGCAAGGGGGGAGGGGCTTGAAGACGGCTCCAGGAGAGTTCTTTTTCCAAACGGTTTTTCCCACGAAGTCAAACATCGGCTCCTCGTTAGCCTTCGAGATTGGGAGAAACACGTCTCCAATTTCTTATTTGACGTGAAACTGGATCTCACTCTCCTGGGGGAGATCTTACATTTTGACCTTTAGGTCTTTCATGGCACCGAGTTGAGCGACGCAGAGGTCACGCTCTTGGCCCACCGATGCCTGGGGCGGATGCCTTTGCGGTAACCGCCTTGTGACTGCACCAAGAGTGAACGGGGGGAGGGGGAGGGAAAGTGACGATTCCCCTACATGCACTAATTGAATTTAACGAAAAATTCAAATGAGGAATATCCTGAGGAAAGTTGAGAGAACTGTAAAGAAAATGGTGAAGCTTAGAATAGTGAAAATATTAGGAAGACAGCTGCTGAGCCACCTACAGGCATTGGATTAAGGAGGGCAAACTGTGGGTTTGAGATTGGGAAGACATACAACCCTCCAGATGTCTGCTAAAGCAAGGTTGCACATGCTACACCATACATCCTATTACAGGTGTGCAAAGGGATGAATAAAGAAAAGAAAGAGGGAAAGGAGTAGGAGGAGAAAAGAGTGGAAACAAAGCAGGCATTTTAAAAACAACTGGTGCCAAGTGGGTGGGTTGAGAGATCTTTTCCTGTTGGGGATGTGACTTTCGGCTTTCTCCACTAATGACTCATCTCAGTATAGAGTAATAACATATCATAATTTCACAGATGACAAAAGCCACAAGGGCCTATCAAAGGTCATCAGCATCTGTCAAAACTCACCCACAAAATAAATAGCAAGGTGTCAATTTTTGCTGACGACACTAAATTGGCAGCTATAGTCAAAGAAGCTGAGGGTAGCTTAAAGTGCAGAGTGACTTAAATAAATTATTAGCTTGGGCTCAGAAGTGGAAGATGACTTTTAACCTTAAAAAATGCAAAGTTTTTAATATGGGAAGGGATAATAGGGAATTTAGCTATGAAATGGATGGGCATTGGCCGAATTCAGTTGAGGATGAGAAGGACTTAGGCGAAGTAGTAGATAGGTCACTGAAGTTTTCAAAGCAGTGTATTGAGGCAAAAAATAGGGTGCTAGGATACATTAACAGGAATGTTAGCTACTAGAGTAAAGAGGTTATCCTTAAACTCTATAACTCATATGTTAGGCCACATTTAGAGTACTGTATACAAGCATGGTCACCACATTCTAGACATGACATCAACCTGCTCCTGTCAGTACCAAGGAGGGCCACACAAATAATACCTTCCCTGAAGCACCTTGAATATGAAGATAGACTGAGGGTACTAAATATGTTCTCATTTGAGAGAAGATATGATTGAGCTTTTTTTAAATCTGTTGTGGGATGGATAAGTTGGATTTTAGCAAGTTATTTGAGTCGGAAGGTAATAATAGAACCAGGGGTCACAACTTAAAAATTAAAAAACAGAGGTGCCGGTTGGATGTTAGAAAATATTTCTTCACCAAGAGTGGTAGATTACTGGAATAGTTTGCCATCCTCGATGGTAGACAGTCCAAACTTGAATGTATTCAAACGCAGGTTAGATTATTATATGGGGAGGGATGGTTAACTTTGGGGGGTATTCTGGACTCATTCCTGTGGATACAATTTTTTATTATTGATGATATTGCTTTTTGTTTTTGACACATTCCTGTGTATGGTTCAAATTGTATATTGTAGATGCATGATCTGACACAATCCTATGGATGCATTTTGTGGGTGTTTTGACAGATGCGGATGAACTTTGATAGGCTCTTGTGGTTTTTATCATCCGTGAAATTATGTTATGTAACATAATTAGTAAATGTGAGCTGGTGTGCCTGCAGATATGTGCTACCCTTACTTGGTTCCTATCTTTGATTTGTGTCAGTACTGAAATAATATAGGGTAGCAAATCAGGTGAGCTAACCTTGAATTTCTCATTGAAATTTTGAGGAATAAATCTTATATTGCTCAACATTAATTAAGCCTGTTCAGTTTAATTTGCCTAGACTATGTAGTTTCTGGGATATTTATATTTGGAATGAAACACCCTGTATTTCCAGCTCTGGTTTATAAGTTAGTAATTATTAAGGGTATTTATAAGGAAAAAGGTGTGCCATATAAGTTGAAAAATATGGTAAATGGTGAAAGTTCTTTGAGAAGTTGTACAATATAGGTATTGAAAATCTAAATGCGAATATGATTGGCTTCATGGGGACAATAAACATGTAAAGTGCTGTAAGGTATAAAAAATAAGATAGCAGCTAGAGTAGATTATATATTTGCCATTCCCACAGATCCCTCAAGGGGTGTATATGGTGTTATTGATGTGTAATTATGTGCATTGCAGTTTTCCATTATGAGTTTGTGTGAGGTGCAGTGTTGCAATCTGTACAGGCACCCGAGATGGTCACATTCAGCCTTTTCTGGTAGCTCAAGAGGGCTGGAGGATGTCCACACTGTCCTCATTAGGAGTAGGATTCAAAATGGTGGATATAAATTTAAAAAGGTGTGTGAAAAAGACTGGATAGTAATGAGAACTGGATATGGTTTGGGTAGGTAAGGTGGTAGAGTTGAGTTTCTCTCTAATATAGTATAAATTAAATATTTTAATGGATGCAAGAGATTAGGAAATGTTGAATAAAGGCCTCAACATGGTGCTAAAAGTTTAAGATACAGGAGCTGCTTTCTATAGGCTATCAATTAGCTTTTTGCACTCCTTTTCTTATCTAAGATAATGATATTTAGGGGTGGGGTTGGGTTAGGCATGGTACAAGTCCATAGTGTTACCCTTGAAGTGCCAAATTTTAAGTAGGTATCTAGAAAATATCATGAACCATAGTGGAACAAATGAAGCAGATTGCAACCAAAAGGTTTTAAATGGTAGGAAAGCCTCTGCAGTACAATTTTGGTCACCATATTATAGGAAGGATATTGATTTGCTTGAGTCTGTGCAGAGAAGGATGACAAAGATGATTGGTGGGCTAATGAACTTACCTTATGGTGAAAGGCTCAGAAAACTAAATCTACATACATTGGAAGAAGAGTCAGAGGGGAATTGATTGAAGTCTTCAAATGGGTAAAAGGATATAATAAAGGGGATCTGGGTAAGGTTCTTATACTTAGTGAACATGACAGGACACGTAGCAATGGGTTTAAGCTTGATAAGTATAGGTTTAGGAAGGAGATTGGGAGGAATTGGTTTACAAATCGTGTGGTAGATGAATGGAATAGGCTCACTAGGCATGTGATAGAAGCCTCCTCTCTGGGTAGTTTTAAGAATAGATTAGATAAATATATGGATGAAGCTGCTAGATGGGACTGACTTTTTTTTATGTACATATGTATATATTTTTCTAAGGAGTGGGAAGATTATATTTTGCGGTTGCATGAATGGACATAATCCTCTGGATGCATTTTATGTATATTGTAGATTAGATCTGACGAACTCCTGTTAAGGGTGACAATGTTGATGACTTTTCTCTGGTAAGAAATCTTTTGTGTGTTGAATGGAACAGGAGCTGCCAAGTGTAGGCCATGAATGGTCTTTTGCAGTCTCCTTCTTTTCTTATGTTATGTTCTTATGTGATCAAATTTTAGTGAATGCTGAAGGTTTGAGCTTGGAAGGTGCCTGGAAGCTACTTAACATAATTCAATGAATGAAAAAAAACATTTTGTATCGGAGTTCATTCAAGAGCCTCTGCATGAAGCACTCATCATTCTCCATAAACTGGATCCACAGGATTGTATCCAGATTATAGTGGGGCCAATGTGGGTGTATTGGACTGACTATGATATGGAGTCAGAAGGAAAGATCTTGAGTGAGAGCAATGCAAATAGACAATTCAAGAGAGATAGTGTATGTAGGCTAAATATAGTGAGGCATGACTGGATAAGATGTGAGAGTGATCTGAGGTGATAAGGGCATATAAGAATGTATGGAAATATACTTGTAAAGGGAATACATGAAAACAAGTTTTGGGATGTTTGCAAAGTAGGAAAACTGTAACAGGTGGGTTAATTATATGAATGTATGTGTGAGAAAGGGCTGACTAAGGAGCAAGTAGATCGGAACAGGAGCTGCCAAGTGTAGGCCATGAATGGTCTTTTGCAGTCTACTTCTTTTCTTATGTTATTGTGTATGATAAATATGCATGGAAAGGTTTTATGAGGGGGTGTGGTTAGGGCTTACTGTCCATGGATAAACTGTGACTAGACAAGGTATTACAACACATAGTACCTCATTTATATGAAGGGCCATTCAGCATGGAGAAAATGATGGGTGACTTTGTATTTGATAAAAGGTAATAAAAAATATAAGACTATGTTTATAGTTACATCATTTATTTAAAATAAAAGACAAAGTATCATGGTAAATATGTAGATTAGCAGCCCGGCCTTAAAAAAAAATTTGTGTGTAAATATTATTGTTCACTCGTGTCGGAATATTCATGCGCGTTTGAGTCCATTTCGAATTATTATTCTATAAACAATTAGGATTATATACTGGGGGGCTGTGCCCCCAACCCCCCCAATTTAATGAAACTCAGGATCATCACAGTGTAGTCCCCCCATTGTGTTTACCCCCACATGAGCCGTCAACTTAAATGTACTCCAAAAACGTGAAACATTTCGGAACACGGACGAAATAGTAATTCCCATCGTTCGCGCCGATAATCTACATATTTACCAGTATCATTAGAATGCCTTAATGGAATTGTATTAGATTTAGCTTTGTTTTCTATAAAAAGGACCTTCTGATATTAAAACATTGAATATAGTAATGAGAAATCAGTTGGGTAAATTTTTGGTCATAAAAATTGATGTCTTAAGTCTAATAACTTTATAAGTATTAAAAGGTGCCAAATTTGTTAATGATCTGTACTTTGAACATAATCTTTGTTACTGATTAATCCAAAAATAATTCTTGATACTTTAATTAACTATGGTTAAAATATACTTTACCGGAATGTTGGGCCCCAGTACTGTTCTATTGCTTCAATTTCATGTAATAACAACTCGTGTCTTTGGGTTGTCGTATCTTCTTCACTATTTTCTATTTCTTCACATAATGCAATAAGTTCAGCCTTATCTTTAGACTCCGTCATAGTTTTCACTTACACTTAGTTGTACTGCCAGTGTTATTTGTATGCTTAAACATGTGTACAAATACCACCGAAGTAAGATCACTCCCCTAACCCACTTCTATCTTGATCAACAGGTGGGCTGAGTCAGGTAAGAGATAATTATGGTTGGTGCCTTTTGTGACGTTTGGGTTAGTTTATGTTTTGTGCTTCAGGTTTAATTATAATCAAGCAACTAAATAATTTTACTTAAAACATTCCCTTTTAATGACATTTTAGTCACAACAGGAATATTCTTAGGAGCCTATGAAAATTGATATATTTTCTCCAAAGAGTTTGCATGGAGGAGAAGTCCACTAATTGAAATGTATAGAGTGAAATTAAGTACAGATAAAGCAGAAGGGACCAATGGCACGTGTAAGGTGAGAGTAGAGTACTTTACAGTACAATATGAAATGAAGTAAAAAAAAAGTATCAAATATCCTTAAAAATATATATTAAAAAATTCAGAATGACATGAGGGAATACAAGAATCAGAAATACAACTTGTATAACGTGGTTTAAATGAATGAACGCTAACAGCGTTCATTCAAATGAACAAGATCATCGCTCAAATTCTTTTTACTACTGCCTTTCATCTAATTTCATCTTTTCGCTGTCTATACGCCTGTAATTTAAATATGGCCATTTAAAAATATGTTCTCTATTCGATAATTCTAGATTAACGACTTCATCGCAATTGAGGGCGCTCTATTATAAATACTTGTATTTTGAAAAAAAAACACAACAAATTAAATGCCTTGCCTTTTTGTAGCCCTCTTTCTGTGGAGGTTCAAGTGAGTGACTTCTTTGAGCTATAGGTTACTAGTGTAGAAGTTGGGAAGCCCCATTGTTGAAGGGTTGCTGGATTCGAAGTAACTTCGAGTGAAGTGATCCCACAGACTGAAGTTAACAGTTAAGTTAACCTAGCGAGCCTACTAATCTAACTCCAATTTCTTCTTGATAATTGATACGATTTTGATAGAGGGGTGTAAAAAAAGGGGGGCGATGAAAAAATAGAGGGAAAGAAGCATGCAACGAGTTGCACAGAGCTTCTTGCGTCCCCAGAACGCTTTAGCTTAAAATAAAACCCTAAAGCGAAGTATTTAAACTCCCGCTTAAACTTCACGATACGCTACATAGCGCCCCTCCCCCCCTGAGAAGAGGAACGTATTTTGAAGAAATGAAGACATGGAGGGGGGAGGCTCTTGAAGGTCGTCCCTAATTATGAGGGAACCCTGAAGGCAACCGTAAGGACAACCCAAGAGCCTTGAAAAGGGGATGCTGGTTGCCAGTAAATGTGATAGATTACCGAGTTATCACGTAATCTTTTGGCAAGGATTACGGTTGATACATATGACCCGCTTGGTTTGCGTTGCTCTTCCTTATTTCCCACGATAGTGATTTGTTGATTGCTACGGGGTGCCCGAAGCCGGGGGACGGTCTTATTCTAGCGACGGGGTCAAATTGCCCGGAAGATGGGGATATACCACATCAGGGTAGGACACCGGTATTTCGGGAGTTATGTAATCACGAAGAATTGCGATTAACGAGGAGAATGCGCAACGGCTGTTTTCCCGATTGATTTAGGCCTTGAAGCAGGGAGACTGAGGAACGTCAGAATATTGAAGTCTCCAAAGCAAAAATAAAATTATTATTGAACTAGATCTTATTGCACTTTACAAAAGTTCTTTAATTAACTTTTTAGTTCTAAGTTATGACATACTCGTAAATTAAGTTCGAGGTCAAGTGCGGGCAAGGTCTAAAGGAGGCCGGACGAATAGAGCCTTTAAGAGTTTCACCTTAATATCTGCGTTATGTACACGGCTATATACAAAGATGAATTACGCGAATCCGAGAGATCGGACTGAAAGATATATAACGCGATAGATTGCTATATAAAACAGTAATCTAATTATATTCTTTGTTCTGTCTTCACACAGTTATATATTCAATTTAAAGTCACGCCTACAAGTTCCTCGTCCAACTAAGCCACACCTCCCTCTTGTGTACCGGACTGTTGATTTGTCGGTATTAACATAACTCGACTTTTGATTGGCTGCTGCCGAAAATTTTGATAAGGAAGGCACTCCGACTATTGGGTAAAATTCTCTGTGGGCGGTGGCATGTTGCCATGGAGACAGCTTCCTGATCTGGTTTCTATTTGTTTAATAGTGATAGCTATCCAGTTTATGCTGGATTCTGCCTTGATTATAATGTTTGCCTAAGATTGCCTCGATCAACTCTAACAGAGATACCTGTGCTCCGTTTACTACCATGTGACATTCTCGTAAACGGTGCTAACTTTACTTTTCTCTCTGACTACTTTATGTGTGTAGCGACTCTCACGTGTGTCCTATTTTGGACGTACACGCCGGTCGTTACAGGCGTCTGCCCTTAAGTCGACGGAGTCGTTTACCTGCTGCTATTGCACCTTGACCTTTACAAAATTTGATTTTCTACATTTAATATATTATTTTCTTAGGTTTACAATTGTTATGGATTCCTAAATCCTACCTTAATTGCTATACATATCATTCAACCTGGATTATTACTCGTCACAGCTAATTAGCATTTACAATAAGTTTGACAATATTTATAAAATAATTTATTTATTTCATTCGTTACTTTGGATGGGAGCTGTCTATTTTAATTGCACATTTATAGTTCTTCCCATCCTGGTACCTCGTGAAGATTTTGCGTCTAATATCACAAACTTCGCGATATGAATCCTATATAATTTCACCTTATGTACACTTTTTATTTATAGTGGCACGCTGTCTTATAATTTTAGGCTAAGTATTATTCATTTAACACTTTGTCATTCGCCTCTCAATAATAAATATATATGTTTTCTTTGGCGAACTTAATCCTTCTTCTCGCTCGCGATGAGGTACGTTCCTCTTGCGGCTCCTCTGCTCTAGGCGAAGGGCCAGGATCAGGGGTTTCGGGCCCCCTTACAATTGCGGGTTCCATTTCCTCAGCAGGGTCGGTTCTCGGCCTCTTCTGGACGTCCCGAGACACCGGGATACTCCGATCGCCGTCTCAAGAGTCCTCAATTGCCTGGGGTAATCATGCCGGTTTCAACCGGTCATTTGAGACGGTGTCCATCCTCCTGTCTGAGAATTGTAGTGTGAACACCTTACTACCGCGTTCGATAATCATGTAGGGGCCCGCATAAGGCGCCCCCAAGAGGTCTTCGAACACGGTCTATTCGCACCCACACGTGTGATGCTTTCATCAGGCCAGGTGGTATGTAAGGCTTTAGTACCGAGTGAATATTGCACGGTACTATTAGTCTAAAATCTATTTGGGCCATTGTCGTGGCCAAGTCCTTGACGAACTTGAATTGTTCTTTCGACGAGCTCGGTGATACCAGTGGCTTCGGGCATAGTAGCGTCGTGCCAGTTAACGCTGTGAATGGGGAAAATCCCGACTCATTCGGTAGGGCGCGAATGCCTAGCAACACCACCGGGAGTGCCATCAACCAATCCTGTTTCCGGGTCATTATGGCCGTTCTAAAAGTCATATGGATCCTTTCCGCCATCCCTTTCGTGGAGGGGCTGTAGCTCGTGGTTCGAAGTCGATGAAAACCAACGAGAGCTTACAATTCTTTGAACAGATTCAATTCAAATTGTGAACCTCTATAGGCAATCACATATAACGGGACACCAAATCCAGCAGGGCAAAAGCAATCGTGTCGGCACTCATGCCCGGGATAAGGATCGCTTCTACCCACCTCGATGCCCGATCGATTGTCCGGGTGGGGTACATGTCCGTAATAGTCCCACTATGTCCACGTGTATCGTCTCAAACCTCTCTGACTGTGTTTCTATTGGTAGAATTGGAGATTTCGTATGGCGTGATATTTTAGCTGCCTGGCAAGACATACATTTATTGGCCCATGAATGACCATCCCTATCGATGTTTGGCCAAAAATATCGTGCTTTAATTAACCTCAGGGAGGCTTGAACACCTGTGTGCGATATATTGTGCAGTTGATCGAATATCGTTTTCCTTCATTCTTTTAGTAGAAATGGTCTAGGAGCTTGTGTCATATTTTTCACACCATAATTGTATATCTCCATTAAGGGGGGAACGTTTTAATTTTTCTTTGATACCTTTTATTTCGTCGTCCTGTGCTTGTGCGGCTGCTAGCTCTTGAAGTCCAATTTGACGTCCCTTGACATGCAACTATGTTGTCTTGGCCACCTATGTATGCCATGTCGTTGACATATTCTAAAATGGCGGTCCAATAACGCTGCTGCCTGTCAGTTTTTGCACTTAACGGTGATAAATATGCCGATACTAATGGCTTATGGTCAGCGCACAGCGTCGTATTGCGCCCTTCTATTATGTGTTTAAAATGCATAACAGCCAAGTATGCGGCGAGAAGCTCACGGCTGTAGGTTGAATACGCCTGTTGCGTATTTTCGACATGATTCGGGTACATTTTGGAGGTCTTTTCTTATCAACGCTATGGATGTTTCCTCGGAAGTTTGAACCACTGAAGCGAACTTGATTGACTTCCATTCTCTTTCCTCTTCCTTGTGTTTCCTCAAATTCTTCGCTGTTCTTTTGCTTCGCGACGCCATTCACCATTTGGTGGAGAGCAGAACCTGACCTGTATTGGGAGCAGTCCGTCACTAATTGCAGCGGTAAATTGTCCGGGAGAGGATGATACAGTGTGCTTTCTTCTTCTAAAGCCTTCTTTGTTAACTCGAACGCTCTCTCCTCGATTTCGCTCCACTCGATGTTCTTTGTCTTGGGGTACACACGCAACAACCTAGTTAGCGGTGTTGCTTTGTCCGAAAAGTTGGGCATCATTCTTCTGTAGTATCCCAACATTCCCAGTCGCCAGATAGCCCCTTAAAAAAAATCCCAACATTCCCAAGTAACGACGCAGTCCTTTAGAGTCTCTTGGCTTTGGCCTTTCCTCAATTTCCCTTATTTGGGGAGCAGGAGGACATATGCCTTTTTGCGAGATTTGATGGCCCAGGAACGTGATTTCCTCTTTCGCGAAGTCACATTTTTCTAAGGAAATCCTGAGGCCTCTCTGTTATAATTTTCCATTACTTGTTCCATATGGTTGAGGTGTTCCTCCAAATTATTGGAAAAATATCAGGATACCTTCTATATATATGTATACAAACCTCAACCCATGGAATATATTATCCATAAATCTCTAAGAGGTACTGCTCGCATTGCGAAGGCCAAATGGTAATTTTATGTATTGTCACAAGCAAAGGGGGTGGTAATTGCCGTCTTTTCGACGTCAGCCGGGCTCATTGGAATCTGGTGATATGCCCTTACGAGGTCCAGTCTCGAAAAGATCCTTTTTCCATGGAGATGATCTGCCAGGATTTGGATCCGTGGCAACGGATATGGGTCGGCTTTGTAGTGGCATTTAGAGCTCTATAGTCCCTGACCATCCTTTAGTCATTGGGGGTCTTCTTGGGCACCAAATGTATCGGTTAGGCCCACGGTGACTTCGATGGATGGATTATTCCGTCTTTTAAGAGGTCCTCGATTATTTCCTTTGCTACTTTCAGCTTTTCCCCTGGTATCAATATTATGCTCCACTGTTTGGTCCATTGCTGGTACCGTTTGAGCGGGAGCTGGTCCCTACAGTGCGCCATATTTTTTCAAGATTTGTCGACATGATTCGGGTACATTTTGGAGGTCTGTTCTTATCAACGCTATGGATGTTTCCTCGGAAGTTTGAACCACTGAAGCGAGCTTGGTGTTTTGATCTAGCAGCTTATTCCGGGCGCAATCCAGGATTATATCGAAGTGCTTCAAGAAATCCATTCCCAGGAAGGATGCGGTGATGTCTGCTACAACGAAAGACCATCGAAATGACCTTCTTAAACTTGGAATGGCCAAATCCACAGTCATTTCCCCGTGGATTTTAATTTCCCTGCCGTTTGCGTTTGGAAAATTTATACAACTTTCTTTGATGTTGCTGTTATTAGCAATACTGGCTGAGATGATTGAAACACTCGCCCCCGTGTCGATCAGGAATTCGTACCTCTTGTTGTCGATCTTTGCGGCTAATTTGAAAACGGTTGGCATGCCCGCTGCCGCAGTGGCTAAGACACTCCTTCTTAGTTTTCCGGCTACAATGTTCTAGATGAGGGCTGAATTTGTACATCCTCCTTTTTCTTTGGCCACTTACACCACGGCTTACACCACTTTGCAGTGTCGCCATAATAGAGATGTGCACGACACACTATTGCCCTCTGGTCCTTCCTAAAAGGACGCACGTTCACTGGGGTGAGGTTTAATTTGCCACCATGACTTTGATTACCACTACGCGCCGCACTCGCAAATTGTTTCTCGCGTATTACCGCCGGACGCACGCATTTTCCGCACTATTCACATTAGCGTATTGTTCTTTGTTAAAAATTATTAATTCGTCTGCGAGTTTACCGATTTGGGTTAACGAGAGGTCTTTTTGAGTGCCAATTATCGATGTAATGGTAGGAGGAAATGATTGAATAAATTTATGCCTTACAAGTTCCTCACCTACCCCAAGCTGCAAGGTTGTGCGCCTCAGTTACTCCAAATTTCGTCGCGAAGGACGGCCAGTGAAATTCGATGAGGCTGTTATTCTTTCGAATAATTCTGACTTCGTCTTCTAGAATAGACTTACGACTTCAGCCTTCAATCTCTCGTAGTTTTCATCTTCGAAAATGTCTGCAAGCAGGCGGTTCACTGTTTCAGGGAGTAATGAGGCCAATATTTGGTAATATTTTGTTACCTCCTTGGTGATTTTTGAATTGTATAATTGAGCCTCTATAATCCTAAACCAACCCGTCATTGCAGCTTCGTTAAATACTGGAGCTTTTATCGCCAGGGCACTTACTGACTCGGCCTTACCTTGCCTCGTCTGGTTGACTTCCATTCCCTTTCCTCTTCCTTGTGTTTCCTCAAATTCTTCACTGTTCTTCCGTTTTTTGTTTTGTTTGGTAAAACAACGGCACTGGTTGCTGAAAATGGATGGTTCTTAATGTAAGGTCCCCAGTTAGGGTGGAAGGGGGGCTCCTGAAGGTCTTCCTTAGTTATGGGGAACCTTTGAAGGTAATCGTGAGGACAACCCAGGAGCCTTGAAAGGGGGACGCTGGTTGCCAGTAATGGTGATAGATCACCGAGTTATCGCGTAATCTTTTGGCAAGGACTCCAGTTGATACAGATGCCCGGTGGTTTGCGTTGCCTTTCCATATTTCCCACGAGAGTGATTTGTTGATTACTATGGGGTGCCCTAAGCCGAGGGGCGGTCTTATTCTAGCGACGGGGTCAAATTATTGCCCGGAGGATGTGGATATACCTCATCAGGGTAGGACACCGGTATTTCGGGAGTTATGTAATCACGCAGAATTGCGATTAACGAGGAGATGCGCAACGGCTGATTTCCCGATTAATAAGGGCCTTGAAGCAGGGAGACTGAAGAACGTCAAAATATTGAAGTCGCCAAAGCAAAAATAAAATTATTATTGAACTAGATCTTATTGCACTTTTCAAAAGTTTTTTAATTAACTTTTTAGTTCTAACTTATGACATACTCGTAAATTAAGCTCGAGGTCAAGTGCGGGCAAGGTCTAAAGGAGGCCGGACGAATAGAGCCTTTAAGAGTTTCATCTTAATGTCTGCCATGGAGACAGCTTCCTAATCTGGTTTCTATTTGTTTAATAGTGATAGATATCCGGTTTATGCTGGATTCTGCCTTGATTATAATGTTTGCCTAAGATTGCCTCGACCAACTCTAACAGAGATAACTGTGCTCCGTTTACTACCGTGGGACATTCTCGTAAACAGCGCTAACTTTACTTTTCTCTCTGACTGTACTTTATGTGTGTAGCGACTCTTGCGTGTCTCCTATTTTGGACGTACAAAGACACCAAACGCCGCTTGCTTGGGAAGGTTATTTGAAGGCATAATGCTCCATCCCCGAGTCTGGGTAGTTTTTGTTGGTGGGAGGATGTATGAAAAGAAGGGAGCGGCAAGTTGCGGAAAGCTTCCTGTATCTCAAACCACTGTTGGTGAGCAGCGTATCGAGTGTTCCTTTCTGAGTTTCAAAAACTCATTCACGCTAAGATTTTAAACCACGCGCTTCAACATATCAACAGGCTACTACTGGCTGTATATATATATAAGTAGATAAAAGTTAATTTAATATAATTACAATTGTAAATGTATATGTTAAGAAACTAAGCGATTATTATTGAAGGGGTTATAAAATGGCGGCGTTAGGCAACTCAGTGAAACAATAAGGCAAAAATTTGGATATGTTATTTAACGAATGAATAGAAAATTGTAATAATTTTAGAGGATAAATATATTATATAATGTAATTTGAAAATCAGTAAGAAGTTGGAGGATAAAGTTAACTCGTGAATGACATATAATTATTAAAAATTTGGATAAAACTTGGGTAATTGAATAAAGGTCACTTTCGGCAAGGATTAAGGCAATTTGACTACGACGCACTAAGTAATTGAGATTATGGTATATTTTAAAGCAGCAATGAAAATATGTTGTCAAATGGAATGTGAAAATAATGATAGTAAGAGTTGATAGTAATTGGGATAATAATACAGTATGCACAAAAAGCCAAAGTGGTCTGTTAAAGAAGGTAGGCGAGCACGAGAGAGTAACGCGCTTTTTAAATAAACGCTGGCGAGGAAGAATGATGCCAGGTTAAAGGAGAAAAAACATTCTACAGGGTGACCTACAAAAAGTTAACCGAACTTCGAATTAGTATTATATAAAAAATACTAGAGATCTTTTGGTCCTGTAAAATTTGTTTTGTCTAACAATATTTATCTTTTGATAGTGAAAATTTGATCTAATTTCCTTTTACGATATTAATACACAAATGGTTCTGATAGAAGCAGATAAAAGTTTCCGCAAAAAAGTGAAAATTGAAAATGTGAAGTTGAAAATTAACAAATAAAAAATATCAAAGATCTTTTGGCCCTGTAAAATTTGTTTGGTCTAACAATATTTGTCTTTCGATTGTGAAAATTTCATCTAGTTTTCTAATACGATATTAATACCTAAATGGTTCTGATGCAGCAGATAAAAGTTTCCGCAAAGAAGTGAAATAATAAAAATCCGAAGTTGAAAATTAACAAATCCAAATGAAGAAAAATAATCCGACATAGTTCTCTTTTATTTTTATAAGTAGCTTTGATACAAATGAATGCATTGGTACATCGAATCGTTTTTACCTTTCTTAAATCCAGGCAAACATGACCTTACCAATCTTCTATGATGTTACTTTATTTGAATTCTCTGTAACAAAGATAAGGGGTTGGATATAAGGTAGGTCGACACCTTTTTGCACCTCCATCAATTTCAGATGAAGAAAAGTAAAAAAAATAGTTTTACATAAATAACGTTTTGGTTATTCTAGAAATTGAGCGGGAGAGAAAACAAAGCGACGAGAAATTTAACATTTGAATTTAATAATTGATGCATTATATCATGTATTGAAATTGATACAAAATAAATGAATAAAAATGTAATAATTACAATAGGGAAATTTGTTTGAAAATCAATTTAGGTATTAATTTTTTATAATGAAGGATGCGAAACTTGGCGCCATCGGGTATATTATATGGGTGATGATGTTGCGGGTGAAGGTTACCAGCCTACCTATTTACGGGTGCGTGGTCGGTAATTATAAGGGCGTGTATTGAAGATTCCTCGTTGCTATTGCACTCAACGGGTGACGAGGACTTTAGGCAGTGGGCCTACTTTACGCCTTTGTGGAATTGGTTCTGACTCCTTATAATTTCTCACGAGGGTTATCTGTTAGGCTTGGCTTATCGAATGTGTCTCGGTAATCGGGGTAAAGAAAGAACGCGAAAAATAAAATATAACTTTATTCTTGAATTGGCCTACTAAAGGAGCAAACGGAAACGTCTCAAGTTCCTTGCGGTCAATATGGAGGATTGCTAGATTACGCGAAGTATCGAGTCTAAAGGCGGCAGGACTTAGGCGAATAAACGGGATTCCGCGCCGCAACTAAGGAAAGGAATTGAGTTAATGAATCAAGAATAATGAGAGTCTGTTTGTCTGTTTCTCTCTGTCTGTTTGTCTGTCTGTCTGTCTGTCTGTCTCTCTCAATATCTCTCTCTCTCTCTCTCTCTCTCTCTCTCTCTCTCTCTCTATATATATATATATATATATATATATATATATATATATATATATATATATATATATATATATATATATATATATAAACGATTATAGTAGGAATATGAAGACATATGCGATGGTTACGAAAATTTAATTTTTCTAATTTTCCGGACGTTTCGGTCATTAACGATGAACATCATCAGCGAATTCTAAATATAAAGAATTATTTTTATAAGAATAACTAAACACAGCAATAAAAAAAACAGGACAGGAGTCGAAAATGATAACCGAAAGCAAGAAGTTAAAATGAAATATATAATCCTAAACCGTTGAATGCAAATGGGTGAAAATCTATTAATAAGAAATTGATTAATATCGTAAAAGATAACTAAATTAAATAATAATCCCATGAGTTTAAAATATGCATAATAAACATGAATTAAATTCCTATTGAAATACAAAAATTATAAACTATAGCAATAAAGTCGAAAGCAAGCGATGAAGAAATCGATTAATAAGACTGACAAAAAAAGATTAAATACTCCTATGAGCAACGAATTTGAATAAGAAACATGAATCAGGCAATCAAGCGGAATACAA
The DNA here is from genome assembly GCA_963969495.1 of Ceratothoa steindachneri. Taxonomy (NCBI): domain Eukaryota; kingdom Metazoa; phylum Arthropoda; class Malacostraca; order Isopoda; family Cymothoidae; genus Ceratothoa; species Ceratothoa steindachneri. The sequence continues at coordinate 62,166,917 of OZ018319.1, forward strand.
TAAATTCCCTATAAACCACAGCAAGAAAGAATTATAAAGGCAGGGCGAACAATCCAAAATAAGTTAGATCAGGGGGTATGTAATCAAAGCGGATATTAATAGATGGAGCAAAGCAAGAAATTCAATAAAGTTAAAAAATTGAAATTGATGTAATAAGTAGGAAATGGGTGGTAGATATAAAAGGTTAAAAAGAAGTTGAGTTTTGCACTGGTGTAGAGGGCATCTCTCAGGATTTTTCTTTTATTTTTTTTTTATTTTTCCTCCCAGTTTTGTTTTCATTTTTTTCATATATATATATATATATATATATATATATATATATATATATATATATATATATATATATATATATATATATATTCTTTTATTTTGCCGGGGTTTAGGTTTTTATTACATTTCTTTTTATTTTGTTTTTTGACTTAGGTATTTGTGCTTTACTTGTTCAGGTTATATTCTGAGTAGGTTTTCTCGGGAGCAGTTTCTTCCACTCGGGAATAGGGCTTGCCTGCTGGCGCGTCCCCTAACTGCTCTCGCAATATCTAGGTCGAGGTTCATGTTCGGGAGTATCTCAGTTTCGATATTGTCCCAGGTCTTTCTCTTTAGCCTTTGGAGTTCTATATTCAGAGGGTTCAGACCTGCTCTTGCGTGCAGTTCTGTTATCTGTATACGGTCCATCCTTCGTACTCCAGCTATAAGCCGGGCTGCTCTGTTCTGCACTCTCTGCATTTGTCTAAGAGAGGTGGAACTCGCATCCTGCATGACCACTGCCGGGTACACTAAAGTTGAGCGCACCAGAGCAGTGTATAGCTTTTTGAGATTTTTGGAGCTGAGGTTTTTAAATCTATACAGCTTTCCGAGCTGTATTTTGGCGAGGGAGATTCTGTTGCTAATATGCGCTTTGTATCCTTTGGATGTAAAGTGCAGACCTAGCAGTTTGCCTTCTTTTCCGTAAGAGTATATTTCGCCATCCACTAAGACATTAGCACGTCTTCGGTGGTTAATTGGAAGTATCTGGAACTTTTGGCGGTTGGTCTTGATTTCCCACTTTCGTTTGTATCGACTGATGTTATCGATTTCGATGGCTGTTTGCCTTGCTTGATATCCAGTATGCTTGTAGTAGCTGGGGACGATTTGTGTGATGTCGTCTGCAAACGGCAGGTACATCACTTTCTCCCCAACCGGATCAGGTAAGTCCAGTGTGTACAAAAGGTATAGCATCGGACCTTGTGGAACACCCACCTAAAGTTCCAACTCTGGTCCTCTGTAGCCCTCGATGGAGAGTTGGGCTTTTCTGCGCATGGTGTAGTCGCAGAGGACCCTTTCCAGGATTGGGTTCAGCTGGAGGCCTAAAATCTTGTATTGTAGACCTTTTAGCCAAACCTTATCGAAGGCCTTTTGTACGTCTCGCATCACCACGTCTACGTATTTCCTCTCAGCTTTACAGCGGGCTAGCTTTTTAGTAAGAAGGGCAAGGGCTGTATCAGTCTCACTTCTCTTGCGGAACCCGTGTTGCTAAGGGCTGTGAGCTTCTTGTTCGGTGAGTTGGTCTGGCAACCTGTTGACTAGAAGCTTCTCGTAGACTTTCCCTATTATCTCCAGGAGGGATATTGGCCTGTAATCCGCCAGTTGATTGGGCTTTTTTCCTTTAGGTATGAATATAATTTTAGCCATCTGGAAACCGTCGGGGAAGTAGCCCGTATTCTGGGAAGCATTGTAGATGTTCGTGATTTCCTGAATGATCTGCCGGGGGGCATGCGCCGTTATTTCTGGTGATGCCCGTCCAGCCTAGTGCCTTCTGTTTGAAGGTTTTTATGATTGCCATGACCTCTTCAGGTGTAGTTGGTCGGCCATGGTCTGCCAAAACCCTACCTTCATCAACATATGCATGTGGGAGCGTGTGATGCGCAATCTGATTAAGATCTTCAATCAGTTGGCCCTCGAATTCCTGGTCGAATTCTGCATTGTTTTCTGGTGTTATCTTGAAGACATCCTTCTAGAATATGCGGAATCTTTCTTCCAATACCGCCGGGTCTTCCAAGTAGTCATTACCCTCCTTAATGCGGGTCTTTGCTCTACTTGTAAGACCTTTTAACTTGATCACAAGTCGCCAGAACACATCGGGTCGCACCTCGCTGTCTACTTTTTCAATCAGGCTGTCCCAGATTTCAGCCTGCTGCGCTGCTGGTTAATCGCCTGCTTAAGTTCTTCACTCAGGCGTCGTAGTAGCGTGCTTTTTTCCCCGATTTGTACCATCTCTCCTGATCTCTTCGTACACCTCCCTGTGCACTCTAGCGATCTCTCTCATTTCCTCGGTCCATCTGGGTTGTGGGAGAGGTTTGTACCTCTTCATCAGTACACTCTCGCAATCCGCCTCGATGATGTGGGCAGTGATCTTCTCCAGGTCCTCATCGATCTTTTTTAGCCTTGCTCCGTTTAGGTCCGCTGGTTCGAATCTAGCAAGGGTTTCCTTGTAGCGTTCCCAGTTGGCCGAAGCGTAGCTTTTGCGAAGAGGGATTGAGAGCTGTATTGGATCGAGATAAATGGTCGTCAAAATCGCTATGTTGTCGCTAGGAACTGTTGGGCCTGGCTCACTACGGTAATTGAATAGCAAGCCATCTCTTGTCATGATTATGTCGGGTTTTGTTGCTACCTGTTCGGTCAAATAGGTCGAAAAATCAGGACCTATCCGCTGGATGTTTTTTCTTCGCATAATCATTTACAAGTTATGGCCTCTTTCGTTCGTGTTACCGTAGCCAACCGTTCGGCATCTGGCATTGAGGTCACCCCCAGAGAATACCATTCTGCCGTGGCCAAACAGGGTGTAGAAATTTGTGAGAGGAAGGTACTTTCGTCGAGGTGGTTGGTAAGCCACCGCAATTATGAGTTTGCCCGCTAGAGCGTGCAGCTCTACCGCCACGAAGGACTCGTCCATATCCGGATGGTGTCTGAACGAGAGATTCCTTCTGACAGCAACGGCAGCACCATCGTACCTCCCTTGAGAATGTTTTTTTGAGATCACTCTGTAGCCTGGTATCTTTAACTGCTTGTCGGTCGTATCGATACCATGTTCCGTGATTAATATGATGTCAGGATCAAGCACACGGAATATGTTTCCGTATGCCGTGGCTTTTCCCTCCCATCCATTCACGTTGAGTGTCAAGATCCTTAACCTGTTGTTCTGGTTATCCATTCTCTGTTCTCACTTAGGTAGATGTTTTAGTGTTAGTGTTTACGGGTTGTTGACTTGCGCTTCCCGTTCCTCTTCTTTTTGAAATCCGCTGGGGAGAGTTCAATAAATGTTTCCTGGTAGTAGTCGACGTTTTGGTTGTATAGGACCTCCTCAACCGATTCTTCCTCGCATTTAGTGTCGAGTCCCATTTATAATATTTCTTTTTTAGTCCCACGCAGATTTTGTTTGCGTTCCAGTCCCTCGGGAAGGGGAATTGTTCGCTTGCGTAGATGTTGAGGTTAATCTGGTCTGCATTTATCTTTTTCTTTGTTCCTTTTTTGCGTCTTATCTCTTTTTCTGTGTTCTCTGATTCTGAGGTGTCCGTGGTTTCAGAGGATTCAGTTTCTACCTGTTCCTCGTCCTTTGGTTTATTCAAGGGTGCTGCTTTTGCGGCCGCATCTCTCTCTCTTTTTTTGGCCTCAATTCTTGGGTCAGGCCGTCTATTTTTATCTTCTTTTCGTTTCTCTTGGCTCTTTCCTGCCATCTGGTTAAGATTCAGCTGCAGTTGCAGTACATCCCATGAAGGTGGGTTATCGGGGAACCACATTTCGCTCATGCCGTTTTTTGGAGTATTTGATTTAGTTCCTTCGCGAATACCCCCGGTCGAGTTAGATTCCTGACGTGAGCGTATAAAATGCAGGTCAGTATCTTCGTCGAGTTTTCGTTCTCCATTCTCAAGTATGTCTTTTTGTTCTCATTTTCTGTGAATGCTGCTTTTGCCACCTGAGCATATGATGTTTTGTTTTTGCGTTCTTGCTCGTCTTTCTTTAGTTACACCTTCTTTTTTATAATATCCTTTTTTATTGGGCAGGCCATGGCCATGGAACGGTGTCATTGACCGCACTTTTCACACTTCTTCCTGGGACTTTTGCAGTTCTCCCAGTGGTGCCCTGGCTCGCTGCACCTTGAACATAATTCCTGTGGCTCTTTACATTCTTGTGTTGTGTGCGCCTCTATTTTATAACATCGGAAGCATAAGTGATTGAACGTTAAATAAATACGAGTAGACTAAGGCACGAAAGTTTAAATATTAAATAATCAATAATGGAGGAGCCAAAGAGGACGACTAAAACATTAAATTTAGGAAAAGTCATTTGTAAACTAGATCATTTGGATATAAATGGCACAAACTAAAATAAAAATAGAAATTTATTTGCACAAGTACTAACCTTATTTCGGTGTAGCTGGGAGTAATAACTGATACTACGGACAGAATTAGGCAGAAAGAAAACTATTAAGGGGGATGTGGTTGGTTGTACGTTTGTCTTATAGTGTATGGTTATCAATGTGATTCATCTTCGGTTAATATATCAGCCTAGATAGCGTTTTGAAAACCATACCCATAAATTTTGTTTGATCGAAGATATCTGCCGTTAGCTTTAGGCCTAATGCGACAGCGAAGTAAATTTTGGAATAATGACTTGGGATTTAAGAAAGACAATTACACAAATATAAATATATTCATAAAAATCAACGAATGTACATAGATAAGTAAGTTAAGGAAATATGCTGAATAATATGGTGAAACAATATAGAGTGAATAATAGAGTAAATAATAATATAGTAATATAGAGTATAATAGAGTATCTTGGATATACTAAATAATATTGAGTTGTAAGTAATATAGTGTCGTAATTTAGCGTATTTTAAAGAATCTATAATGGACTGTGAATTGTGGGCTGCAATGAGAAGCAAATATAATTAGGACTTACTCTTGTATTGTCGTTTGCAAAGAATGTAAAAAGTGGAATTAACTCAGTATGATTTGTTTGGAGGTAAATGAATAATTGTAGAAGGAATGGTTTCTGACCTTTATACGAAGCGAGCAGAAAGTGGAGTGGGCAGGATCGCGTGCTCTTTTGATCGAGCTGGAAACGTGTGTTTGTTTGTTTGTGTGTGAATTTTAAGAAATGTTGTTTGGAACAGTATACGTTAATTGAATTGACAAGAAAATAAATTAGTTAATTAATTATTAAGTTTAACATAAATGATTTAATGTACAAAAAATGAAGTAAATTAATTTGAAAGTTTAAATTGCTAAAGTTAAGTAAAATGATTAAATTAACAGTTAAAGTAAATTAATTAAGTGATTAAATTGACAAGTTAAAGTAATGCATAATGAATTATTTAAATGACAAAAGAATTGAATTTTATACATAATAAATGATATATATATTTAAGTTTTCCAGAAGGTTTTTATTATAGGAATGCCCAGAGGAATTGCTATAGTCTATATAGTGAATAATTTGGGGGATGATGAATAATCATTGAGTTCCGGGTTCATTTGTTTGATGTAAAGTGATTTAAGAATTTTTAAATCCAGAGAAGAGGAGGCAGAACAGAGTATACTAAAAGAATCAGGGTCAAGCGGGTGGTTATGTTTTGGTGAATGTTCTCGTATAGAGGAGTGTTCGGGTTTGGAGATAGGAATGTTTGTTCTGTATGATACTCCGATGTGCTTAGCGATCCTACATCTTAATTGTAGGCTTGTTTGGCTTACATAGCGACTTTGGTAGGTCGCACAAGTGAATTCATAAATGATGGAGGAACGCAGGCATAATGGGGGCGATTCTTTGTGTCGAAGGAGGGTATAAACACTAAGAGGATTAGAATTAAATAGGAGAAACTTGCATTGGGGAAAGTATCTATTAAGAGTCGAGAGTAAAGCTTTGTTGAATTTGGTGTTATCAAGTGGAAGATAAGGCAGTTTTACGAATATTTTTTGTTTAGGGAAGTTATTAGAGGGGTTTTGCGAGAGCACTTTTTAGATAAGTAATTGGAAGTAAGTCTGTCAAAAAGGTCGTCTGGGAAAAAATTAAAATGAAAAAAAGCTCCTAAGATATTCTATTTCGGAATGAAAGTGAAACCAATTTGAACTGATTTTGTAAGCTCTGTGTATACTATTTATGATGGCGGAATGTTTAAAATTAGTATGAGTACAACTAAAGAAGTGGGTGCCAAGTTTGGTGGTAGTGGGTTTCCTGTCAACTGTGTTAAATTTCGAACCAATTTTTGAAACGGTGACATCCAGAAAAGAGATTTTATTGTATAATTCTGTCTCCATGGAAAATTTAATATTAAGGTGTTGTTGATTTAAATAATTTAAAAATAATGGGGCATGGTCTTTGTGTTTTAAGACCATGATTATTCTTCATCCCTCAAATTATTCACTATATAGACAAACGTACAACCAACCACATTCCCCTTAATAGTTTTCTTTCTGCCTAATTCTGTCCGTAATATCAGTTGATACTCCCAGCTACACCGAAATAAGGTTAGTGCTCGTGCAGATAAATTTTTATTTTTATTTTAGTTTGTCCCATTTATATCCAAATGATCTAGTTTAAAAATTACTTTTCCTAAATTTAATGTTTTAGTCGTCCTCTTTGGCTCCTCCATTATTGATTATTTAATATTTAAACTTTCGGGCCTTAGTCTACTCGTATTCATTTAACGTTCAATCACTTAAACTTTAACTTTCAATCACGTTCATCATTATATCCCACGAAGAAGCACACTGAAAAGTGCATCCAAGCAGCTGACGAGTCATCACCACTTCCACGAGAGTTAATCGCCCAAGAATGTTACCATTTGGTAACTATTAACCTTGAAAGTAGAGCAAGAAGGTTGCCTCGTTTGTCTCATAAGGGCAGCTACGGTCTGATTGGAGATTCCTCCTGTTTCCGTAGCTCTCAAAAGAGACAGAAGCAAGCGTGGATGGGTTGATTGGAGATACCTCCTGTTCCTGTCCTGCTTGTGAAGAGGGCATTTGTCTCTTCTACCCTTTGCACGCGTGGCGCTGATGGGCGAACAAGAGTGACGCCACGATGCAAGGGGCGGCGTCCATAGCCACCACGCCGAAGTCTGCCAAGCGGACGCGGAATGGGTTAAGTCCACCCTCACCGAACGAGACTTCCACGCCGAAGAGGACCGCCCGAACACTGGAGCCGGAGTTCTCACAGGCAGAGGAGGCCCCCAGCGATGAAAGCGGTCGCCTCGTCATCGACGAGAGCCCCCAGACCGAGGAGGCCCAGCAGGAGAATGAGGCAGGCTGGGTAACAGTGTCTCATTCCCGACGAGGACCTCGGCACAAGTTTAAACTGGTGCACCAGAGCAACACTAGCAGTGCCTACCAGGCTGTGACTGAGCTGGAGAGAGCACACCCTGGCCTGCGGATAGTCATTCGCCCTACTCTCAACGGCGAATACGTCCTCACCCCGAAAGACGATGGGTCGGAGGCCATGCTGCGCCGCCTTGCCGAGGAGGGGGATCGAGTGATCCTTCTCGACCCCAGAGTGAAGAGGCACAAGTTGGTGCTTCAACGATATCCCACCACTCTGCCACTCCAGGCCGTCGAGGCTCACCCCCACGTGCACTCGGCAACACGGCTCCTCGCACACAGAGACAAGGTCCCAACCAGGCAGATCCTTGTAGTGTACGAGGGGCCACCACCACCCAAGCTGGACCTGGGCAGCTGGGGCCGCTACGCCCTGCGCCCCTACCAAGGTGAGCCTGTGAGATGCTACAAGTGCCAGCGCTTCGGGCATCTCCAGGCCATGTGCCAAAACTCCGTCAGGTGCGGCGTGTGTAGCCAAGCGCACCCGACGGAGGAGTGTATCGGTCGCCTCAAGGCCAGCCAGTCCACCACGGCACGGTGCCCCAACTGCACCAAGGGGCACCACGCTTGAAACACGAAGTGCCCCGAGCGACAGAGAAGGATGCCACGGGGTCACCGGCGGCAGCAGCAGCAGATGGAACCACGTGCCCCCCCAATCGGGTCGGCGTGGGTTAGCCATCAACCCATGACTCTCGGCCTGCCCGGCACACGTCTGGGGGGCACACAGGAGGGGGAGCGGCAAAGGCAGGGGGAACCACGTGGGCCTTCCCAGCAACAAGGCAACCGACGCCTTGTTCCAGCGCCACCACCAAAAAGGCTAGCGTGGGCTTCCCACCCACCCCTTACCCCTCAACAGCCTGGCACAAGTCAGGTCGAGACAGGGGAAGAGGACAGGCAGGGAGCGAGAGAGGGTGCCAGTAGCTGCACAGCCAACAACTCCGCTCACACCTCCACCCTGCAACCCACCCCCTCTGTCCCCAAGCCACAGAGGAGGAAGGGACACAGGCGTCGGGCCCACCGCGCCCGCCCAGACGATGAGCAGTCCACGGTGCTACCCAATGCCCAACCAGCGACAGGGTCTCAACGTGGACCCCAGGTTATTGCGAGGGACTCAATGAGGAGGGCAGAGCCATCGTGGACGTCATTCTCGCGTGTGTCGTACAGCTGGTGAAGAAGCTGCTCGACCGCCGGCAGGGCACCGCAGCCCCCACCGAGCAGGACCTCGACGCTCTCCTCCACGAAGAGGTGTTAACCGCCGTCACAGAGGGTGCCCTCCAGCCCCCCCCCATCATCTACCACGCCGAGAGGTCCCACTCAACACCCTCTGCACCCACCGCACGCCCACAACCAAGAGGAAGCGCGGATTGACAGCCCAGCCCACGCACCGGCGCCCACGCTGAGGGTGCTGCAGTGGAATGTGCAGGGGCTCCGCCCCAAGAAACATGAGCTGCTGAGAGCCGTCTTTCAAGAAGACCTGGACCTGGTTCTCCTACAGGAGACTCTCACGCCCGCCAGCTTTGAATGGCGAGTCGCAGGCTACACAATCCACTCGCTTCCGGCTGGTGACGGAAATGGGCGTGGCTGTGCAGCCCTCATACGAAACACCATCCCGCACAAGAGGATCGCCGCACCCGTGTACTGTGGTGACGGCGTGGAGGTCCTGGCACTGGAGCTACAGTTGGGGCCGCTCACTCTCACTGTATACAATATATACAGGAGCCAGCGGTACCCGCTGGATGTTGGGGAGCTGCTCTCCCTCGCATCCCACTCCAGCCTCCTTGTAGCGGGCGACTTCAACGCCCACCACCCCGTGCTGCAGTCTGTGTCACCCAATAACGTGACCGGGCGCCACCTGGCCGACCTGCTCGAAGAAGTTCCTGCCGTTCGACTACTGAACACAGGGGAGGCCACGCACGTCCATGGGGGGCGGCTTGACCTCACGCTGGTGTCGGGCGACCTACAGCCCGGTGCCACCTGGCAGGTCCACCCTACCCTCACCAGCGACCATTACGGGACCCTCACCACCCTCACTGTGGCCCCACCAGCTCCTCCTCTCCCGCCGCCCCAGTGGAACGTCAGGAGGGCGGATTGGGAAAAGTTCCAAGCCTCCCTGGCCGAGTGGTGGTCCACGTATGTGCCTCCGGCGGACCTGCACCTGCAGGAGAGGGACCTTACGGCGGCCATAGAGAGTGCAGCTTACGCGGCCATGCCCAGGACAGCCTCAAATTGCCGCCGGCGCCCTGACTGGTGGTTTTATAACGAGGAAGTCCGGGAGCACAATCACCGCGTCAACGTCCACAGGAGGTTGTACGAGAAGCGCCCAACGGCCATCAACCTGAAGCTCCTGCAGGACGTGGTAGCCCGCGCGCGACAGGTGTCCCTGAGCGCCAGGGAGGCAAAGTGGCTGGAGTGGTGCGCCTCTTTCAGCCAACACACCTCCCTCGGCCAGCTGTGGGGGAGCTTCAGGAAGGCCTCAGGCGCCGCCCCGACCCGCCCAGCTGCCCACCCACGCCCACAGCAAGAGGCAGATCGGCTGGCGAACTGCTTTACAGCGAGGGGTTCTAGCGAGCAGCTTCCTCCCCACACCAGCTACCTCCAGCAGCAGCTGCGCCCACAGCGCGACGAAGAGGTCAGGGAGGCGCGGGGCCAGCCGCACGCGACGGACCAGCCTTTCACGCTTGAGGAGCTGGCCAGGGCGAAACGTCGACGTGACACGGCGGCGGGAGCCGACGGAGTGCGGTACTCTATGCTGGCGCACGCTGGGCCCGCCGGGGACGCCGCGCTGTTAGCCCTTCTGAACGCGTCGTGGTTGGCGGGCCGTCTGCCGCCCTCCTGGAAGGACGCCGACATCCAGCCCATCCCCAAGCCGAAGGATCACACCACCTTCAGGCCAATCTCCCTCCTGAGCTGCACCGGAAAAACGGCGGAGAAGATGGTGCTGACTCGCCTACAGTGGAGCGTGGGAAGCCTTCATCACCACGTGTTCGGCTACACCAGGGGGGTGAGCACGGCGGACTGCCTCATCACCCTCCTGGCTCACGCCAACAACCAGCCCACCATCGTAGTCTTCCTTGACCTCGAGAAGGCTTTCGAGCTGGCTAGCCCCCGCGCCATACTGGCCGCCCTTGTGAGGAAGGGCATCCGAGGGAGACTGCTGGGCTGGCTCCAGGACTACCTTCACCAGCGCCGAGCCCGCGTGAAGTTCCAGGGTCACAAGTCTTCCTACCTTACCTTCGAGAACGGGACACCCCAGGGCGGCATCCTCAGCCCGTTCCTTTTCAACGTGCTGATGGAACAGCTGGTCGCCCTCCCCTATCGTCAAGGAACCATCCTCCTTAGCTACGCCGACGACCTGGCGCTCGTCGTCACCGGGCGCAGCGACAAGCTTGCGCGGGCCCAAGAAGCGCTGCACCTCATCACTGCCAAGTGCGAAGAGCTGGGGCTCAAGATCTCGGCAGAGAAGTCCCGGGCCATGGCCATCAAGACTTGCACACCTGCTGGCCAGCAGCTTCGCGTCCAAGGAGTCGGCCTGGCCTGGACCGACTCCTACCAGTACCTCGGAGTGTGGGTGGACAGACGGCTGTCCTTCACGCAGCATGTCACGCACCTGAGGGAGCGGACGCAGGCCCGGCTCAATGTGATGAGGGCCATGACGCGGCCGAGCGCTGGTGCAACCTTCCCCGTCCTCCGCCTCTACTACCTCCAGGCAGTGCGCTCCCTAGTGGACTACAGTGCACCGGTCCTTGTAGCGCTGCCCCGGCAGCAGCAACAGCGCCTGGAGGTGATACAAAACACCGCCATGAGGACCATGTTAGGGGCACCCAGGTGGTGCACTGCCTGTGTCATGCAGAGTGAGGCCAACCTGGTGCCCCTCACCGCCAGGGTGGATTGCATTGTGGCCTGTCGGGTGGCCAGAGTGCTCCAGCGCGACGTTGAAGGTGTTGCGCAGAGGAGACTCCGAATGGCCGTGGCGCAGGGCATCGAGTGCCTGCGTAACAACAGGTGGCTCGTAAACGTCAGCCTAGCAATCAACTCCCTCAACCGGGCAGGGAACTGGCTGTGGCGCGACCCCGACACCCCCCACCCCGCCTACGTTCCACCACCACCATGGGACCCCCCCGCCGCACACTTCACCGCCACACAGTTGCCCGACAGCAAAGCGAACTGCCTCACCGAGGAGCTGCGCCAGCACGCCCTCATGTCCATGTCTGAGGTCACGGAGCCAGGCAGCGCAGTGTACTTCACCGACGGCTCCGTCGACCCCGACAGCGGGAGGTCCGGCGCCGCCTTCGTCACGAGCGGCTTGACGCAAGCGTGGAGGACATCAGACCACTGCTCCACCCTCCAGACGGAGCTGGTAGCAATCCTGCACGCCCTCCAGCACGCTTTGCTCCGCCGGGAGGCCACTGTGGTGATACACACTGACTCTCGGTCGGGACTACAAGCGCTGCAGCACGCCCACGCCCACGCCTACACCCGGGACAACATCCACCTCACCACCACAATCCTGTGCACCCTGCAGGACCTGGCAGCTCAGGGCAGGCGTGTCCGGCTCCACTGGATTCCCAGCCACGTTGGCGTGCGCGGCAACGATGCTGCCGACGAGGCTGCCAAGCGAGCCGCCCACGGCCCCATCATCACCTGGACCGTGCGCCCCAGCCTGCAGCAGCTCAAGGTGCAGGTTAAACGCAGGGCCGCCCACAACGCCCACCAGCAGCACCGAGAATGGGAAGCATTCAAGAGTCAAGCGGCGTGGTATGCTGCAGCCACAGCCTATCGCCCACTGAACCCATCCTTCCAGCAGCCCAGAGCGAACGGCGTGCTGCTACAGCGTGTGAGGCTGGGCTACTCCACGCGGGAAGAGCTGCACGCCGACTTTGTGGCAGGGAGGTGCGAACACTGCGGCGGCCGCTCCCGGCGCCCACTGGTGCACTACCTCCTCTCCTGCCCAGCCACCGCCCGCCTCAGGCCAGAGCGAGCTCCAGCCCCTGCCCCTGTAAGAGGCGCCCTTCTGAGGGCGCGAGAGGCAAGAGCCGCCCAGGTGGTCCGCCACACCCCAACAAACGAGCTGCTGGAGGTGCTGAGAACAGCACCCCCTCCGCGCTGATCGCCGCTCGCGCCCAGCCGGGCGACAGGTGATGAAGACCGACGCCACCCACTTGCAGCAGTCAAGAAACGCGTGGGACGCTCCACCACGTCTTACTGCACGCCAACACTGACGGGCTGCCCGCTTTGTGTAATGTGTGCATTTATACATGTATTTATATTATTGTATCATATTATTACTGTATTTGTCTTTTTTGTCGTTTTTTTTTGTTATTTGTTTGTTTTGTTTTTATTTTATTATTATTTGTATTATGATTATGTATAAATGTACTCTATTGCACAATAAACCTATAAAATCAATCAAACTTTAACTTTATTGAAGGCTGAAGAACTCTTTGAGAAAACTACGCTAAAACTACATCTCTTACCCGATAAAGGAGGAAAAGGATCAGGTAGGGCTGCCTCAAAACGTCAAGAACCACTTGGCTATCTCCACGGGACTCTCCGAAGACTTTTTTAACCAGCTCCTAGGCGACTTAATGTTGACCTAACCCCCCTCCCCCTTCCTCGACGGAGTTGCGAAGCTGAACTGACCTGACTGCCATTCATCTAGTCTCGCTCCAACTATGTCGGTCCACTTTGATAGACATAATTGGAGACGTAATGGAAAGCAGGATTGAGGATTAGCCCACTGTGGAACTCTACGGAAGAGACCACCCGGCTACGAGGTGATGCTGAAAGCTTTGGGTATTGTTCGCTCTAATCTCTAAGGGTAGCTTCCGGCCAAGACCACAGGGGACATACCACCGTTCCTGTGTAAGTTGAAAACAGCATCGATAACCAAACCCCAAATGGGGCGGCACACCCGAGTGGTGGTAGTTGATTCTATAACCACCCATCGTTAAGTCCGCCACACTTCACCCGTCTGAGGGGCGTCTCCGGGTTTACCCATCATCATTCATCCTCTCATTTGGCAGTTCATGTTTATGGAAAATTGCTTGCAGCGAGGAAGGGGCAGCACTTAAAACCCTTCCAAAAAGAAGAATCGGACCCTACAGCAAGGAAAATACACCCATGAACATCCAAAACCCACTTGAAGGAAACAGCAACCCAACCGCAATGGGCGACCGAGAAGGAGCGAACAGGGTTCCCCTTCTCATACACTTTACTGAAATAAAAGGGCTAGAGGAATCATTTTTAGTTGTAAAAATAAAAATGTCTAGAGGTGATTTAGTCATAGCCGGGGCCTACCAACCACCTAGACGCTCGTACCTACCGATACCCAATTTCATCAAGCTATTTCGAAGACAAGCCTCAACCTTTCTAGCCGGAGACCTTAATGCAAGGTGCAGGGAAGCAGGGTACACAACCCATACAAACGGTACGGGAAAAACCCTACATCTCCTGATGCAGAGAGGCCTACTAAACAGAGAAGGACCTGACTTCCCTACGTATCTCACAGCCTGAGCCTTGACTACCCCAGATATTATTTTAACTAATCAAAACTTCAATTTAAATCACCACACACAACTAGGTCCCGCAACTCCCTCCGATCATTTAAGCATAATTACCACCATCTCAACTTCACCCATCCAAATAAAAATATCACGAAGAAAAGCAACCAGCAAAGCAAACTGGGATGGATTCAAACAATACTTAAACACAATAGAAACCGGATCCCTTAACAACCAAAGTAAAGAGGAAATAGATGCCCAACTAGAGTTAATCACCAGTAAAATCAGAGAGGCGGATAATTTACACACCTCAACAATAGAATCCAGAACCATACCTTCACCTAGATGGACCCAAGAGATCCAAGATGAAATGGATGTATTTCAAAATGTAATAAATTAAATCAGGGTATCGGGTAATACGATCGAAAGGTACAGAAGCATTATCATAATTAGAAGGAGGATAGACACCCTCATTTAGGAAAATTCAGGCAGGCTCTGGGATAACATATTAGGTAAGATGGATATAGAAAAGGATCCAAGGAAATTCTGGAGACAATTCAGGAAATTACGCGGATCACATTCAAAAGAAGAAATAAGCCTGAAAATTCAGAAGAAGAAAGTAGAGCAAAATGAGGAATTACAAGAGTATTTCCGAAGGTACTGGACGAAAAATTTTTCTATTTCACCTCAAGAAAATCAAGATTTCGACCTAAACTATGAGGAAGAAATCATACGTAGCCTGGCAACACAACGTGAACTCACTATACCGTTTAGAAATGTCAACGAACAAAGAGACAATCCCTTGGGGAAAGGAAAGCCATTTACTATGAATAAATAACTGACAGCATTAAAATCATTTAAACAAAAGGCTCCAGGACAAAGTGGGATATCTAAAGCTCACTTAATTAATGCCCCAGATAATGTGCACGAATCGGTAGAAAAGATCTTCAAGGCCTGCCTAAATATGAGATACTTTCCCCAAGCATTTAAAACGGCAAAGATGATCTTTCTGCCGAAGTCGGGCAAACCGAAACATCAAGTCAAACGCCTCCGTCCTATCTCGCTTCTAGAATTTCAAGGCAAAGTCCTAGAAAAGCTCCTTAACGAAAGGTTGATTAACCATCTTAGCACAAACAACCTATACAATCCACAATAACACGGGTTCCGGAGCAAGCGAGGGACGGAGACCGCGCTAGCAATCATTACCGAAAGAATTGCTACTGCAACAGCGCGAGGCAACAGAGTTGACATTGTACTTCGTGATGTTGCCAAAGCATTTGGCAAAGTGTGGTTGCCTGGCCTTAAAGCCAAAATCTGCGACCTTAACCTAGAAATAAACCCCTGCAAAATACTTGCAACTATATAGATGAGAGGAAAGCAATATTGCAGATAAACGGCAAAACGGGCGATGCAATCAACCTGCAAACGGGGGTCCCACAAGGAGGCTGCCTCTCACCTACGCTGTACACAGTGTATACCAGGAACCTTCCTCATCCAACTGATGAAAGTTAGTTGTACATACAATTAGCGGACGATATCACTCAGATAGTGACCAGCGATAGGGAAAACCCCACGGACATCGCCCTAAGAACAGGTATAGAAATTAAAAAGCTAAATGATTACGAGAAAAGGAATAAAATAAAAACTAACAAGAATAAGTTCAAACTAATTCCCATGAACAGAAGGAAAAAGCTACTGTACGCGTAGATGGAGAGGTATATCCTTTCTCAACAGAAGGACGTGTCCTCGGAATAAAACTAACAACGGCAGGCTATACAAGTCACCTACCACAAAAAAATCCTAGAAGCAAAATCAACTTATCAGCACTACATATACAGATTCAGACAACTTTCAACCAAAAATAAAAGAAAACTATACCTGGCCCTAGTTCAACCTAAGCTCCTATACCCAATAGTACCAGAGTCCAAAATCAAGCCACTAGATTCATAACAAACAGAGGAAGACTAGATTACATACTAGCAGAAGAACTCCACCACAGATCTACTATAGAACCCATAAACATAGTCATACAAAAAAGAGCAAGAAAGCTGTGGGAAAAGATTAAAAATACGATTCCACAGAATATAATTAACCGAACCATCGTACCAGAAGACCAAATCCATCGTACGCAATATAAACAACGCTTCAACGGTAGCCTGAGAAAAACGTTAATAAACGTCAACCCAATCTATAGGTAGTAAACCATAATGCAACATCTAGAAAGGACAACCGATTGCGACTACCAAGTATACAACCCAAATAAGAATCCCGATGAAGAACTATTATATTTACCTAATAGCATTAATAATAATTAAAAAAAAAATAAAATAAAAATAAAATAAAACAAAATAAAATAAAAATACCAAACAATAAAATGACACAAACTCTCTATTGAGCAAAAGAAAACAAAGGCTCGAATGCTTAAAATAATAATGTATCACAAAAATATAATAAAATTAAAAGAAAAACGAAAGCGTTAGCCAGGCAACCTGACACCAATCTCTATCATCTTCACATATCATCCTACACACATTAACACACACACAACACTCTAATTTATATCTATCCTATCTCACTCTCTCTACACATTCTAGCTTAATTTATCCTATATTATCTTATCTTATCTTTCACTTTGACTGGTCAGAATTCTTGGCAGAAATACTTCGTAAGACGCATCTCCTGATCTGCTAAAGGAGGAAAAGTTTTGGGAAATTTTTGCCTACGCCTCCGAAAAACCTGGGTTCTAATTTTAGAACCAGATTTTAAAAAAGAGAGTATCAATCTGGTGTCTCACTTATCATCATCATATCTCATCATTAATTCATCTTACTTTACAGCGGCCCCACTTAGGCAGATGACTGCTTAAGTCCCCGGCCTACCCTCCTGCGTGAACGGCCGTCAGATGTGAAGGGGGATTGCCATTTATGTTTCGTCCCAACTATGTCAGGCAGTTGCTTGACCATAATTGAGGGCATTGGAGGAAGCTGGTTTGAGGAATAACCCACAGTGGAGAACAATGTTAGAAACTCTTCCGGATACGGGACGGACTGCTACTCCCACTGCTCACCACAGTGGGGGATCCTTCCAAGACTATAAAGGGACATACAACCGTCTTTATGGTATGTTGGGATGCGGTCACGATTAAAACACCCTCGAGGGAGCGGCATTGTCAATACGCCCACCATACAATCACACCCCTGATAGGATCCTACCCAGATTCATCTCATCTATCGTTATCATCCATTTAAAAGGCAATTCCCATTTCCATCCAGACGGCCGGTGAACGTGGGGGGGGGGGAGGGCTCTCTTCTTCCCCAAGGAAAACTAAACCAAAAAGCAAATATATACACACATACACACACATAAACCTGAAGCTGTGTAGACAACCAAGGAAAAGCAGAGCCATCCCAAGAAGATTTTCACCCCCGGACAGAGAGGCTGCAAAAGCACCAAAATGGTGTCCCACTTAGCCACAAGAGTCCCGTTAAGGACTATAGGTGGGCACCCTAAACAAGACCGAAGCATGGTGTTTGCGACGGTCTACGGAAAACTGATCGTGGGGTTCCCGAGGCTGATCGATACCCCAGTTTGTTACTCCGCAATCTGCCAGAGAGAGGCAGATGTGGAGATGCTCACGACTGAGGAAGGTCAAAGGGTTTTAAACGAAATAGGCCTCCAAACCAGTACCCCTCCTCAGATCCAGGCACACCGCAGCGTGGTGTGCAGACAGCTAGATCCGTGGATCGGACAGCACAGCTAAGATGAAATTAAAGAGACCAACAGGAACCAGTCGTGGGCTAACGTGGTGGAGATAGTGAAATCCTGAAATAATCGGGATAACACTGAATACCAACACGTATTTAAAATAATATTCAGTGACACACATATGGCCCAGAAAGCCAAAGAAAGGGGGTTACTACTCTTCAACGCTAGGGTCTGTGCAGACCAAATTGAAAGGGAAGAGTTTACCCCAATACAAATGTGTTTCAGGTGCTACAAGATGGAGCATAACGCAACGAAAGATTGCATAGAACAAACTGTCACGTGCTCCAGGTGCAGGGGAAAAGGCCATGGATGGCGCGAATGCAAGGCGCCGGCAAAAAGATGCCCAAGAGGTAGACTCAACAACGGACGATGGCCATGTCCTGCCCCCAAAAGAAAGATATCATAAGGAAAAAGAGGACAGAAAAAACAAGGAGGAACTCCAACTCGTATGCCCAAGCAGCTAGAGCAGCACCAACAAAAGCTGCAGAAAAACAGCCGTCGAAAATTTATCTCAAACTTGAAAATGAGAAATCGACGAAGATACTCACGTGCATATTATTTGCGCACGTGAATAATCTCACGAATCCACGATCGTTCGCGAAGACGCTAAATCTCATGCTGGAGAAAAACGGCATGTCTGAGATGTGGTTTCCGGACGATCCACAACCGGGTGACGTGTTGCACCTGCAGTTTCTGGCAAAGGAAGCATCCGAAACACCGGCGACTGCATTTCCACAAGAAAATAGAACAACGGAGCCCTCAAAGGAAGCGAAACCCACGACTGTGAAAACAAACACTACTAGGACAGATCCAAGACTAGAGGCACATAAACGTCGTGAGAAAAGGAGAGAAGAGCAGCTAGAAGAATAAAGGAAGAAGAAGGCAACCTAGCGAGCCAATCATCTTCGGAGTCTGACGCAGAGAAGGTCGAAGAGAGGGCGACCAAGAGCCCTGTAAGCTCGAGAAGTAGGTCGAAGACCTTGAAACGTACTTACAAGTACGACGGAGAGAAGATTGACCTCAAGATAATAACGAGCGAGCTAAACCCATACCCACAGAAGCTCTCCCCAAGGAGATATTTCAGAGTATTCATCAAAGAACTTTCAAGTGGACCTACGCAGCATCAGAAAAAGAGACAAACATTGAGCAAGCAATGATGGAGGTCACAGTGAAACTTCATAAAGACTCCAGCATCACCCTAAGTGACGCAGAATTCAAGAAATGAGAAACGGCAAGGAAGCCTACAGCTAAGACACACCAAAAACTAGAACACAAGTACAAGAAAACATGGAAAGCAGAAACAACGCTCTAAAAATACTCACTCCGAATGTGAATGGATGGAAGGGAAAGTCTATTCTTTACAGCAACATCTTCCGGAAAGAAGACCCAGACATCATTCTCATATCAGAACATGGAATCAACACAAACACTGACACTATAAAATACACAACTACACAGTTATGCGAAAAATATCACACAGAAGAAAGATACGATGGCGTAGCCATTGCTATCAAGAAAAACATAAAATTCAAAAAGCTTCCGGACTTAGACGAATCATTCGTGGCTGTCGAAATCCCAACCCTGGTTAGAGGTCTAACGGTGGCGGCAGCCTACCAGCCGCCCAGGAGACAATACCTGCCGATCAACAACTTTTACACCCTCTTCGGGCACAAAAGGCTAGCGTTGCTAGGCGGGGATATAAACGCCTGTTGCCGTGCATCTGGCTACAGGCGAGTCGACCTAAGGGGACGAAACCTGGAGCTAATATTTGAGAGAAATAAGCTCTAGAGAGTTGGACCAGACTTTCCAACTTACATAACACAGTGCTCGGCGACAAAACCGGACATTGTGTTGGTAAGTTCGGAATTCCCCTTTAACATCGCCAACGCCCCAGGCCTTGTGGTCCCGAGCGATCATATCCCAATTATCACCACCATTTCGCTTGCGCCAATGCTCAAGCCCGTCGTACTTAGGAAAAGTTACGCGAAAGCTAACTGGGAGAAGTACAGAGAAATGCTCAGCACCTACCAGCCAGCTTACCTGGATGACGCTAATCTTGAGGAAATTGATGAGGAGATCGACAAGATCACTAATCTCCTCATTCAAGCTGATGAAAGATGCGTCCCCAGAGTCTCGTACAAAATGCTCCCGCAACCTAGGTGGACGGATGAAATGATGGATATCGCTAGGGAACACAGGAAAATTTACGAGGAAGTCAGTAGGACAGGCCCGAACAGGGAAAGAGCAGCCCAAATAAGACAGCTAAGCGAGGAACTAAAAAAATATAATCCTCGAGGAACAGAAGGAAATCTGGGACGATATCATAGGCAGACTAAAGAAAGAGAGAAATCCTGTAAGTTTTTGGAACAGCGCCCAATGACTTAGGGGATTGTTTCCCAGGACAGGGATAAAAATAAAGGAAGGCGACATCTTCATAGAAAATCCGGTCTCTCTCGAAAAGTGATTCAAGAGACATTGGAAAGAGGTCTTTGCAATTTCACCTGAGGAGAATGACGATTTCGATTAGGACTTCGAAGACCGACTGTCAACGACCTCGGAACGATGATACATAGGACCCATCCACAACCGCAATTATCTAGAGAAAGAGAGATGGTTGGCCATGGGCGCCCTATCACCACAGAAGAGACCATGAACACCATTAGGTCCTTCAAACAAAGGGCACCCAGCTGGTCTGGGCTCACCAAGAACAACCTGGTGAATGCCCCACGGCAAATTATTCAAGGCATGGTGAACACCATGAATGCATCTCTAAATACAGGCTACTTCCCTGGCGGTATAAGGTGCCTAAAATCATCTTTATTCCGAAGGGGAACAAGCCCCTAGACCAAGTGGCCAACTATCTCTCTCCTAGAATTTTCCGGCAAGATCTTCGAGAAGAGTATAGCCGACAGGCTACAAAATCATCTAGATGAGTTAGGAGAGCACAACCCACATCAACATGGGTTTAGACCGAAAAGGGGCACAAAAACGGCCCTGGCGCTCCTAACTGAAAAGACCGCGCACTGCCGATCAAAGGATCAATATGTTGACATCGTGATGAGGGACGTGCAGAAGGCCTTCGACAAATTGTAGCTAGGTGGACTGCAGTACAAGATCCTAAGTCTCCAGCTAAACCCAGTCCTGGAAAGGATCCTTTGTGACTTCATCATGGACAGAAGGGCGCGTATCATGATCGAAAAGCTCAAAGAACCAGAATTCGAGCTCAAAGCGGGCGTTCCCCAGGGGATCTGCCTGAGTCCTTTGCCTTACCTGGTCTTCACCATCGATCTCCCTACTCCTATACACCGGGACACGATGTCACTGCAATACGCAGATGACGTCACGCAGATCATCCCCTGTAGGGTCAGGAGAGCGAGGGATCAGGCAATCAACACAATTGCAGAGATCTCTAACATCAACCAATATGAGAAGAAGTGGAAAATCCTGACAAATATGGAGAAATTTAAAATCCTCCCACTGAGCCGAGAGTCAACGTGGCCCATTATAATAGATGGGAGGAGATATGGCTACTCCGCCTAAGGCACTATCCTGGGCCTAAAGATCTCCGACCACGGATACTCAAGTGACTACAATGAGAGGCAGATTATGGCTAGGAGAGGAATCCCCAAGCTATATAGGTTCCGTGACCTTAGCTCGGCGAACATCATAAAATTATACCTGATGTTCATCCGAGCTAAGCTCATCTACCCAGCAGTAGTGACTCAAGCGGCCAACAAGACCCTTATGAGGAGGCTCCAGCGAGTGCAGAACTCTGCATCCTGCTGCATCAATAAAACCAGACGAAGAGAACAACTTCCTCAGAGTGTACTGCACCGCAGAAAATGTCTGGGGCCCATTAATGTCGCTACGCAGAAACTGGCCAAAAAAGTCTGGTCTACAATGGCCAATGATATCATCCCAGAACTAAGAAAAACTGGCGCAGTATTAACATCCCTGCCAGATTACGCGGGAAGGTCACTCGAAATCAGTGTTTCCCAAGTACGAGACACTGCTCCGAGAAGAAAAAAGCACACTTATACACATGAACATAAATATCACAAAACACAATAAATACAACTAAGAGAACGACACCAGACCTACAAGTAAATACGAAAAGCAAACACAACAGAACAAAAACGTGAAGTGACGAACTATCTTTGAGCACTAATAAAGGATCGAATGCTCAACATCGAGCCAATACTAGAGTTTTTGACAAAAAGACAAATACAGAGAAGAACACTAAAGAAGAACGAATACTAAGGAAACAACAAACAACAACAACAAAACAAAAAGGAAAAATAAATAAATAAAAAATAAAAACGCCTGCGATGCCCCTTAAACAAAGGTAACCCTACGCCCAATTTCACCATCTCTCATCTACCACTATCCCTATATTTCCAAAGAGTGAATATACCATCTTTCATTTTGGCTTGCTCGGAATTCTTGGCAGATTTTCCTCGGAAAATTCATCTCGCTATCTGGTAAAGGAGGAAAGGTTTTGGGTTAATATTTGCCTACGCCTCCAAAAATCTGGTCACTAATTTTAGATCCAGATTTTAAAAAAGAGAGTATCAATCTGGTGTCTCACTCATCATCATCATATCTCATCATTATTTAATCTTACTTTACAGCGGTCCCACTTAGGCAGATGACTGCTTAAGTCCCCGGCCTACCCTCCTGCGTGAAAGGCCGTCAGATGTGAAGGGGGATTGCCATTTATGTTTCGTCCCAACTATGTCAGGCAGTTGCTTGACCATAATTGAGGGCATTGGAGGAATCTGGTTTGAGGAATAGCCCACAGTTAACAATGTTAGAAACTCTTCCGGATACGGGACGGACTGCTACTCCCACTACTCGGAATTCTTGGCAGATTTTCCTCGGAAAATTCATCTCGCTATCTGGTAAAGGAGGAAAGGTTTTGGGTTAATATTTGCCTATGCCTCCGAAAATCTGGTCACTAATTTTAGAACCAGATTTTAAAAAAGAGAGTATTAATCTGGTGTCTCACTCATCATCATCATATCTCATCATTAATTCATCTTACTTTGCAGCGGTCCCACTTAGGCAGATGACTGCTTAAGTCCCCGGCCTACCCTCCTGCGTGAACGGCCGTCAGATGTGAAGGGGGATTGCCATTTATGTTTCGTCCCAACTATGTCAGACAGTTGCTTGACCATAATTGAGGGCATTGGAGGAAGCTGGTTTGAGGAATAGCCCACAGTTAACAATGTTAGAAACTCTTCCGGATACGGGACGGACTGCTACTCCCACTACTCACCACAGTGGGGGGTCCCCTCCAAGACTATAGAGGGACATACAACCGTCTCTATGGTATATTGGGATGCGATCGCGATTAAAACACCCTGGGGGGGCGTTGTCAATAAGTCCGCCATACAATCACACCCCCTGAGAGGATCCCACCTGGATTCATCTCATCCATCGTATCATCAATCCTAAAAGCAATTCCCATTTCCATCCAGGCGGCTGGCGAGCGGGGGGGAGGGAGGTCTCTCTTCATCCCCAAAGAAAACGAAAAATAAAAACGTAAAAATATATATACACACACACGGAAAAATCACAAGCCATGCTACAAACCAAGAAAAACAGAGCTCTGTAAAGATGATTTTCACCCCCGGACAGAGGGGCTGCAAACGCACAAAAAATGGCGTCCTACACAGCCACTAGAGTTCCATTGAGGACAATTGGTGGACAACGAAGCCGGGCCAAGGAACGGTGTTCCAAACGATCTTCGGTAGGTTGAACGTGGCTATCCCAAGTCTAACAGACACCCCAGTATGCTACTCTGCAGTCTGCGAGAAAGAGACAGACGTGGAGACGCTGACGAAAGAAGAAGGTCAGAAGGTGTTAAAGGAAATAAACCAGACCAGCACTCTCCCTCAGATCCAGGCACACCGCAGCGTGGTGTGCAGGCAGCTCGAACCCTGGATCGGTCAACACAGCAAAGAAGAGATCACAGAAGAGATTAACCGAAATCAGTCGTGGGCCAACGTGGTTGAATTTCTGAACTTCCGTAACAAATGGGATAACACGGAACACCAACACCTATTTTAAGTCATATTTAGTGACACTCAGATGGTCCAGAAGGCCAAAAAGAGGGGACTCCTGCTGTTTAACGCTAAGATCAGCGCTGATGAAATGGAGAGGGAAGAATTCACCCCCATCCATATATGCTTTACGTGTTATAAGCTGGAGCAGCATACTACTAAAGATTGCAAGGAGCAAAACATAACCTGCTTTAGATGCAGTGGTAAAGGCCACGGATGGCGGGAGTGCTCGGCAGCAGCGGAAGAATGTCCAAACTGTAGCCTGAACCACGGGGCGATGGCCATGTCCTGTCCCCAAAGCAAAGAACTGATTAAGAAAAAGAAATCAGAAGGAATGAGGAAGAATAACACTTCTTACGCCCAGGCAATCAGATCAGCCCCAAACAGAGAGACAGTAAAGCAGCAGCCGAAGACGTATCTCATACTAGAGAACGAAAATTCGACCAAGATTCTTACGTGCATACTATTTGCGCACGTAAATAATCTGACAAACCCTGGAACATTCGCAAAAACAGTAAATCTCCTGCTGAAAAAAAACCGGCATGTCTGAGATGTGGTTTCCGGACGATCCACCATCGGGAGATGTGCTACAACTCCAATTTCTGGCAAAAGGCGAAACAGAGGCACCCGTGACTCCATTTCCCACGGAGGAAAAAACAACAGAATTTGTGAAAGAGAAAAAAACCAAAACTGGAAAAATGAACACATCCAGGCCAGACCCGAGACTGAAAGCACAAAGGCACCGTGAGAAGAAAGAAAAGAAAGCGGCAAGAAAAATTAAAGAAGCAGAGGGCAACCTCGCGAGCCAATCATCCTCGGATTCTGACGCTGAAGAGGCCGAAAACAGGGCTACCAAGAGCCAGGTAAGCTTGATAAGTAGGTCGAAGACCTCGAAACGTACTTACAAGTACGATGGAGAGCTACAAGGAGCTACAAGGAAAATAAGTACCCTAGAAGACCTTATGGTCAATACAAGGAGGGTAATTTTAGCGCAATCATCGAAGGTATCCGTTGGCAACCTCGGAGATCACTCGCGAGGATCTTAACGGTGATTTCGTAAGACTTTATCTAGTCTTGACTTTAACTGGTCAACAGATTTACTGTTGACAACTTCCGTCGGAAATGCGTTCCAACTACCACAGGTACTGTATGGGAAGAATTTCTCACACAGATCACGGTGGTATCGCTTCAATTCAAGTTTGTAGCCGTGATTTCTTGTTCTCCCCTCGCTGAGCTGGAAAATATCCCCGTAGTCCAGTCTGTCGAAGCCTCGAAGTATTTTAAACACTTCGATAAGCTGACCACGTAGACTTCGGGTCTCCAGCGAGAACATATCAAATTCCCTTAATCTATCTTCATAACTTTTATGTCTGATAGATGAAATCAGTTTGGTTGCCCTGGCTTGAACGCGTTCCAATCTCGCGATGTCCTTTAGAAATGAAGGACTCCAAAATTGTACGGCATACTCCAGGTGCGGTCGGACGAGGAAGTAGTACAGACACAGTACTATCTCCTTGTTCCGATATCCAAACTGTCGCTTTATATACCCTAACATCCTTTGGGCGTCTTCTCCACCTCACTACACTGTTTCGAGAACTTGAGGTCACTGGTGATAGTTACACCCAAGTCCTTCTCAGTGTCGGTAGATTCAAGAGCAGTGCCTTTAAGGATATAGGGTGATTGGGGATTTCGGTGGCCGATATGCATCACTTTGCATTTGTTTACGTTGAAAGGCATTTCCCAGGTATCAGACCACTCCCCAATCTTTCGAAGATCATCTTGCAGGCGGGCAGTATTTCCATCCTTTGCAACGTTCATATCAAGCTTGGTATCGTCGGCAAATTTAGAAATCTTGGCGACCATGTCACCGTCCATGTCGTTGACGTAGATGATGAATAGTAGTGGTCCCAGGACAGAACCTTGAGGCACTCCGCTAGTAACAGGCACCCACTCAGAAACCTGTCCATTCAGCAGCACCCGTTGCCCAAAGAGATATTTCAGGGGATCCAACAGAGGACAATCAAATGGACCTACTCAGCTCTAGATCGACAAACATATATTGAGCAAGCCATGCATAAAGGCACGGTGAAACTTCACAAAGACTCCTGCATTACCCTAAGTGATGCAGAATTAAAGAGAATACGTAACGGAAAAAAACACAACACATAAGACACACCAAAGAGAACAAAAACACAAGAAAAAGAACATGGAAAACATAAACAACGCTTTAAAAATACTCACACTAAATGTGAATGGATGGAACGGAAAGGCCATTCCTTACGGTTAATATCTTCCGTACGGTGGACCCAGACATCATTTCATATCGTAGCCCGGCATCAACACAAACATAGACACCATAAAATTACACAATTACACAGTAATACAAAAGAACCACACGCCAGAAAGGTAGATGGCGCAGCTATCGCTATCAGAAAAAAAACAAAATTCAAAACACTACCGAACTTAGACGAATCATTCGTGGCTGTCGAGATCCCGACCCTGGTTGGAGGCCTAACTGTGGCAGGAGCTAACCAGCCGCTCAGGCGATAGTACCTACCGATCAACAACTTCTTTACCCTCTCCAGGCACAAAAAACTAGCGTTGCTGGGTGAGGACATAAACGCCCTTTGCCGTGCATCTTGCTACAGGTGCGTCGAACAAAGAAGACGAAACCTGGAACTACTATTCGAAAGAAATAGGGTCCGGAGAGTAAGACCTGACTTCCCAACTTATCTAATACGATGCTCAGCGACAAACTCGGACATTGTGTTGGTAAGTCTGGAATTCCCCTTCAACATCACCAACACCCCTGGCCCAGTGGTCCCGAACGATCATATCCCAATTATCGCCACCATTTCGCTTGCGCTAATGCTCTAGCCTGACCCACTTAGGAAAGGTTACGCAAAAGCTAACTGGGAGAAGTACAGAGAAATGCTCAGCACCTATCAGCCGGCTGAGCTAGATGACGCTAATCTTGAGAAAATTGATGAGGAGATTGATAAAATCACTAATCTCCTCATTCAAGCTGACGAAAGATGCGTCCCCAGAATCTCGTACAAAATGCTCCCGCAACCTAGGTGGACGGACGAAATGAGGGATATTGCTAGGGAACACAGGGAAATCTACGAAGAAGTCGGTAGGACAGGCCCAACTCGGAAAAGGAGAGCCCGAATGAGACACCTTAGCGAGGACCTAAAAAACATATTCCTCGAGAAACAGAAGGAAATCTGGGACGATATCATAGGCAGGCTAGACAAAGAGAGAAATCCTGTAAGTTTTTGGATAGCATACGAAGACTTAGGGGATTGCCTTCCAGGCCTGGGTTAAAAATAAAGGGAAGCGAACGCATCATAGAGGATCCGGATTCATTAGAAAGGAGATTCAGAAGCCACTGGAAAGAGGTCTTTGCAATTTCACCTGAGAGAAACGACGATTTCGACTAGGACTTCAAAGACCGACTGTCGACAACCTCGGAACGATGATACATAAGACCCACCGACAACCACAAGTATCTAGAGAAAGAGAGATGGTTGGCCATGGGCGCCCTATCACCACTGAAGAGACCATTAACACCATAAGGTCCTTCAAACAAAGGGTCCCCGGTTGGTCTGGGCTCACTAAGAACAACCTAGTGAATGCTCCGCGGCAAATTATTCAGGGCATGGTGAACATCATGAATGCATCCCTGAATACAGGCTACTTCCCAGACGGATATAAGGTGGTAAAATCATCTTTATTCCGAAAAGGAATAAACCCATAGACCAAGTGGCTAACTATCGCCTAATCTCTCTCCTAGAAATACCTGGCAAGATCTTCGAGCAGATTATAGCCAACAGGATACAAAATCAACTCGATGAGTTGGGAGAGCACAACCCACAACAACATGAGTTTAGACCGAAAAGGGGCACGAAACGGCCCTGGCGCTCCTAACAGAAAAGATCTCACACTGCTGAGCGAAGGGGCATTATGTAGACATCGTGATGAGAGACGTGTAGAAGGCCTTCGACAAGGTTTGGCTGGAGGACTACAATACAAGAACCTAGGTCTCCAGCTAAACCCAGTTCTGGAAAGGATTCTTTGTGACTTCATCATGGACAGAAGGGCGCGTATCATGACCGAAGAGCACAAAGGACCAGAATTCGAACTCAAAGCGGGCGTTTCCCAGGGGAGCTGCCTGATTCCCCTGCTTTACCTGGTCTTCATCATCGACCTCCATACTCCAATACACAGGGACACGATGTAGCTGCAATACGCAGATGACGTCACGCAGATCGTCCCCAGTAGGGTTAGGAAAGCAAGGGATCAGGCTAATAACACCATCGCAGAGATCTTGAACTTCAATTCGAGAGAATGTGGAAAATCCTGACAAACAGGGAGAAATTTAAGATCCTCCCGCTGTGCCGTAAGTTGACGTGGCCCATTGTAATTGATGGGAGGAGATATGGCTACTCCGCCGAAGGCACCATCCTAGGCTTAAAAATCTCCGATCACGGATACTCGAGTCACTACAAGGAGAGATAGAATATGACGAAGAGAGAAATCTCTAAGCTATATAGGTTAAGTAATCTTAGCTCGGCGAATATCAAGAAATTATACCTGATGTTCATCCGGACTAAGTTCATCTACCCTGCACTAGTGACTTAAACGGCCAGCAAGACCGCTATTAGAAGGCTCCAACGAGTACAGAACTCTGCATCCCTCTGCATAAACAAAACCAGACGAAAAGAGCATCTTTGGCAGAGGGACCTGCACCTCAGGTAGAAACTGGAGCCCATTAACGTCACAACCCAGAAACTGGCCAAAAAGGTCTAGTCTACAATGGCCAATGATATCATTCCAGAATTAAGAAGAACTGGAGGCAGAATTAATATTCCAGCTAGATTGCACGGGAAGGTCGCTCGAAACCAGCGATTTCCAAGCACTAAACTCTGTTCCAAGGAAAATACATTACCAATTTACATATAAACATCAACAATAGAGTATGACATAATAGACTACGAGACAATACTAAACTCACAATCAACAAATAACAAGAAAATACATCAGATAAAAACACGAGGTAAAAAACTAAATTCGAAGACTAATAAAGGCTTGAAAGCTAAAAAAACACTGCACGATACAAAGTAAACGAGATAAAGAGACAAATAAACAGAAAAAACACATAGAAGAATGCACACTGAGACAAACACTTGACAACATAAATAAAACAAAAAATAAAAAATAAGTATTAAAAAATAAAAAATGCCTGCGATGCCCCTCAAACAAGGGCAACCCTACCTCCCTTTCACCATCTATCATCTACCACTATCTAAATCTTCCACTATTGAGTACACCAGCTTTCACTTTGACTACGAAAAACTCCTGGCATAATCAGTTCTGGCATCTATCTTCCAATTGGGAAAAGGAGGAAAGTTTTGGGAAAATTTTCAATTTTTTTTCACAAGACTCCTCCTAGAAGCTGAGGTGCTCAGACGCACGGATATTTATCACTCGAAATACACCTAACCCTACTTTTGCCTTCCAACGCCCGACCTTTTAGAGAAGAATGAAGATCGGAATACTACAAGAGAAGTTCCCACAAAGGTCTTTAAAGAAGAAACCTTGCTCGCCAACGCCAATTTTCCTTTACGAGGGACTTAAAAAGAGAGATATTCTACCAGGTGATCATAATTAACTCTATGGCTACCTAAACTCATCACCTTTTCCGCTCTCGTCTTCTAAGGCGTAGCCGTGTATATTGCCATTCATAACCTGGTTCAAACTATGCCCATCGTGAGACAAAGCATAATTCGAGGTGGTTGGGAAAGTAGGTTTGTGGACTAGCCCACTGTAGAACCTTCCGTCATAGACATCCCGGACAAGAGGCGATACTGCAACCGTTGGGGAAGAGTTTTTTCTATCCCTGATGGCCCGGCAGTGATAATAGAGGGACACTAAACCGTCTCTATGTGAGCTGGAAGCAGTGTCGATACCCAAACCCCGGAAGAGGCGGCACGTCCGGGTGGTGGTAGTAGATTCAATCACACCCATCATAAAGTCCGCCATGAGTCATCCTTCTGGAGGGCCTCCC
Source organism: Ceratothoa steindachneri (assembly GCA_963969495.1). Lineage (NCBI taxonomy): Eukaryota > Metazoa > Arthropoda > Malacostraca > Isopoda > Cymothoidae > Ceratothoa > Ceratothoa steindachneri. The sequence goes on from OZ018319.1 coordinate 62,196,663, forward strand.
CGGGTCCATCATATCATTCATTCATCATCTTCACCCAGGCAGAAATACCGGCTATGCTAAGGATCGTGGGGGCGGGGGGGATCATTCATTTTCTCATTTTTCACTTCAAAACTATAACATATTTTTACCCTGGCAAATTATTAGGTACAAAAAAGAGAAGAAAAAACACAAATAAGGAGGCTTACAAGCCAGAAATGGACGACCGTGAAGGAGCGAAGAGGGTGTTCCTTCGCATCCTTCCTGGCCGGAAAAAACCAACTCGCGAATTTGCACTAAGGACTATCTACGCTGATATTGGGGCAATACTCCTTGGACTAAAAGACTAATAAAACGGTTATGTGGTGCTATGTGACACATAAAAGGACTTAGATCTCCTCCTGACCGAAAATGCAGCCAAAAAACTGGAAAAGATCGGACTCGCACCTCGAACCCCTCCGGACGTACAAACAAAAAGATCTGTGATCTGCAGACAACTTGACACTTGAGTCAGTGAGCACACTCCAAATGAAATCAAGGAAGAGCTAAAAAAATGCCAAGATTGGGCAAAGGTCGAGTAAATAATCAAATTTAAAAAACCAAAGTGGTGAAGAACATAACCAAGTCTTCAAAGTGGTATTTAGATCGACAGAAATGTCCAACAAATCCTCGGAACATGGACTGCTTGCCTTCTACACTAAGATCTCATCTGAGCAAATTGAGAGGGAGATATTTGTCTCCGTGCAAGTATGCTTCACCTGCTATGCCCTCGACAAACACTCGACCCAAGACTGCACTTATAAAGGTAATGCATGCTCAGAATGCCCAAGCCAAGACCACAGGTGGAACCAATGCAGGAGCACAGTAAAGAAATGCTTTAACTGTGGTAATGCTCACAGAACATTGGCTATGACTTGCCCACTAAAGAAGCAGATCATAAGGAATCAAAAAATGGAAATAAGCGCAGAAAAAGAAAAAAGAAAAACTACCTCCTACGCTGCAGCACCTGCAAATGGAAAACCCGCGACACCACCAACACAAACCACAACGGTGAATATAGAGAAAAGCATGAGGCCAGACTTAATTCGTCTGCATAATGCACACACACTTCGTAAACATGGCGAAGCCAGTCTCATATGCAAACGAATTAAACACCATGCTGGAAAAAAATGGGCTTAACAAAATGTGGTTCGCGGATAACCCTCCTTCGAGCGAGCTATATAGAATCCCCATGAAACAAAATGAGACTCCGAAAAACACGAGCCCGGAAGAAGACGAAGCCGATATGAATGCCGATTGTGAAGAATTATCTACCGTCGAAGAAACCTCGAAAATGACCCCAGAAAGCCAAAAACAAAAACCAAAACTCAATACTAAAGATTTGAATATCAAAATTTACGGTTCTCATGCATACCCGTTGCCGAAACAAATCAAACAAAAAGAAATCGTGGACGAACTAGTTAAGGGAAAGTACAGGTGGGAATGTGAGGCAGACGCCGATGAGACAGAGATACACAATGCTCTAAAGCAAGGCATGATACACATCATCCCTGAATCGTGTCATAACATCTCAAACGGCGAATTTAAGAAAAAACGAAATGGACGCACTCGTTCCCCAGGCCGCCCGGAAAAAAATGAAGACAGGAAGAGACCTCAACAAATACTAAAAAAAAATGAAAAGGGATAAGCAACAGCGTAAAATTAAAATCTTTACACTAAATGTTAACGGCTGGCAAGGGAAAAAAAATTCATACTCAAACATCATAAAAATAGAAGATCCAGATATAATCATTTTGACCGAACATGGGCTAAACACAAAGATCGACACCATAAGAATTCCAAATTATAGATTTATTACTACAAATTATACACAAACAAGGTTCGATGGTGTAGCAATTGGCGTTAAAACTGGAATCGACTTTACAGAAGTAAAGGGCTTAGAAGAGTCGTATCTGGCTATAGTAATAAAAATGACTACAGGAGATCTAGTCATCGCAGGGGCATATCAGCTCCCAAGACGCTCGGATTTGCCAACTCCAAATTTCATCAAACTCTTTCGTAGACAGGCCTCAACCATACGAACAAGTGACCTCAATGCAAGATGTAGAGAGGCAGACTACACAAGCCAACCAAACGGAGCAGGAAAAACCCATCAACTATTAATACGAAGGAACCAGTTAAGCAGGGAAGGACCAGACTTCCCAACTTACTTAACAGCCCAAACCTCGACAACTCCTGACATAGTACTGGTGAACCCAAACTTCAACTTAAATCACCACACAGAACTAGGCTTTGCAATCCTATCAGACCATCTAAGTATGATAAACACCATTTCAACTTCGCCCATTGAAACTAAAATTCCACAAAGAAAAGCCATCAGCAAAACAAACTGGAATGGCTACAAAGAGCACTTAAGTACACTAGAAACTGGATCCCTAAACAACCAAGGAACAGAAGAAATAGAAAACCAATTAAAACTAATCACCGAAAATATCATTGAAGCAAACAGAATACATACCCCAGTAATAGAATATAGAACCCTACCTGCTCCAAGATGGAACAACGAAATAAAGGAAATGATGGAAGAATTTCAAAACTTAATTAAAGAAATCACAGAAACGGGCACTAATATAGAAAGACACAGAAGACTAATTGATATCAGAAGATAGATAGATATTCTAATCAAAGAAAAGTCAAATCAGGTTTGGGATAATATTATAAGTAAAATGGATGTCGAAGCAGACCCGAGGAAATTCTGGAGAGACTAAAGAAAATTATGAGGATCTCAACCAAAGGAAAATATAAAACTAAAAATACAAGACAGGCAAGTGCAAAATAAGAAGAACTCCAAGTGCACTTCCAAAATCACTGGAAAAAATAATCTCGTTAACACCAGAGGAGAATCAAGAGTATGATAGGGAGCACAAGGAGGAAGTCATACAAGCCCTAGAGGCGCAACAAGAAAACATGGTACCATATATACATGTCGACGAAGAGAGAGACCACCCCTTGGGGGAGGAAATGCCCTTCACAATGGCTGAATATAAAACAGTCCTACAATTCTTTAAACAAAAAGCACCAGGTCAGAGCGGGATAACAAAAGCACACTTAATAAATGCTCCAGAAAATGTGCATGAATCGGTAGTGAGGATCTTCAATGCCTGACTTAATAATGAGTACTTTCCCCATACATTTAAGCAGGCAAAGATGATCTTCCTACCGAAGCCAGGCAAACCAAAACATCAAGTTGGAACCTACCGCCGATCTTGCTCTTGGAATTTCTGGGTAAAGTCCTAGAAAAACTCCTAAATGACAGGTTAATTAAATACCTAACGGATAATAACCTGAACAACCCACAACAACACGGGTTCAGGAGTAAGCGAGGAACGGAAACCGCGCTGGCGATAATAACCGAAAAAATTGCCACATAACCAGCGCGAGGCAACAGAGTAGATATAGTACTCCGTGACGTTGTTAAAGCCTTCGACACGGCGTGGTTGCCCGGCTTAAAAGCAAAGATCTGCAGCCTTAACCTACAAACAAATGTCTGCAAAACATTATGTAGCTACTTGGATGAAAGGAAAGCCATACTTCAAATAAACGGCCAAACAGGCGACCATATAAACCTGAAAACGGGAGTCCCCCAAGGAGGTTGCCTCTCTCCGACGCTGTATACCGTTTACACAATAGACCTTCCGCAACCAACTCACGAATGTGCGATGTACATCCAACTGGTGGATGACATCACACAAATAATCACCAGCGACAGAAAGAATCCCCGAAACATAGCACAAAGAACAGCTAGGGAGATAAAAACATCAATGAATACGAACGAAGAAATAAAATAAAAACAAACAAAGACAAATTCAAAATAATACCCGTAAACAGAAGGAAAACCGCTGCAGTAAGAGTCGATGGAGAAGCATATCCATACACCAAGGAAGGACGCGTCCTCGGTCTGAAGTTAACAACAACAGGGTACAGCAGCCACATTACAAATAAAATTAATGAAACAAAAGTTACCATGTCGGCGCTGTATAGATTCAAAAACCTAAATAGCAAAAATAAAAGACAATTATACATGGCCTTAGTTCGTTCCAAGATCTTTTACCCAATAGCACCGATGAATTCAGTAAATAATACACAATTAAAAAAGATCCAACGCATTCAAAATCAAGCCACAAGGTTCATCACTAACACAAGAAGACAAGGCCACATAACATCAGAGGAACTCCATCGAAGATCTGCACTGGAACCCATAAATTTAACCCTACAAAAACGTTCAACGAAACTGTGGCATAATATAAAAAACATAATTTCCCAAAACGAAATTAAGTAAATAGTAGTACCGGAAAACGGAATCCGGCATATAAACTACAAAAATCGTTTTTACGGCAACGTAATAAAAACCTTAAACAAAGTCAACCCGATATATAGGTAAAAAACAAACAAGGTTACCGAAGAAGACAACCAACCATACAAACAATATGTGAAACTGAAAAAGACAACCGACTATGAGAAACCCGATGAGTCAAAAGTCAAAATATTAACTATATTAACAAAGAAGAGTACCACTAAAAAAAAGAAAAAGAAAAAAAAGTGTAGGTAGCACAAAAAAAAACAAAAAAAAAACTAATAACTACAAAAAATAAAAGTGCGCGATTGAGCAAGACGAAAACAAAGGCTCGAATGCTAAATTATTATTATTATTATTATTATTATTATTATTATTATTATTATTATTATTATTATTATTATTATTATATCTAATAAACTCCACATCGAAAGCAAAACAAAGCAAAAAGGAAAGCGTTAGCCAGTCAAACTGGTACAAACCATTATCATATTCATCCCATCGTTAATCCTACACTCATTCTCATTTCATCAACACATACTCTCTACTCTCTACACAGTATTTTCTATCTATCTTATCATTCTCTCCACATTCTAACTTTGTACTATCTTGAATCTTCTTTCCCTTTACTTTCTGCCAGATCCTCACTCCACTCATTATATCGGTAAAGGTGGCAAGAAATTCCATAACGCTCCGAAGATGTACGAATAAGATCGAAAGCTCAGCATTTTAGTTTGGTTTTTACCAAACACATTCATTTAAACAAGAGATGAATACTGGACAAATAGTCCACCATCCAAGATGGAATAAAAAAGATAGTTAGAAGAAAAGAAAGTTGCCAAAGGAAATTAATTAAGGCAAAATAACAATGGTCTTCAACAAAATTTGCATTCAAGAAAGACTGCTACCCAACTACACTAATATATATATATATATATATATATATATATATATATGTATATATATATATATATATATATATATATATATATATATATAAAATATATATATAAATATATATATATATATATATATATATATATATATATATATATATATATATATATATATATATATATATATATATATATATATATATATATATATATATATATATATATATATATATATATATATATATATATATATATATATATATATAATATTATGAGAGTACATTTGTGTACATGAGGATACACGACTAGGAATATATGTGGATATAATTATGTGGTGTAGGTATTGTAAGTATAATTAGTAGTATTTAGTAGGATAGAACTATGATGGAATGTGAATCGGGGTCTGCAAATGGACTGATTGCCGAGAATAATTCGGACAGAAAAAGTGACTAACCTTTATCCGAAGCGACGTTCTGCAAAAGTTGACTCTACACAGCGCTTCGAGGCAGATGGCAAAAGGCGTGTGTTTGTATGTGCGTGCTTGGGTAGGGGAAATTTTATTGAAAGGGTATTTTTGATGTATTAGGGTGAAGTTACATGGAATATTCTCATTACAAATTAATTGATTGATTATATTTTGTGATGATATTTTACATATTATATACATATGAATATAATTTTCCAGGATTATTACTATTTATAGGAATTCCCCAGAGGGCATTGCTATATGTGTAGGAATTTGTAATAATGCTATGGACATGTAATAATGTTAGGAGAATCTACAATACGGTATGGGCTAAAGCTAAAGTGGTCTAGAAAGAATTTGTAAGAATTTGTAATAATGTTAGGAATATGAACAATGCCGTATGCGCTTAAGCTAAAGTGGTTTGAAAAGGCAAATACATGAATGTGATAGAACGGGTTAAGGCAGCGTTAGTTTCAACTCCTATCACATATTATTTAAAACCACGATGCTCCCACGTGCATCTTCGCTTCGAAGCTTGGCGTCTTATCGCAGCCACCGGATGTCAATGTTTAAACAAGGAGGTTATCGTCTCTCCGTTCGCCCCCATACGCCGACCTCGCCAGATTGAGTTAGGCTTATGGGCAGATAAGGCATTGTTCCCAGCCTCAGCTGTGCATTCTCTTAAAGCTCCCACTCCATTGTCCCCCCACGCCAAGGAAGTGTCTCGACTATTTAGATGGAAACTTTACCACTAAGAACAGATTGGAGATCCAGATTTTCGTCGCGAAACATCACCACGACCCTCTCTCACTTTGTGCGCCAAGGGACCTCGACCTCGAGATTCACCATCACTTGTCCAGAAGGAGGACAAAATCTCTTGAGTGCCAAAGTTCGAGCCTTTGCGACGCCGAGTCCAAAAGGCTTCCCCCTCGTTGTTCAGAAAGAGAACAACGTTAGAACAGCCATTGTTCGTTCGAGCCCCGTTGACAAGAAACGGTTCTCACCCTTCCCTCGTTGTTCAGAAGAGAACGCCGTAGAACAGTCATTGTTCTTTTGAGTCCGTTCGCCAAGAAGCGGTTCTCACCCTTTCCCCTTGTTGTTCAGAGGAGAACAACATTAGAACAGCCATTGTTCTTGAGCCCGTAGACAAGAGACGGTTCTAACCCCCCCCCTGTTGTCAGAAGAGAACACCGTAGAACAGTCATTGTTCTTTTGAGTCCGTTCGCCAAGAAGCGGTTCTCACCCTTCCCCCTTGTTTTTCAGAGGGGAACAACATTAGAACAGCCATTGTTCTTGAGCCCAAAGACAAGAGACGGTTCTCACCCCCCCCATGTTGTTCTGAAGAGCACAACCTAGAACAGCCATTGTTCTTCAAGCCGTTCGTCGAGAAACGGTTCTCATTCCCAAGACGCCACGTCAGAATCATCTTATTCCCCCCCTTCGGCTGGAACTCGCCAGCGGACCGAAAATTCCTTCACGTCGCCTTCCACTGTACCACTAGTATAAAGTTACGTAAGCCAAACGTCACCTTTAAGTACTTAACCCTTTTGTCAATTCTATCCTGTGCTTTAAATGGCTTAGCGAACCATCCCATCCCTTTAACTCTATATTTGTTTTACCTTTTTAAATCCTTTAATCCTCGGATTAGCCCGAGCCCCCACGACCCTTTCCATTCTCTGTTTATGTCAATATTTTCCGTCTTGTGTTTGTTGATAGTTATTATTAATAAAACTCTATTTTATTAATGACAGCAATATTATTATCCTTGAGCTCAGTTCCACTTCTTAAGCATATCTAAGATACATAATATCGGCCCGCCAGACATTAACGCACTCTAAAGATAATTAAAGAAGTTCCCTCAACGAATAGTTATATATGGTATATCGTCGAGAGTCCATTCTACGACAATGAATTAATACAATTTTTTAAGGTTTCCCTTTGCACACTTTAAAAATATTAATTTCAAATCTTTTGCTTCGGAACGCCAGACACGGGTGAAATGTAGGGCTGCCAACGAGGAAGAATCTTTCCAGATTATGAGAAAAAGTGTAGATGTTTAAATGATGGATAAGAAAAAGTGTATATGTTTAAAGTGAGATGGATAAAATGTGATTTTATGTTTTTACGGATTACAGGATGTTTTAGGATGCGGAATCCACTACAGAATTACATAAGCTTACTAGTCAATTGCGACTCTATATCAATACAAAATGGTAAGCAAGTGTGGTTAACAACGACAAAGATTTTTTGAAAAAAAATATAATGTCAACATGAGATTATTATCTGGTATGGCCTCCTTTAGCCTCAATAGTAGAATGACGTTTTTTTTATATAAATGTACAGGCACGTGTACGTTTATGGTGGGATTTTATCCCACTCGTTTTCAGCAAAATATTCGAATTCAACAATGTTGCGAGGGCCTCTCTTGCGCACACGCTTCTTTAGCTCTTACCCATGTTTGACGTAGTTCAAATCTTTGCTTTGAGAAATAATGTGGTGTTGGGCTAGGTATTTATGAGTAGACCTGCTGGTATGTTTCAGATCGTTGTTTTGTTGAAAGGTGAAATGCCTTCCAAATATAATTTTTTTTGCCGCTTGCTTCACGTTTTCATCAAGTATGTGCTGATAGTTTTTAGAATTCATAGTCTTATCTATCATTTTCAATTTGGCATGCCAGCAGCTAGTATGATTGAACATCCTCAATGTTTGATAGTAGGGACGGCGCTCTTTTCTATGAGGCCGTTGTCAGATCTCCGCCAAATGTACTGTTCTTCGTTTATACCAAAGAGCTCGATTTTTCTTTCATTTGACCATAGTATCAGGTTGGAACTAAAGTAATGTCCGTCTTTAAGTATTATATTAAAAATAAAACCTAATGACTATGGAAATATTTAATCATAAAAATAACTTCCAGTGCCTCATTCCATATGTCAACAAGCTTATAAATGCAACGCTTGTGAAATTCTTTAGGTTTTGATGCAAAATATTAATCCAAGTCGTTTTCACCCTCTTCTCTTGATGTCGACCTAAAACCACCCAAATGGTTCTATAATCCCATAAACAGGTGCTAATCAGAAGGATCAGTGTCAGTAGAATTTAAAGATGAATTAATATTTCCCAAACGAGCTCCTCCAAGAGATCTTTGGTCATTTGATCTTTATGTAGATGTACATTATCCTGATGGAAGATGATACCCCTTCTGTTGAGTTAGGATGGTTGCCTTTTGCCTAAAGGTGTTTTCAAACTATTAATTTGATTGCCGTAGAGATTAGCATTAATTGTTTGATTGTTGTTAACATATCGTAAGGGACATTTCCTTCAATATCTCACCACACACTCAATATGATCTCTTCTAGATTCAGTCCTCCTCTATGTTATTGAGAAATTCTATTTCCTCGGGTGATCCACAAACGGTGGCATTTGATGTTAGGATAAAGAATCGACTTCTAATCACTAGTAAAAGCTGCCCCCAAATGGTGCTTCTAGATGTCGAGAAAGCAATGACTCACAGCAAGCAACATGCTGTCGCAGATTCTCTGTGGACAGTTCGTGCGGGAACCATTTTTCACTCACTGGAACCTTTCAAATCCTTTTCAGTTGGCGCAGGGCATTCGTATATAGTATTGCATTAATTTGTTCTGTGAGTTTCCTAGAAGGTGTAGCAGGATTTATTGTGACAATAGCTACCAACTCATGAAAATAATCTGGTCCTTCTCTTATAATGAAATCCACACTTCGGAAACGGCTAAACCACCTCTTACAACATCTTTCAATTACTGCATCATTCCCGAAGGGATCTGAATGGATTTTGCTTATATACTTGCATTGACAACTTTATGAAACTCGTAGATTAAAACATGTCTAACGGGAGCATAATTCTCCTCAAAATCTAAATGTGAAGTAAGCGGACGTTGTTACACAAGTTGTAATGCGACCAAAAAAGAAGTAGAATTCATTTCTCCTGCAATGGCCACCGAGGTCGGAAGGATTATACGATATGAAAACCAGTGAAAGATCCAAACCAATCAGGCAAAATTCACTGCCACAGAAGTTGGCCACTTACGCACCGTGCAACTAGATTTTTACGAAACTGAAATTGAATACTCCCTGAAGGTTGACATTCTTGGTTTCAAGCTCGCCAGAGTTGGCATACAGAAGCACATGAGTACGAGAACCAAGCTAGCAAATACTGAACTAGGAAGACGGCGCTGAATACAAGCGTTAGCTACCATGAGCCAGGACACCTTAAGAAGAACCTGCATACAAATTAGTAATAGAAAAATTCCGTTAAAAACAAAGTAAAATCAACAAAACAAACAAAGAAGAAATAGCATAAAACACAAATAGCCAACCAACTGGGCACACTATATTTCACTTTACTTCACTTTCATATCTTTCTCTCTCCTCCCATGGCCTTGGCTGGGCTTCATCCCATAAGAAGGGAAGCACAGACAGAACCACACTCTCTCATAACTCTTTCTTTTCTTAGTTTACGGTAAACAGATAGCCGAATAAAACCAGGAACCTTTCTAACGACTTTCAATACAATGCTAGAGAAGAACGAGATAAATAAAATGCGGTTCTCTGAGAGACCCCCTCATCATTTGTAATTCTAAAACTCAGTGTAGCCAAATACAATTACTAAGCAGGATGAAACAAACGAAGAAGATATTAGGAAAACGAAGAAACATTGGAAGAACCGAAAGGTGTTGAAAGAAAAAACAAGAAAATTATGGAGGTATCGGACATCAACCTTAAAATATACATAAAGGAAACCTATCCCCTCGCAAGAGGAATAAAACGAGATGACATAATAAATGCATTAATAGAAGGCAAATATAAATGATAATCTAAGAAAAAAGCATGTGAAGAGGCCGAAAAAATGGCATAAAAACTTCTACTCCAGGCTAGACACGAATCTATCCTTGAGATTGCATCATTCTCAGCCACGGAACCTTTAAAAAAACGAAGAGTGGAAAATTCAATAATGGATACGAAGCCAACGAACGGTTTACCCCTCGGAACGTAAAGGACAACTAATAACCTCAACTTAAAATAAACAATAGAAGCTAAAAAGATAAAAAAGCTCAGCTTAGAGTAAATGTATACGCAATGCTGGTTTGGCAAAACGTAAACATTAGGAAGTATATTTAGAGACCGATCCAGATATAAGCTTAATCTTAGAGCTTGGAGTGAATTTAGAACGAAGACAGATGAAACTGTTTAATTACGCCGGCATTAATGCTAACCCTTCAGGTGAGCTATATGACAGGGTGGCCATAACGATCAGAAGAGGCATCAAATACACCAGGGAGATAAACAACGTGGCTGAGGCATTCTTGGTCGTACGAATGAAAATAGAAATATTATAGGGATACATGTGATAAAGATTTTCATTAAGTTATACAGTGGAGATTATTTTTTTCTAGTGTTTGGTAGCCTGTGACAACAATAATTGGCCCAGTTATTGTTGTCACAGGCTACCAAACACTAGAAAAAAATAATCTCCCCTGCATAACTTAATGACAATCTTTATCACAGGTATCCCTATAATATTTATGGGACACGTTAACGCCAGTTTCAGACCAAACGGCTACCGCACCAGAAACAACAGAGGGGATAACCTAGAAGTGTGGCTAGATAAGAATATTTTCAAGAGATTTAGGTCAGTCTTTCCGACATAATATCACCGCCAATGCTGAGATGAAACAAGACATTACTTTTAGCAGCTACAACATGCCATTTAACATCCACATGCAACCACTCACTATTGTATGCAGTGACAATGTTAAAACCTTACTATATATGAATCAATATTCAATACAAGTGCCAACACTTGAGAGTAAAGAATACAGAAGAGCCAACTGGGAAGGATACAGAGAGGAACTCAGTAACTTCATCCCCAAAGTCCTTTCTAATGAAAACCTGAACTAGGGAAACGAATAAAACGTTAGATTAATAAGAATAATCACTATGGTAGATGAGAGGAACATCCCGAGAACGAGATTCTCTACTCTTTCCCAAAGTCAATGAACGAAAGAGATGAAGGGGAAACAGACATCTAAATGTAATATACGACCTAAAAGAGACAGATTCGCGGCGCTCAGGAGGCGGAAAGAGGAACTAAGGCGTAGCACAGAAAAACAGTACGGACATAAATGGGATAGCCTCATAAAAAAATCAAGGTAGAAAGAAAACCAAGCGAGAACTGGGACTAATAAATAGAATCAAGGGTAGAGACTCGACTCGAAAAAGAAAATCATAATAAAACACGAATCGGGTGAGGGATTTCGGAAGATAGGACCACAGCAGAGCATTTTCTCACCTACTAGAACTCTGTGTTCTCTATAATACCATAATACCAGGGCAGAACAAATACTTAAATTCACACACATTTACTAAATAACATAAGGAAAATATCTCGAACATCAATTGTAATGCAAGAAAGGGAAGAAATTCTGGGAGTAGGGGCCACTACAAACAAGGGAAGAGATAAAACACCCCTTACACTTAAAACCATGAGGAATGAAACATTCTCCGGGTCCCAGTGTATATATATATATATATATATATATATATATATATATATATATATATATATATATATATATATATATATATATATATATATATATATATATATATATATATAAACCTGCAAGAGTGGGTCAGGTGTGACACGGGTTATCATGCCACAACTGACATTTGGAGGCTTGCGTTCTCTCTGACAGCCCCAATGCCAGCATAGGATCTCCGGGTATATGTATATCTTCGACGCATTTTCACTTGGTCTATTTCATTTCTTCCCTAAAAGATCTTTCCTTACTAAGTTTCTTTACGACATGCCATCATTGGTTTTCGTTTAAAATTAAATTAAAAAAATATTAGTACATCTCATAAGTGAATTTCCATCTTCCGTCCCACAAATTGTCTATACCTAAATGAGGCATAAGATGTAATTCCACCTCCGAGACTAGTTTCCAAGCGTATTTTCTTTCCTATTTAGCTCAAGCTATCGCGTTGCTATTTTCAGCTGAATTTTTATCTAAGTGTATGGAGCGAAGGTGCTCTAATTTGGGTCCTGTTTTTAGGTAGAATATTTATACAATGTCATGTTGTGCTTTTCTTTCCCCCCATTAAATATAAATGAGAGGGCGAAGTTTAGGGTTATATATTATTTAGGCTTTAGAAAATATATCGTTTAACGATAAGAAAGATCCTAGACAATTTAGAGTGGAAATTAAATTATTGAAATTAATCTATACTATCAGAAAGTCTAACACCGTGCAATCAGTATTCCCTTCTAGCATCATTTAAGATGATACAAATTTTCCGGCAGTAGAAACAGTAATTAATAATTTAAAAAATATGGTAATTATACAATAAACTTATGTTACACTTTGATTATAAAATTAATAAGCAGTACCAGTGAAGAGAAAAAAAGATAAATAAATATTTGAATGAAATTACCATTTACAAATTTAGAAAACAGACCTCTTAAAAAGAAACATTCAAATGCTGTTTCTTTTTATTAAAAACTCTTATAACTTTCTGAATTTATCAAATTTGGATGTCTCGAGTATATGTACAGTTCTAGATATATCTTATTATTGCAAACGCTAAAAAGATTAGTAGATAAATTGTTTTAGTGAATAAAAGTTTTAATATATTCCCAAATGTTCGATATCCGAAAACACATCATTAAGGAAGAAATTGATTCGAGAGACCAATGACAAAAGCGTTGGCTCATGAATAAATGCGATTAAAGAATAAAAGCTAAAATTACACTTAGTCGTTGATACATTTTGTGTTTTAGTGAATCTACTAAAATTCCACTAATGAATAAGAATGGTCTTATCAATACCATTTCCCTATTTTTCTTCTGCATTCCACCGTTTCACATTAGAGTTTTTTTGACCCGTTGATCCTTGGTATCCTAAGATATTACTTTTCGCATCTTTCAAAACACAAACCTCAAAATTCGAAATCAGCAAAGATATAGAAATGATCAAACCTCCTACACGAAGGATTGATGAGCATGAATATCATTATTTTTTATCAGAAATGGAAATAAAGAAGTGACGGGTGTTTATTCATTAAAACTCATTCTTTATAGCATTAAGAAGTGACGGGTGTTTATTCATTAAAACTCATTCTTTATAGCATTATCCTGTCTGAGCAGAAAAATGTCCCCCAAAACATTCTTAAGTGTTAAATAAAAAAATAAACGAGCTAAAATGTGACAGACCTTGGTATGACGAAAGCCTTCTATTAAATTCACTAGATCTATGTCCTTTTATTCCAAAGGCTGAATTTGAGAACAATGAAGGAAACAGCTTGGATTTGCTTAAAAAACAAACAAGTTGGACAGGATTTACTTTTACATGTATACAGGTCACTCGTACACGCACATTGTCAACTTCACACATGCACATAAAGATACGTATAGATCTAAGAAGGAAGGATAAGTTGTGAAGCAGGTAGGAGAAAATCTGGTAGAGAGTGTAGTTAGAAGAATCTGCTGGTATTTCCTCAACCTTAACACAATTTCAGTACCATTTTGCTGTGCTTTGCCTAAATTTACAATTATTAAGCCTTTTGATAAGTTTTTACTATTACTCGACTCTGCTTCAGGCAAAACCACCTTTCCCAAATAATAATATAACTTAGAATAGCGTCTAAAGACCACCTGGAACTATTCTGAGGCTGATTGTAATAGATTCTTCTCTGGTTTCTTTCATCACCGTTGAATGAAAGGAGGTGGAAATTAATTGTGTTATTAGTGCAGTGGATAGATCGGGATGCGGGGTTCTTGCATTCTGACCATCAATTTCTGGATTATCTCTGACTCTAAGCACCTTTCATTCTGATTTGGTCTATTTTTAGTCTGTTGATCTGACTGTCGTATGTTGTACTCATAATTGTGTCGCCATGTTTTGGTCGTGATTTGATTTTTAACGTCAGTTTCTTTATGCTACTCACGATTCTATTATGTCTGTCCGTCTCATCTAGTCCTAATTATGACTTTCTGTCTGTTTGTCTCCTATAGTCCTAATTATGTCTGTCTGTCTCTCAGCCGCCTCAACCCCTCTTCTAGGGCCACGTTCTTAAATGGTGTTGCTGCCGCCCTCGCATATTAGCGCACGCCATGTTCCTAGTAGACCGAGTAGTAAACTGAGCATATGCATCATCCACATATTTTAACTTCAACTAACTTCACCACCTACATCAAAAACTTTGTACAAACAAAAAATTGGTGTGTGTGGTGGGAGTGTTCATGTTTGGAAACATGGTGTTTACATTCGTATTTCAGAGTGCGTGTTGCCGTTGTACGAACAAGTTAAAACTTAGAGTACATGGGCCCGGATTACAAACAACTTCGTATTTTAGTAGAACTTCTTTGTGTACAAACAAGTGCATACTTTTGAATTACTTTGCCCTTTGTACGAACAAGGCATACTGTTTACTAATTTTGTTCCGTGTACGAATGACTGGGTACTTTTCTCTTCTTGTGTTCGGTGTAGGAACAGTGCAGCTTTTGACTAATTGTGCTCAGTGTACGAACACACGCGTACTTTTGACTACTTGTGGTCAGTGTATGAACACGCGCGTACATTTGACTACTTCTGCTCAGTGTAAGAACACACGCGTACTTTTGACTACTTGTGGTAGGTGTACGAATACACGTATACTTTTGACTACTTGTGGTCAGTATACGAACACACGCGTACTTTTGACTACTTGTGCGAAGTGTACGAACACGCGCGTACTTTTGAGTACTTGTGGTCAGTGTACGAACACACGTGTACTTTTGAGTACTTGTGGTCAGTGTACGAACAAACGCGTACCTTTGATTGTTTGGGGTCAGTGTACGAACACACGCGTACTTTTGATTAATTGGGCTCAGTGTACGAGCACACGCGTACTTTTGACTATTTGTGCTTGGCCTATAAACAAGTGAGTACTTGTGATACTCATTGTTCGGTGTATGAACTAAAATAATGTGTACCTTTGATTACTTGTGCTAGGTGTACAAACAAATGGCTAATTTCGACTCATTGTGCAATGAGTACGAGCAGTGTACGTCCTTCTGACTACTAGGGATCAGTCTACGAAAAATGCGGGTTTTTTTACTAGTTCTCCTTGGTCTATGAGTAAATAGGTTTGACTATCCGAGTTCGGTGTGAGAACAAGTGGGCGCATATCTGAATAGTTCAGCTCAGTGCAGGAACAAGAGCGTACTTCTGATTACTTCAGTTCAGTGTAAGAACAAGCGCGTACTTTAACTACTTGCTCTCTGGCTTTGTAAGTGAATTGCTTTGTGTGTCTTGTCGGCGCAAGAACAAGATCGGACTTTGAGTGCCTTTGTCCTTGATGAGAACATGTGAGTCAATATGTCTCTATATGCAAAAAAAACTCGTAATTCTACGCACATATGCTCTATGTACGAATATATTCATACTATTTCGCATGGTTTCTCTTTGTATGTACATGTTTGCACTTTTGAGCACACATTTCTTAGTACGAACATGCCTGTACTTTTGAATACTACTCTATATACCAACTAATTCGTTGGTTTGACTATTATACCTCATTGTACGAATAAGCTTGCATTTTTTTTTAATAACTGTGTTCTTTGTATGAACAAGTTCCTACATTCGAGTTTCAATCGTTCAGATTTATCAGTGCCTTTGTCCCTGTATACGAACAAGGCCATACTGTTCACAACCTGTGCACCTGTACGAACAATATATCTTGTTCTGATTCGGCAAAAATGTTTATGGAAGCAGAGTCAATCTTGTCATTAAAGGGATGTTGTGACTATTTCATTATCCCTGAAAAAATTTGAAATATCTTTTAATATTTTTAAAGAAATAAAGCTTATTTAAACATTTGGAGAATAATAGAGTTTCAAACGTTATTTGGGGGTGTTTAATAAAAATTTTATTCATATTTTTAACATTGAGAGAAACGCATATAATTTGGGAGAATACGTTATATCTATATGGATATTAATTCTTGAATCTTTCACATTATTTTGTAATGAAGAAAAGCACACCTCATTATATCCTGTCCAAGAAAGTTCGTATGTTTCTTATGACCTACTTGGATAAATCAAAATAAATTTTAAACAATAGAATGTATTCTAAAAGATAGTTCCAATCTGTTTCCGAAATCTTTTTCTAATAAAAGTTTAACTATGCCTCTTGAATTAAACTTCTTAGAGTTAGAAGAAAAAAACAACAAACTGTACCCATCTCAATTCGAGTGTGTTCTTATTTAAGAATATTTCATTGTAACCCATTTGTGTAACTACAAAAAAATGATTTATACGCTGCACAACTGACAAGGAGTTAAAGGTGAACTTATCCCAAAGCATTTAACGCTGGTCAACAGCAAATGAGTTGTGTATCTGCAACATAATATACAATCATACATAGTGCGCGTAGTGCTAGAAACACTACTCGTAGATGGCCTAGGTTGGGAGCACTTGTCTCCTCTGCCATACGTTTATTGACACGTCTCTTTTGAACTAGCATTTTATTTGTTTTTAGACAATAAGATTAGTAATGAAAGATTCTTTGATAAGCACAACCACGAGAAGAGAGTTCAAAGCCTAAAAAGTTTTATTCGAGAGTTTTGAATAAATATTTATTTTGTTAAAATGTTCGTGCAATTTTAGTTCCCATTTTGATGGTAAAAAACGTATGAACCTTTTTGGGCATTATATTTTACAAGAATGATAATTCTTTTTTAATCTTTTACGTTAGTTTGTACATGGAGAAGTGAAGCACACACTATTTTTTTGTATATTTTTTGTCTCTATTATAATTTGTACATATATGGACGATAATTGCTGAATCTTTCACGTTTTAAGTGAACCTTTCAAGTTCATTTTGTAAGAAATACGAAAAGTCGCACAAATAAAACTATACCCTTCTTCTTAAAAAAACAGCCCCTCACAATTCCATTTGAACTCTAATACGATTTAATTAAACCTATGAATTTAATGTTACCTATTAATTTGAGGATTAAAAGATAAAGGATAAAAATAGCAGAACAAAAAATAAATTAGATAAAATGGAAAAAAAGCGAAACTAAATAAAATATAATGTTCCCAACATGTATCAGATAATTATACGGGAAACCGAAAATACACATGCATAAACCGCTGCATGAAACACACAACACACATAAATAAAAGTGAAACTGTCTTACCAAATATACACTAGCAAATGCTTAATATGCACAAAAAATATATAATAGGAGAATGCTGAAGATTTACATCAAGGTCGAGATAACGAGTCTCCAAGAGAAATTTAGGACAGCGCTGGGCAACTTGCCTTTATCGCGAAATCATGGCCAGTGTAACGAGTTGACTTATCTTATATTCAATGAGATTGTGCCTACCTTCAATTATTATTATTATCATCTCCTCATCTTCTCTTTTTATCTTTATTTCACTCTTCTTTCTCCTCCTTCTCTTTCATTTATACCTAGTTACTCATAGATATAGCATAAAATAATTAATTAAAAGAGCATGATTTTATTTCAGATACACATGTTGATAGGTGTGTATCAGTAGTTTTTGAACTATCATTAGCGTTAACGTTATGTATATAGGTTGGGTCCCTTCAGTTGTAAGATAACTAATTTGGTTGCTCTACTGATGCAGTTGGGTTGTACTAGAACTTTCTCTCTCTTCTCACTTTTTGGGTGTGCTTTCACTGGATCCGCGGATCTTTGCAGTATGTAGTTTAAAATTTCTTCTTTTTAATCTTTTCATTCTTTTTATCTCTTTTTCCTCTTTTTGTCATCTTCTTCTACTTATTCGTCTTCTTCTCATATTATACCACCACTATTACTTTCAACACTATAAAAGAAGATACCACGTCTATCTAACCTTCGGAATCTTGTCCTGACAAAGCAATATTTATTATTCGTATTTGTTTTCGACTAATGCAAGCTGAAACTCGGAGTGTGAAGGCGAGAGTTTTCTAAAACCAGATTCGGGTTAGTGGCGAAGGTGACCACAAATCCCTCTTGTCATTTTGTGGCCAAACAACTTCTTGCCAGTTCAATGCAACGCGGAAGGTAAAAGATCCTGCTTTTATTTGATGACTTCTCCCAAATACGTAATTGCTCTCGCGCATACTGAAACCGCTTCATAACACCCCGCTCGGAAGCGCAATTACACTTATTCTCCGTATGGTAAATTTCATATAATTCAGGCAATATAGAGAAAATATCTATCCCTCGTATAGTCACCTGCGAGACACAGGCAAGAACAAAAGGTGCAAAGATATGGGGGGGGGGATTGGAAGTCCCTTTTCCCTTGCAACGAAAATGAGAAACAACTCATAGTGCAACATG
Source organism: Ceratothoa steindachneri (assembly GCA_963969495.1). Lineage (NCBI taxonomy): Eukaryota > Metazoa > Arthropoda > Malacostraca > Isopoda > Cymothoidae > Ceratothoa > Ceratothoa steindachneri. The sequence goes on from OZ018319.1 coordinate 62,215,729, forward strand.
TGTAATGGTAGCTTTGTAGAAATGTGGAAGTTCACTTTTTTTGAACTTGCAAATCATCTGCAGTTCGGGTTATCTCGGAATTTTTTTACATTGGATGAGGAAAGCTAAGGAAACATTAAAAATAGATGATCATTATGGATGAGGAATATTGGTCCTTTAAAATTCTCTTTTTCTTACCAGCAAATCTAAGCAAGTTTGGATTTTTTCCTGTAATAGCCTCGATTAAGCTTTAGATAAAACTTTCCTGTTTAAAATTTGGGCAGATAAATAAATTTTAAAATGGTCCAACACCATGGTTTGTATTATGAGTTCTCTAAATTCCTATTTTCCTCAACAGCAAATTCAAGCTTTCCTTGAATTTTTGACTAATTTTTTCAATGGAATTCTCCCAAATAAATTCTATTAAATGTTGGTAAAAAACGACTGGTTTAAATTTGGAAGAAAAAGTACTTGTCTTTATGACGCTAACCCTCCGTTAATGTGTAAAATGTTTGGCCTGAAATAATGAAATAGAAACCTGCCTTTTCAAAATATGATACTTATCCATGTAAGTTCTCTCTAATAACACTTTCCTATTTGGGGACGTCTCTCTCTCTGTATAAGTCGCAATTTTAATTTTATCCCAAACTATTCACCTATATTTTAAGAAATGAGGAGATAGTGGTTGGTAAGATGCAATTGCATCATAAAAATTGTAAAACAATTAAGTCAAGAAGGTAGCAAAATATGTTGCGACCAAGCTTGAACGAGTGGAAGGCACATCTGTAAACATTAGAATTAGATGAGGCAAGATGTATTTACAACGAGGTCAAAATCAGAATCTGGTTTTAGTATTGTAATGTATAAATAAAAATGAACATTAGGTTTGGGGAAAATACCCCACAAAACGCCCTATGTACCTACTTGTTGCTTGTTCGTCACCATTGCAAGCGCTCATTATATCAGATCTAAAAATCACTTTTCTTTCCTTTCTATTCCCCACTTTCTATTAGAAACTCTTTCCAAAAGCTTCTTATAGATATTCATAGAATTCGAATAAATATATATTTGAATATTTCAAATTTAGATGCATATTTTACCGTTTTTTACAGCTACATACTTAAGGTTGAGAATATTTGTATACTTCATATGAAGATTTATATTCTAATGTTTTTACAACTACATACCTAAGTTTGAGAATATTTGTATATATTATGCATATATTTTGTAAATATCATATGTGGATGTATATTCTCATGTTTTTACAACTACATACTTAAGTTTGAGAATATTTGTATATATCATATGTAGATGTATATTCTAATGTTTTTACAACTACATACTTAAGTTTGAAAATATTTGTATACTTCATATGTAGATATATATTTTCATGTTTTTACAACTACATACTTAAGTTTGAGAATATTTGTATATATTATGCATATATTTTGTAAATATCATATGTAGATGTATATTCTAATGTTTTTACAACTACATACTTAAGTTTGAGAATATTTGTATATATCATATGTAGATGTACATTCTAATGTATTTACAACTACATACTTAAGTTTGAAAATATTTGTATACTTCATATGTAGATGTTTATTTTCGTGTTTTTACAGTACATAATTATATTTGAGAATATTTGTAATCTTTATTGTTTAGTACTGGCACAATTTATATTCTCTTGCTCTTCAGCAAAGGTGTACAATGAGTTCCTTTTGGTATTTTAGATGTAGAAGCGGAAATTCGTAGATTATATTTATTAAATTTAGATACGTTAAGATAAATTAGACAACTTAAGTTAATAGCAATTTTCAATGAGTCACTGTATCTTCTGGCGCTTTATTCAGAAATGCTTTGCATTACATTTGTAGTCCATCTCCATTGAGTTGCTGAATTTCCTCGTTCTAAGTTCTCGGATGAAAATTCATTGATCACAGATACAAAGAAAAGACTACAAAGCTCATAGTTGGATATGTATATACAAGGTGGGTACAAAGTTCCTGGGCCACATTATATTTTAGATTTTAACCACAATGTTTTTCCTTTTTCAGATAGATTGATTGACATCATAGTTGATACGAGCCTCTATATCTTAAAATAACGAATTATAGCTTGTGTATGAGTGCATAATCGTTCTAGAGAGGGTATAGGTGTAGAAGGTATACAACCACGGTTTTCTCTCAAGGGTTAAATAAGCCTGAATCAAAGCGTGACTGACACCTTTTTGTATTCTTGGGATAAGAGCGTTATCTGGAGACAAATGAAAGCATCATGCGCCAGGTCACCTCCAAAATCTTATCGAAAGCGAGCTTGCGAGCCGGCCATTCCTCGGTCCGCAGTCAGAAAATGTATCAAATGAGATTTAGGTTTGACACCATTTAAATCTTCATGTGTGAACTAGGTGTCTGGTATGGATATAGATGAACGTGAAGATACTTAGGAATCTCTTTTGCGAAGATTTCCAATTGGTGAGTCAAGGAATAACTAGGTTTACTTTCGGATAAATGTGCAATTTATCTGAGCAGCCAAAGCAGCAATGTTTATTTCTAGTGTAATGAAACACGACATTATTATTAAGAAATCAAGCAACACCGTCCACCAATTTGTGGAGATGATCTTATCGAGCCATATTTTTTACCACAAGTTTTGATCACATTGCTTAACTTGCCATGCTTCAAGAATGGTTCATTCCACAAAGGCGTATGAGAGGACTTGAAGAGGCGGCATTTCTTCAACATGATCGAGCACTGGCACATTAGGGCTTCAGGGTTCTTAAAAAATTCCTGAACAGTGAAAGTTTAGTGGACGATGGATTGGAAATGGATCTGACATGATCTGGCCTTGTCGAAGTCCAGACTTAAGGAAATACGATGGTTCCATCTGGCGAAAAGTGAAAGGCAAAATTTCCCAACTTCGCTTACAGACGGTTAATGACTTAGAAACAGATGTCAGAGCTCGCTTCTTCAAAATGCAACCATCAACATGGGAAAAATGTCCCAAATAACGTGAAAAAACTCAAATTTTCTGCTGATAAAAGAGGACAACATTCGGATATTATTTAAAGTGAGTTACCCAATGACCTTTTGCCTACTCAGCAGATTAGAAGTATTAACTCAAAATGTTCCTCTTCCTCCTCTACCAATAATAACCATATGAGAAATGTGAGTAGATGCAGAAATAGTACTCCCAAGTACATTAGGAAGACCTTGCCTTTATATTTATTAATTTTTAAGATCGAACAAAATTGTGAAACTGCAGTAGGGAGTATAACCATTGAATCTTACTCTTCGATTAGTTAAAGAAGTTAATGCATTGAATAGTCAGTTTTAGTCTATATTTCGAAATTAAGCACAATACTTTCTAAAAGTGAAGTTTAGGGTAAGAAGAAGAAAGTAATCGAAGTTCTATGACACAAAAATGCACAGGTCAAACTCTTAAAACTACTGGATATGTATTTACATAGGATATGTAGGCCATAAATGTGCTTCTCTGTTTTTAGCCTACGCGAATAAAGGAAAAAAGTTTAAATAAGATGATTTATTATTCTACCCAATATATTCCATCCGTTTAAGAGATTTATTTTTCTAACAAAATAAAAGTTTGTCTCTGCCTCTTGAATAAACTTCCTTAAACTTTGAAGAAAAACTTTTGAAATCTCCATTCAAATGCGTCCTTATCAAAGACTAATCATTGTGAATCAGATTGTCTAAAAAAAGTAGTAACACGAAAAGGACATGTCAGAATAGTATGATGGATGAGGAAGTAGTAGCTCAAAACCTAGACTATTCGGTGTATCTCGCACTACATGAGGTGTGTGGTCGTGCATTGTGGTTCGGAAGTTCAACGCCTTCGCGGTTGACCATCGATGGATATTTTCGGGTAAGTTCACATTAAACAATTTGCAGTTGTGCAGCGTATACTTTACCTTTTATTTATTTAGACAATCATATTTGAAATTAAAAATTCTTTCATATGAAAGTAAAGCAATCGAAGTGAAACTTCAACAGATTCTATTTTTCAACCCCGATGGAATTTTTTTCAAGAGGAGTAGATCTAGATATAATCTAGAACAGCAAATTCTGTCTCTACACGTGACATTTATTGTTCACAAACCTCTGATGTAAGAATGATTTTAATTATCTCCACCAAGTTTAGAAATAGCCTTGAAATCATCTTTCTTCTTGCCTATAAGATTGGGAGATCGTGGGTTTTAAATGCAGTACATCGGGAACCCCCCTTGGTCGAAATTTTGTTACTAGATGTTCTGGTCCCCATCTTCAGTCCAACCGGCGTAACCATAGACGAGCGCTTCCACCTCCCCATTTGTGTACTATACAAATTATACTTAATGTATGAATTTACTATTTCTTCTTATGTTGAAATTTTGACGTGAAGTGATAATTTTCCTTCTGATACCTTTATCCCCTTAATTATTCTTCCAAATTGTTCCCAGGTCTCATTCCACTCTATTTCAAACACTTCTCCTCAATGTCATTCAAATATTTCGTCGCCTTTTTTTTCTCACATTTCCAATATTTATATGACTTCAACTCTCCAACGTAACACCTTTCCTTTCCTATATGATGTTTGTTTTTCGAAGCAAAAGATTTCCCCTGAGTTACCCAAAACAAGTGATGGTAATCTAGAGTAAGATTATTCCCGGAAATACGATATTCCGATACTCCGACTTGGAGGCGTGAATAGAAGAGGTTGAATACTTAGAAACCTGTGCCAGTAACGCACGGCCTTGTCTGCCCTTCTCCTTGAATTTTCCTTTTCACTTAACCCCGAAATAAAAATTTTCTTCCTCACCTCACTAAGTGTAACTCTTATTTGAAATACAGAAAAAGACCATGTCTCTACCATATCTCTTCCATTTTATGTAAGAAACCAATCATAAATATATTAGGACTATAATTGTAAAATAAAAGAAAATAGCCTCTTCATTTGTAAGAAATTGGATGCGCATTTTTGGTCCTTTACCTCTAACAAGACAATGAGGCTTCTCTTAACATGTCGAAACTTGCTGTGATCAAGATGTGAGCTTGTAAAGATCTCCCATTACCATTCTGGAGGGTTTTTATTTAGAAAAACTGGAATTTATATATAATGAATTGTAATAATGATAAAAGTATCACGAAATAGTGTCAATTAGTATGAAATTACATTATATAATGTGACAATGGCAGATTATCTGCAGTTGACTAGTGAGTAGATACTTCAATAGTACATAAAATTCGAGGATATATATATATATATATATATATATATATATATATATATATATATATATATATATATATATATATATATATGGAGAGAAGTTAAGGCCGAAGATAATATGGTAAATGAATCAGAATTAAGAGGATGATGGTGATACTCTGAATGTTGCCTGATGGAAGAGGCTTCAGGTTTAGAAATGGAAACACCAGTCCTATGAGACAAATTTCTAAACCTGAAGCCTCTTCCATCAGGCAACATTCAGAGTATCACCATCATCCTCTTAATTCTAATTCATTTACCATATTATCTTCAGCCTTGACTTCTCTTCATTTGAAAATCTTAGAGTCACTATATATCAATAAAATAAATCCAAACCTAAATAATTACTACTCCTCCATTAAACTATTCACAATATAACCAACCAACACTTCAATAGATTAACTAGCCAACCGACCAACCGAATAAATTTCGTCAGTAATTTTATATTCTCATTCTGATTTTTTTTCGGGTTTTTGTCTTTTTTGTGTACTTTTACAATTTAATATAATGTTATTTTTTGTTTACTTCAGTAACTTTTAATATGTGATAATCAAGTCAGTTTACTAAAATTTCACTTTCTATTATTATTTTTTTAAATACCACTGGGTAATATAATTTAATTCTATATATTATTAGTGTTTGTACTTTAATTTTAATTATTGTGAATTTTATTATTTTAACTTGCCTTCTTCCGCTTTTTTTAATGCATTCTTTTAACTGTTATCAATTAATGTTCCTTCCACTTCTCATTAGACGATATAGTCGCTGAAGATGGTCCTAGTAAAGGTCCGAAACGTCCGGCCAATAAATGATTAGTGTAAACACCTGGGTCTTCATATTCCTGTTATATATATATATATATATATATATATATATATATATATATATATATATATATATATATATATGCGCAAAGCGCATCGAACTTTTGCATCGAAAATGGTGGAATTCACATTGAAGATTTAATTTATTGATATTTCAATTAAATAAAATGTATTCTATTTTTTATATAAAACATGCATTTTGTCTGTGCACAGACTTAGGGAAACGCCTTATATATTATTAAGTGAATCAACCTGGTTTTCGTAGCCATAGGGACGTCATAAGAACAATAATATCTGTGCATTTATTCGCCGGATCCAACTTTATATACAAGAGGGAAAATCCCTCCAATGAACTGCGGCGTTTTGTGATAAGATGATAAATGGTTGTTGCATCGATGGTTCTCCATGGTTTAAACCACTTGCAAGTGGCTTTGAATAGCTAAATGAGGCTTCTGCCACTAGATGGCGCCACCCAGCGCCCCGATGGCAGTTTGAAAACTACAGGGTGAATAGCCATATGTCCCATGGTCATATGGGTCACTTCATAGTTCTAAATGTATACAAATGAACTTTACTCCTTTTAGAAAAAAAAGCGACACCTAGACCTGGCGCTTCGCCGCAGGTAACAATCATATATGTATATGAACATGTGTGCGTGACTCTTCAACTTGATCTCTGCTAATAGTGCCTGTTACCAGTCATCGTTAAAAGTCTATGTCCTTGCCTAGCTCCAAAGACCCCTGTTGTAGATGTCATGTTCTGCGATTAACGACAAGGATATAAATTACGGATCCAAAGCCCAAGGCCGCTCTTAAGTAAACAAAGTTTCTTCTTTGTGAAGAAAATATAAATTCTTTTTCTTCGGTTGAATCCATATCCTTGACGATTGCGCCATAATTTATATATTTAATAAAAATAAGTGAAAACCAACGATCGCATCTCTTCAGAATGCGTCGATAAGTGTTCCTAAAGAAAGTGTTTAATTTAGAGGGGGGAAAAGAGGGCGCAGCTCTCCTCTAGGTATGATAGTTACTAAACGTAAACATCTACCATGAGATTTATATGTGGGCAAAAATACTTTAAATTATAATAAAAACATTTTGCTATAAAAATTCATAGGCATTTTTTGCTAAGGAAATTAATATTTCGAGGTGTCCACGAACAAGCATGTAAAGAAAGGAAAGAAGCCAGTGCAGAAAGCGTTTTTTATACACGACCCGATTTCTTTGATGTCAGGTAACAGTGCGACTGATCCAGAAGAACGGCCAATCATATTGCAAAAATGGATCTTTAAAATGGGTAATCCAACGTAGGCTTCTTTAATCAGTTTGAAATAACAAAGAGAGAAAGTACTTGGTGATAATTAACAATAATCAAGTCACAACTAAGAAATAATTAAATAAATAAGTAACAATAATTATAGAATAATTGAATCATTATTAAAGAATAATTGATGAATAATGAATACTCAATAAAGAATAATTGACAGTAATTAAGAAATAATAAAAATATATTTATATGGTGCCCTTCAGAGCAGTGGGCCTGTACAGGGCACCTTTTTCGCACTGATGGAAAGATTGGCGGAAAGAGTGGTGGCTCTTCGAGGCGTCGGCGAGGCAGCACGAGAGAAAGAAAAGAGCGTACAACAACCGGCAGTTCATTCCACGACTTCGGGGCACAGATTGAGAATAGTAAAAAATAATTAATAAATATTTTAAGGATTAATTAGCATTAATAAGTGAATAATTAATGATACTTTCAAGAATAATGACGAAAGAGCAAATAAATCAGGTCATAGATAGCGAATACTTGATTGGTAGCTTCAGCAAATTCCGGAGTCAGCTGCTTCCATAGTCGGGCGACAGTCAGCGCGGGTGTATTTGGCAAAAATATTCTCAAATATATATATTTTTATTTTGATTTCGTTAACCTTGTATCGGCCCCAATATATCGGTATCGGCCGATATGAGTTGGCCGATATATCGGTTATCGGCTAATTTGCATATCGATGCAACCCTAATCTATGGTATTGTTTATCCATAGATAACTGTTTATCATAACTGTGATATTAAAAGTCGTGACTACGATACGCATCCTAAACTACACCTTTACCGATGCCTTGGGTTGATCAAATCATCTCTGGCTAGTTATTACGGTAAAATTATATTTTATTGTCGTTTATAAATTTATTAGACACGGGTTCAAAGACAGCAATACAATTTAATTAATAATACTGTACTGCTATTCATATGATTACAAATGGTGTATTACATTTGTTTCAGGGTTTGGAGGTAATGACAGCGTGTACACATTGGTATCACAAAGACTACATATGGTTCACACTCACCTCAATCTTCATCACTCTACCATCAGTAGTTATCTCTATGGTGGTGAGTATTGGTATTATAATTTTATTATTGGTGTTATATTTCTATTATTGGTGTTTTATTTTTATTATATTGATTTTTTTATTGGTGTGTTATGTTATTGGTCTTTTACCTATCATACCCCTTAGAGTGCCAGATGTCTTTCGTTTGGTTAATAAAATACAATAATCGATATATTCCTGTGTACAAGGTGGAACTATAATTCAAGTTATAGCTATACGGTAGTGTGAGACAAGTTGTCTGATTGGTCATCTTCAAGTTTACATTGTATTTTCTTGTCAACCTAATTGTAAAATATTATTGCAGATGCCAAGGCCATGTTGTGTTCCTGGATGCAAGTATAGGAGTACAGTACTGTATTGAAGATTACAAAGGAATACAAAGGATCTACAAACAGCAACATACCTAGTGGTCCTTACGGGGCTGCTTGTTCTAACTATATAACCATGCCGGACGTGTGCATCCTGTTCAGCTGTTGGACTGGATACCGGCAGACGGCTGCAGAAAAGGACGAGGGTAAGCTGCCACCCAAGCTGGCCTTCTACAGGTTTCCCAGCAAGCACCCTGAGCTGTTTGCTAAGTGTAAAGCTGCTCTGTCCTTCATGGATCTCTCCTCCACCACTAACTGGAAGAAGGCTGGAGTCTGCTAGCGACACTTCTGGAATGATGACTACATGACTGCAGACTTCAACAACAAGGGGCAGCACAAGAAGAGGATGAGGCTAAAGCCTGGGGCTGTGCCCAGAATCTTTGACACTACCAGCTTCCCGGCGGGCTGCCTGCCAAAGGGTTTCGAGCACAAGGAGACAAAGCTGACCGCCCCCTCCGCCAGCAGAGGGCACGAAAAGTCCGTCGCCGAGTCACTTGAGAAGAAAATGCCATTGATTCTCCAGGTTACAGTCCACCAAGATCTCTCTGCAAAGCTGCAGGAGTACAAGCTGCCCGGAAGCTACCAGCAAGTCATATACGAAGAGAACGACGATGACATTATGTGCTTCCAGCAAGTTGACCTCGTGGGAGGTCAACCTCAGGTGAGAAACAGACTTGTTTTGCGACATGATTTGACCTCTAAGGCTTACAAAGAAGGCAAGCCTGTCAACAACAAAAACTTCACCAACGTGGTCATCAGGTTACGAACCCAACACCTGCTGCTCATCACCAAGGTTGACGAGGTCCCCAACATCCTCGCGGAGGTGGAGCACAACAAGCAGGCAAAGCTTGATACCATTGCTGGTGACCTTGAATC